>CM035408.1:52229664-52429664 GCA_020310875.1 Ceratopteris richardii
TGGAAAAATGATCGATGAAAGTCACGAAGTAAAGATAGTTTTGAAAAGAAGGTGTTTGCATAGGACCACAAATATCACTATGAACAAGCTGCAATTTTTGAGTAGCTTGAACTGAACCATCTTTTGAGAAGGAGGAATGCTATTTTTTGCCCAAAATACAGCCTTCACATACATGTTAAAGTGCCTTAAGTTTGGGCAAAGAGAACACCATTTCAGATTTTTACAGGTGTAGCAAACTAGCAAAATTTAGATGACCAAAGCATGCATGCCAAAGCTTTGCGTCTGACTTAGCGTGAGAATCATGTAATGCACATGTTGATTCATTCACAGATTTTTCATAGTCTATGAGCTCATACAATCCACGATATAAAATGCTAGAAGCAATAATGACATTGCCATTTGATAGATCATGAACTGTACATCTGTCATCAATAAATTTCACAACCAAGCCAATCTTGGATAAAACTGAAACTAATAACAGATTCTTCTTGATCCTTGGCATAAATAAAGCATCTGACAATGTAAGAGAGATACCATCACCAGTAGTTAGAATGATCTTACCATCTCCCATAACAAGATAAGAGGAGTTGTTGGCACATGTGACAGTATTCCCTGTAGCAGTAGGCTCGAGTGAAGTGAAGAAACTATGCTGCAAGGTAATATGTTTGGTTGCCCCACTATCAAAATACCAAACATCTGAGTCTACTGCAGATATACACTGTTCATGAGAAGATAGATCAAAACTGCAAACAGTAGTAAACACCCATTCTTCATTCTGCACTAGATTAGCAAACTTTGTTTTCGGTGTAGAGGCTTCTGCAACAACCATTCCGGCCTCTTTTTTCCTTGGCTCTTTTGCAGCCAGTTTTGGACAATTCTTTATGACATGATCATTTGCTTTATAGTACTTGCAAAACAGTTTCAGCTTTTTTGTTTTCTTGTCATCTTTGTCGTCCTTTGATTGTGTAGAATTAGTAGATTTCTTCTTACTAGTAGAGGAGCTCCGTTTAGCTTTGCCCTTTTGATTAGGCAAGAAAGCTTGATTTGCAACACGCATAATGGATCTGTTCTGCCTAGACTGATCTTCCTGCAATAGAACAAAGACTAACTCCTCAAATGTTAAGCCATTTGGATTGCCTTTCATCATCAAATGAAGAGTAGAAGCAAAACTTTGATATGAATTGGGAAGACCATTCAGAACAATCTGCATAAGTGAACTGTCAGGCAAGAAATCAATCCTTCCTTCAAATCTTTGGTCTTTGTCAGAAAATTGTCCATGGTTAACCCTAAATAATTTGTTTTCCTTTTATTTTGGGATTGTAAAATCAAATGAAACTAGGAAAAAAATTGAAAAAACACAAAACAAAGGAAGGAAAAAACAAGCGAAGAAATATGTTGGGTTGAATCAATTGACAAAAAAGTAAATTTTGATGAGAATTCAGAAAAACACGATTCTCTATAGAAAATTACAATTTTTAGAGAAGGGAAAAAATTGGAAACTTTGAGCCAAATGTAGAAACTAGTGAGTATTGGGGAGTGATAGTGAAGAAAAGAAACAAGTTCATAAGGAAATTTGGAAGATTTTGAAGATAAGTGAAGAATCACGATTCTGAGCAGTAACTATAAAAGGAGAATTTTGGTAATTTTTGATCATTTGTGGGGGGTGGGGGGAGGGGGAGAGAGAGAGAGAGAGAGAGAGAGAGAGAGAGAGAGAGAGAGAGAGAGAGAGAGAGAGAGAGAGAGAGAGAGAGAGAGAGAGAGAGAGAGAGAGAGAGAGAGAGAGAGAGAGAGAGAGAGAGAGAGAGAGAGAGAGAGAGAGAGAGAGAGAGAGAGAGAGAGAGAGAGAGAGAGCACAAAATCGCAACTTTGAGAAGGAAGCTCATTGTGATAAAAAAACGTTGGCATAAGCAAGGTAATATCATTTGAACTAAGTTTGGATTGCTTTTTCAAAATTTCTTGGAGATTCAATCAATAAACAGAGTTGTGATATCTGAAATAAGTCTTGCAGTGATGAAAACATAATTCTCTGATTTGATGCTTTATTGCACGAATGTGTGTTGAAATCGTGCTCCTAAAGGAGAAAGCAAAACCAAGAAAACTTAAAGAAAATTTCTCTGACAAAAAAACCACAAAATCATGATCTTGAATAAAATCTCATGATTTTGAGTTAGGATCGTGAAAAACACGAATTTTTTTCAACTTTCATAAAATCATGATCTTAACCAAAATCTCACGAATTTGAGTGAAAAAACACGATTTTCTACCAACTTTCACAAAATCGCGATCTTGACCAAAATCTCAAGATTTTGAGTCAGGATCGTGAAAACGATCCTTTTCCAACTTTCACAAAATCGTGATCTTGACCAAAATCTCACGATTTTGAGTTAGGATTGTGAAAAACACGATCCTCTTCCAACTTTCACAAAATGGTGATCTTGACCAAAATCTCTTGATTTTGAGTCAAGATTGTGAAAAAACCTTGATTTTCCACAACATTTGCAGGATACGCAAACTCTTAAGTATGGCACTTTAGAGAAAAAATGGACCAACCATACCAGGGATGAGTGCTTATATAATAATCAACCAGTGAAGGAAAGACAGTATCCAATTCACATTAATCCTATGAGGGACAGAGATTATGGGGAAAAACCTAGGCCAGTCCTGGCGCAACAACCACCTCTACCCACTAAGGTAGTCCCAGTGAAATATGTCCCAGTAGAGGAAAAATTAGAATAGACAGTGGAAATATCCAAAGAATACTCAAAAGAACATCTTGGCCAGTATGAGGATTGTTCTGAATCATATGATTGGGAGTATAGTTATAATAAGGAACCAGAATTACAAGCATTAGATTTAGGAAATGGGAGGATTGAAATGGATGCAGCTACCTTCATGTATATAACCAACAACTACATGTCAAACACAAAACCCCAAATCAAGACTACTCAAAAGATAAGATGTCATAGGTATGGAGGAGATCATTTCAACTTATGTTAAGAGTAGAAGGAGCCCATTTTAAAGATTGTGGTAGGGAGCACTTAATCAAAGACTTCCCTAGAAATCCTATGGGTCACTATGGATACTATAGGAAGTTTGTGTATAAATTTGCTGAAATTGCCAAACTCCTCTATGCATTAATTACTAAGTTTGAATGGATCAAAGAATATGAGGAAGCCTTTGAGAAATTAAAAACTTGTTTAATCACTGCACCAATTATAAAGACACTACAATGGGATGTAATATTTAATGTACATGTTGATGCTTCCAACTTTGCTCTAGGATGTGTATTAGCACAACCTATTGAAGGAAGCAAAATGGATTTCCCTATCGCCTATGCAAACAGACAATTGAATCAAGCCGAGAGGAATTACACAACAATAGAGAGAGAAGGATTAGGAATGGTCTTTGCAGTTAAAAAATATAGACATTATTTGTTAGCTAACAAGTTTAAGTTTTTTGTGGATCATTAGGCACTACTCTATTTGGTAAATAAACCTTGCCATACACGAAGAATAGTAAGATGGTTTTATTACTCATGGAATTTGAGTTTGAGGTGGTAGTAAGGCAAGGAAAAACCCATCTTAGGGCACATCATTTATCAAGGATCTTAACAAAAGATAAGCCAGAGCCTATTGATGATGAATTGCCTGATACATATCTTTTAAACATAGAAACTGTTCCTGATTGGACAAAGACATTGATTCCAGTGTTGACTTTTGGACCAAAAAAATATATATGACAATCAAACACATAGGATTTTGCAAAGTAAAAATTTTGTTTTACTTGTTGGACATTTATATCATATGAGTTAGACTGGAGTATTAGAATAGTGTATTCCTGAGGAGGAATGTGCAAATTATTTAGAAAAGGCACATTTATGGAATCCGTGCTATCATTCTTCTAAGATTGTCACTCTATATAGTTTAGCAAGAATGGGAGTATATTGGCCCACAAAAGAAGAGGATGTAGAAGGTACATAGCTCAATGTCAAAAATGCTATGCACAAAACCAAAGTAAGTAAGTACCTTATTTTGGTTCCAAGGAAATCCTTTGTGGAGTAAACACATAGTTGAAACATTAAAACATGGAGATAGCAAGGAAGCAAATTTGAGGAATTAATAATGAAGAAACATACAAGAAATGAGTAAAGATTTTGTGTTAGTAAAGGATCAATTATATAAAAAGGGTACAGATACCTGAGAATATGTGTTCCTGAAGATAAATGTGTGGAAATGCTAGAGATGGCTCAATCTCTCTATTTCCAGATGCTAGATTGTTTGTACAAAGTTGTGATATCTGTCAAAGAACAAGACAAGTTAGCAAAAAAGATGAAATGCCCTTAAAACCTTGAATATCTGCTAGAGCTTTTAAGTAAGTGAGGAATGGATTTTATAGGACCCATAACCTCCTGCAAAAAATACACGTGCAGAATATTTAATAGTGGCTACTGACTATTTAACAAAATGGGCTAAAGCCAAGGCCACTAGAAAAAATGATGCCCAAACAATTGCTAAATTCTTATATGAGTGTATCATTACTAGGTATGGCTTGCCAATTGAATTGGTAAGTGATAGGGGAACTCATTCCCTAAATCAAGTAATTGAGGAATTGACTTTACAATTCAATATCACACATAGGAAATCTGCACCCTATCATCCTCAAGCCAATGGTCTTGTAGAAAGTAATAATGAAGTATTGTGCATAATACTTTCAAAATTAGTAAATATAAAGAGAACAGATTGGGACTTACAATTGCATCATGTGCTATGGGCATATAGAGTAGTCTACAAAATTGCTATTGGGACAATTCCATTCAATTTGGTGTATGGCCAGAATGTAGTTTTGCCCATGGAATTTTTGATACCAACTTTAAGAATAGACAATCAAATGCAATGGATAGATCATGAATTATCTAAGAGAATTATGGAATTGGAAAAATTAGGAACATCTAGAATGCAAGCAGTCATGAGTATTCATGCAGATAAAAAGAGACAAAATGCCTATCATGATATACATATCAAGGGAAAAGATATGCAAAAAGGAGATTTAGTGTTGGCATATACTACTAAGGAACATACTAGGAAATTGGAGAAGAAAGGACATGGACAACACATTATTCATCAAATTAGTCCTAGTGGACCTGTCCAATTAGCAAATCTAGATGGTGAAATCATGCCAAACTGTATAAGTGGTTGTAGAATCCAAAGATATAGAATGCCTTTAACAATTGAGGAATGGAGAAGAATACAACAACCACATAGAGAAGAAAAGAAGAAGTGCACTTGCTAGTCATACAAATGAGGTACAAGGAAAAACAATTCAGTGTATTATTGGATTCTAGTTCTCAGGTAAATTTGATTAGTTTTGATACACTGAATCAACTCCAAAACAAAAGAAAATCAAGTTATACTTTAATCAAAACAATAAATGGACAAATATTTCCAACAATTTCAACTCAAAAAATTATTCTAAAAATAGGGCAAGAAGAATCTATAGTAGAATGTGAACAATTGGCTTGAAAATTTGATGTTTGAAAAGTTAGTGTTAGGACAATCATAGATGAAGGATAACAAAGTAACCACTGACTTTGATAAAATGATGATTTGTATGAAGATAAACAATAAGAAGTTCAAAGTGTTGTTTGCAAGCAATGATATCCAGGAACCAACTCATGAAGCACAACAGGTAGAGATGGAGACATTCCAATTTCTAGCAGAAAAACTGCCTATGAGTGTGATACATAACATTATGGAGGAATCAATGCAAGAAATTGACAAAGGAGAGACAGTCACCACAGACTTATGTGGAAATGTGAATCGAGGACAAACCTGTTAGAATCATTATCAGAAGAAAAAGAAAATATGGAGACCAAAACAAAAAAAAGAGGATCAAACCCAAATATGGAGCATATATGGAAAGCTAAAAATCCTAATGCAAAGAATAAAAGAAGAGATGATGTCTGGTGGCAAGAAAGTTGTATGCAAAGTCAAAATAATAAAGCAACAAAAAAATTTAATATGGTATTGGAGGAAGAAATCAAGTGAGGACACACAACTGGTGAATCAACAACAACATGAAAATATGAAGGGAAGTATAAACATACATGAAAATATGATGAGAAAAGCCTCTACATCAAATAACCACTTAAGTGAATTACTTAAGACCTCAATTTTGCACCATAAAGAAAATGCATTGCCAAAGTATGCATGTGTGGGGCTACATTATAAAGCCATGTATTAACTAGGCACAAAAAGAGTTAATCCCATGCACACTACCGAGCTCTTTTCATTTCATGAAGAAAGAGCTAGGAGGGAGAAGCAAATCAAGGAATTTCAAAAAAAGTTAGAGTCTTATGGGTCTATTGTTAAAAAAAAGAGGGAAAAAGAGAAAAGAAAAAAAAGCCATATACATGTACATAGATATAATATTATAAATATTTGTGACATAGAATTGTCTATTTTTCTATAAGTCATTTGTTAATTAAAAATCACAAAAGCAAGATATAGAAGTGGGTGTGAGTAGTGTTGTTGTTTCCAAAAATTTCTTTGATTTACTCTCAGTATGCTTAACAATACAATTTAGAAAGACATTCCATTTGCACCTAAAGAAATCTTGCTATATGTATTAAGCACATGTGTTTTTTCAGTAAGGAATAGACATATTATGTGATGTTGAGTGGTGTAAAGCTTATTTTCTTTCTGGTATTTGCCACAAATCAAGTCATATTCTTTGAGTTTTATGTTTGATGTATGGAGTCTTGGTGTGTTTTTCTTTCACAGGATGATCGAAGAACTTCCAATAGTAGAATCACAAGTAGATGCAGTGACTTTATCAAGAGGGCATTGGTTTCTAGACACAAAGGTAGAAATAGTGGAGTTGGAATCAGAACAGGAGGACATTCCTGAGCAAGAGCAGATAGAAAAAGAACTTAAACATTTCCTAAAAATAGTTAGCAAGCACATCTTCACTATGAGGAAAAGAAAGAACAAATACACTATGTTATGTAAGGAATTCTGCAACTTCCAAGATTAGCTGCTACATATAAAAGGTGGAAGGTAGTAGGATTACACAAACTTTTGGAGGAACCCATGTTTTTGTTGATTTTGATTGATGTGAGAGGTTATGTCAACACTTCACGAAATTAAAAGAAGTACATAAGCTTATTTAATGTGCAAAGTAAACAACAAGGACAATGAGGTGGTTGGAATACTAATCAAATCAGAACAAATTAAGGCTGTTTTGAATTTCTATCCAATGGGTACAAAGATTGATTTTAGCTTTGTTAAGAAGCATTCAACTACCTATGCAAGATTCACTAAGTTTTTAGACTTTAAGGAAAAACATAATGAGGAGATTGCCATTAAAAAGTTTCCACAATTACGATGCTTTCCAAGGTTACCTAGATACACCAAACTACATAGGCCAGTGACTTTGGTCATGATGAATAACAAGGATAAGAGCAAACCTTATGGTGTGGTGGATATGGTACCTTATATCCATGAGCAATTGAGGGAGGCTGCTAAACATTGGGAGACAAAAAAATTCTTGAATGGAGCTCAATTACTCACCAAAATTTCTGGGTATGGAGGATCAGCTGAAGTTGGCTCATGAAGCAAAGGTATTCACGTCATTAATGATTAATGTGAAGAGTCCTCTCAAATCAATAACAGTCCAGGAAGGAAGTAGAAAAAGGAAGGAAGTGGTCAATGAAATGACTCAACCAATCAAAAAAAGAAAAATGGATCCCAAAAAAATAGACCTAGTAATCACAGAAGTCACTGAAGAGGAAATAAAGAAAGAGCAAGGGAAAGTCCAAACTGACCTAGAGCCACATCCTCCTCAAACAAGTAAAGAAAAATTATATTCATATTTAATGCAAGATGGTGATAAGAGAGCGGCTTATGAAGGTCAGTACCAAAATATTCTAGAAGATTTTTTAGACAAAGCTACTCACTGGACGCAAGCAAAGATGGAACACTATGAAGAACTTCATGATGAAATGATGAATGCAAAGACTGAAGTTGTATATAAAGAAAAAAGCTGCATTACTTTCCTACTTCAAAGAATTACAAGGACCTCTTGAGAAGAGAACTACAATTGTGGCAATTGTGAGAAGACCAAAGAAGGAATCTAAAAGAAAAAGAAAGGTTAAGGAATAAAAAAAGGGACTTTTGAAGGAAAGCAAGGAATATGAGAGTCAAGTTGGAGGATCAACCTTGATCCATAATGTTGAAATACTAGAAGAACAGGATGTCTCAATAATAGTAGTAGATTGCTCTGAAGAAGTGAAAGGCTACAATAAAGAAAGGACTGAGTCAAAAACATACACTGATATTGAAGGGTTTCTCCTCAGAAGTCTGAATGTATCACTACCAAGTACTCCTATAAAGATAGGATAGATTAAAGGATCAACCACCAAAGAATTGTGGGAAGGGAAACAAGGAGAAAAGGAAGAATCCTTCGAGAATATAGATACCACTGTCAAGGAAACAAGAAATGATCTAGGAATAGCACAAGAATGTCAAGGCAGTAAATAAATATTTAAAATAAATGATGATATTTTTGAAAAAGGAAAAAAGAAAAAATAGTTTTTGATACTAGAGGAGTTGAGGTCAGATAAGAAAGAGGAAAAAGGTTGTGTTGTGATGAGTCATGTTATGTAGGGAGTATCAGAATCCAAGAAATTGGAATCCAAGAATTAAGAGTAATAATAAGACAGACATTCAAGAAATTCTTGATGACATCCAAAAAGAAGGAGTGTATTCAGGCATGGATGTAGAAATGCAAGATGTACATACTTCAAAAGAAGAAGTGTCAGAAACTGTTGGAGATAGATGTCTGCGGAAGCACGCGAACAACACAAGGAAGAAGAAGAAGCTTGGATCACAAACACACAATACTGAATGTATTACCAGAGAATGTACAAAGACCAGTATCCCATTAGGGCAATAGGCATATATACAAGCCGGGGGAAAAAAACCTCCTAAAGAGGGACTAAAGTGCCCTGGCGGTCCTAGTGTGTTCACACACATCACTACCTAAATATATCAACAAATCCCCCCTGGGAGTGATGCGGTGAACAAGTAGCTGGCACTCATGTATAAGGAAGTGCCAAGCTATGTGGAAATCACTCCACAAAAGGAAGTAAGCCCAAAGCTTTGCGGAAAGCTTCAAACTTCTCCCTAGGTAGAGCCTTCGTGAAAAGGTCTGCAATGTTCTCCTGCGTGGGCACATATGCCAAGCTGATCTCCCCAGCAGAGAACCTCTCCCTGACATAGTGATAATGCACCTCAATGTGCTTAGTGCGAGCATGGAACACAGGGTTCCTCGCAACTGCCAATGCGCTCTGACTGTCAGTGAAGATGGTGGTGGCAGAAGACTGGCCAACATCCAAATCAGCCATAAGGCGTCTGAGCCACACACACTCAACAGTCGTTGTGAAAGCTGCCCTATACTCCACCTCACAACTGGAAGTGGCCACAGTAGGCTGCTTCTTGCTCAACCAAGATATACATGAGCTACCAAGCATGAAGCAAAAACCACTGGTGGACATACGAGTGTCATAGAAACCAGCCCAATCTGAGTCAGAAAAAGCATGCAAATCTGGTGGTAGTGATCCCCCCTTGGGATAAAACATCCCAAGTAGCCGAGTACCACTCAAGTAGCGAAAGATGCGATTAACCGCCTTCCAATGCGTGACTCCTGGGCAATGCATAAACTTGCTCATTTGTGAGACAGCAAACTGAATATCTGGCTGAGTAGTGCATAAGTAAATCAAACATCCAATAGCCTGTTGATAGAGAACATCATCAAATGCATCTCCAACATCATGAAGACTCAATCGTAAACCTGTCTCCATAGGAGTGGAAATAGGCTTACAGTCTTCAAGGCCAAAACGCTGCAATAATGTGTCAATATATTTTGTTTGACACAAAGCCATTCCACCATCAACTTGCATAAACTGAATGCCCAAATAGTGATGCAAATGCCCCAAATCAGACATCTCAAATGAGGCATGCAAATCAGCCTTGAAATCAGCAATATGCTTCTCAATAGGACCAGTGAGCAGCATGTCATCAACATAGACAACAATGATCAGAAGCACATCATTAGCACGCTTAACATATAAGGTGCTTTCAATTGGACTGTTCACAAAACCATGTGCAACCAGATAGGCATGTATCTTCTCATACCAAGCACGTGGTGCTTGCTTTAAACCCTATAATGCCTTCTTTAACCTGCACACCTGATTTTCATGCCCTTTTCTGCACAAAGCCACGGGGCTGAAAAACATACACTTCTTCATGCAAGTCACCATTCAGAAATGCTGTTTTAATGTCCAACTGATGTACATTCCAACCATGATGGGCTGCAAGTGCACAAATGCTCCGAATAGTAGTCATACGGCATGTAGGTGCAAAGGTCTCATCAAAATCAATGCCTCTTTCCTGCGCATAACCCTTTGCAACAAGCCTAGCCTTATACCTATCAACTGTACCATCAAGTTTACGCTTCAGCTTGTATACCCACTTAGTGCCAATGGCCTTCTTGCAAGGAGGCAAGTCACATAAAGACCATGTACCATTCTTCATTATAGCATCATATTCAGATTGCATGGCAGCCATCCAATTTTCTGAATTCTGTGCTTCATCAAAAGAAACAGGCTCATTCTCATCACAGAGACTAGACGCAGCCATAACATAGCAATCTGATGCAAAGGAGGCACTATGAGAGCCTGAACGAGTACGATATGACAAAGGTGCATCTAATTTGCTGTCACGCAAAGTCTGCACCAGCCATTTTGGCATAATTTTTGCCTGCTCAATATCAGCTCTCTCATGAACAAGTGCATCATGTAAGTCTGCATCAAAAATAGAATGATCTGCATCATCATATGAAACCTGCAAAGGCTGAGAAGTTGCCTCATTAGGACCAACACTAGACTTTCCACCTGTAAAAAGAGGCATCAACGTATCATACATGTCTTTGGAGCTAACAAATGTCTCCTTAGTACATGAAAGCAATGGCTGAATAGCATCTTCCACAAAGACAACATCACGGCTAACCAGAATGTGTTTAGTTTGTGGATGATACAGACGATAGCCTTTACTTTCAGAACTGTACCCAACAAAAATACATTTTACTGCCTTATCATCCAATTTTCTACGATGTTGTTCAGGCACTAATGCATATGCCAAACAACCAAAAACACGCAGATGAGCAACAGATGGCTTGCGGTCATGCCAAGCGTCATATGGAGTGATAGACTGCAGCGCTTTAGTGGGACACCTGTTCAGTACATATGCTGCACACATGACAGCCTCAAGCCAGAAACTATGTGGTAAAGCCTGACTCTTGACCATGCACCTCGCCATCTCCATGAGTGACCTGTTTTTTCGTTCAGCAACTCCATCTGTTGAGGTGTATACGG
This sequence comes from Ceratopteris richardii, assembly GCA_020310875.1. Lineage (NCBI taxonomy): Eukaryota > Viridiplantae > Streptophyta > Polypodiopsida > Polypodiales > Pteridaceae > Ceratopteris > Ceratopteris richardii. The sequence goes on from CM035408.1 coordinate 52,241,096, forward strand.
CACTGTACACTCGTGTTTTATCCCACGTTCAACCAAAAATGCATTAAAATCAGAAGACATATATTCCCCCCCTCGATCAGAACGGAGGGTGCCCATTTTACATGCTGACAGATTTTCAGCCAAAACCAAAAACTGTTTAAAGCACATGAACACTTCAGACTTTGCTTTGAGTGGATATACCCATGCATGCCTGGAAAAATCATCAATGAAAGTCACGAAGTAAAGGTAATTCCCAAAAGAGGGTGTCTGCATATGACCACAGACATCACTATGTACAAGCTGCAATTTCTGCGTAGCCCGAACTGAACCATCTTTTGGAAAGGAGGAACGCTGCATTTTGCCCAAAATACAGCCTTCACATACATGTTTTCCAGGTGCTTCAAGCTTGGGCAAAGAAGACACCATATCAGATTTTTGCAGGCGTAGCAAACTAGCAAAATTCAGATGACCAAAGCGTGCATGCCAAAGCTTTGCATCTGACATAGCCTGAGAATCATGAACTGTACACCTGTCATGAACTGAGAATCACATCGCCATTTGATAGATCATGAACTGTACACCTGTCATCAACGAATTTCACAACCAAGCCAATCTTGGCTAATGCAGAAACTGATAACAAATTCTTCTTGATCCCTGACACAAATAAAGCTCTGACAAGGTGAAAGAACTACCATCAGCAGTAGTCAGAATGATCTTACCAACTCCCATAATAGGATAAGAGGAGTTGTTGGCGCATGTGACAATATTCCCTGTAGGGGCAGGCTCGAGTGAAGAGAAGAAATTGCGCTGCGAGGTAATATGTTTGGTCGCCCCACTGTCAAAGTACCAAACATCTGAGTCCACTGCAGACATGCACTGCTCATGAGAAGATGGGTCAAAACTGCAAACAGTAGTAAACGCACATTCTTCTTCCTGCACAAGATTAGCAGACTCTGTTTTTGGTGTAGAGGCTTCTGCAACAACCATTCCAACCTCCTTTTTCTTTGCCTCTTTTGCAGCCAGTTTTGGACAGTTCTTTATGATATGATCATTCCCTTTAGAGTACTTGCAAAACAATTTCCGCTTTTCTGATTTCTTCTCATCTTTATTCCGGTTCTTCGAATGTGCAGCATTTGCAGATTTCTGCTTACTAGTAGAAGAGCTCCATTTTCCTTTACCCTTCTAACTAGCCAAGAAAGCTTGATCTGCAACATGCATAATTGACCTGTTCTGCCTGGACTGATCTTCCTGCAACAGAATAGAGACTAACTCCTCAAATGATAAGGCATTCGGATTGCCTTTCATCATCAACCGAAAAGTAGAAGCAAAACTCTGATATGAATCAGGAAGACCATTCAGAACGGTCTGCACAAGTGAGCTATCTGGTATAACCTCATCAGCAGAAATCAACTGTTCCTTCAAATCTTTGATCTTCGTTAGGAAACTGTCCATAGAATCACCTTCATTCATGTGCTCACTCTCCAACTGTTTTCAGAGGTAAGGAACACGAGCCTCATTCCTGGCTTGGTACAATGTGGTAAGTGTATCCCAAGCATCCCTAGCTGTTCTGCAAGAACGAATATGAGGAATAATGGCATATTTGACAAACAAACCTATCAATGCATGTGCCTGGGCATCTCTGCCATCCCAACGAATTTGCTCTGCAGTAGGTGCAACAGAAACAGTAGCACGAACAGGAATCTACGGAATATCATCTTCGACACCATCTTCATCAGCTCCAGCACCTGTATTTGTAGTACCTGTCGTTACAAGTGTAACAGGACGTCTTTCAACACCCTGCACAATGTTCCACAATCCTTTTGCAACCAAAACATGTCGCATCATATAAGCCCATAATGGGTAGTTGGTACCATCCAACTTATCCTCAACAGCCAACATATGAAATACATCACTGCTTTCAGCCATGGCCGGTGACTAAAATACCTTGATGCAGAAAATTGATTGTATCTCAAAAAGTTGAATAGAACTGCCCAGACGAGTTCTGCTAGACCTGTAGCAGACTTCGAGACACTTAAACCGGCGAACAGAAATTGGTATATACCTTTGGCACAAAAAGACAAAATAGCCTGCACAAGCACTGCGATAGTGCATTTGGAGGCCGAAACGAGCTCAGATCGCAATTTCAGCACCACACTGCGAAGCTTATTTTATCTCGGAAACACGTTGAGTATGCTCACCAAAATTTGTGCGATTCTGAGACTGCAAACGGAGGAGTGTCGACGGTGCCCTAGATGAAGCGACGACCTGCTCTGATACCAATTGTTGGAGATAGATGTCTACGGAAGCACGTGAACAGCACAAGGAAGAAGAAGAAGCTTGGAGCACAAACACACAATACTGAATGTATTACCAGAGAATGTACAAAGATCAGTAGCCCATTAGGGCAATAGGCGTATATACAAGCTGGGGAAAAAAAAACCTCCTAAAGAGGGAAAAAAGTGCCCCGGCCTAGTGTGTTCACACACATCACTACCTAAATATATCAACAGAAACTGAACATGAAGAGGAAAAGTTAGAAGCGGAGCAGGAAGAAGAAGAGTCTCAAGAAGGACTAAAGCAGATAGAAGAAGTAAAGGGAGATGAGAAGGAAGAATGTGACTCAAAACAAAATGAAGAAGACTATCAAAGTAATCAACAGCTTGAGGTAAAACAATTTGAACATACTACAGGAATAGAAAGGATCCCCAAGGATATCTGGGGTATATGTAAAACAATAACAAGGAATATTGAAGATCTTAGACCCCTAAGCAAAAACATTATTATGTCAAGAGTACCTGCATAATAAGAATTTGTTAAAGGGCATAAGGTCATAGAAGAATATAAAAAAGAGAAGCATTAGTTGGAGGAGGAGCTCAGAGAACAACAAGTGAGAAGTGAGAAATTTTTGGAGAAAGCAATGCCATTAGAGATAGAAGTAGTGCAAAAGAAAAATAGAATAGGATTTTTGGAGGAAAAATGCATTAAACAAAATGACACTATCAATAAGATGGGGGAGAAAATAAGAACATTAGAGTCAAAAAATAAGATACTACAAACTTCATATCAAATTCTCACTAAAGCCAATGAAGAAATTAATAGAATCCTCATGGAAGAAGGCATATGAGAACAAAAGTACAAAATACAGGTGCTAAACAGGAAGAAGTGGAGCAATTGAGGTTGTAGTTTGAACAAACCAAAGAAGAACTAAAGGATGCAAAAGAGTTAGAAAGACAAGCTAACTCACATGCTGCCACTACAATGAGAGGATATAACAATATTAATGAAAAGGTGGAAAAGGAAAAGGTAGAATGGGAAGAGCAGAAGAACAAGCTAATGAGAGAAATTGAAGAATGGAAGAAGAAGGTAGAGACAAAAGTCAAAGGAGTTGTTGGAAATGTAGTAGGCCCATAACCACAGGTCCAAGTTCCATAGATCCAGGATCAACAACACAGATTCCAACAATCTTGCAATATTGAAAAAACATGAACATACCACATTTAATCATACAAATGATGAGACAAAGATAGAGAAATATTAGACAACATGTGTAAAGTGTTACATAAGCCACTCCCTACTCACACCATCATATATACAAATGTCAATTTACAATGTGGGAGCAAAACTCTCAACCACTCTATGTGAACATAAATAGATGGATGAGTGGGTTGTACAAGAGTGAATATGAGTGATAAAAAGAGGAAGGATCAATCTAAAACTGATAATCAGCAAACCCTCATCTGAACTTAGGCTATGGAAGACCCTAAGTTAGATATGTGTGTGAAAGGATCACATACTTACAAAAGTAGCAAAGAATGCTAAAAAGTTTGCTGGCAGAAATCCTCAAACTCATATGAACATACCTTCTCGAACACCTCATCCAAATATGCATAAAGCATACATGTACTGATTCTCTTGTAACTATGCCGAATAGGACTCCTCTTGATATGGATGCCACTGCCTCCATAAACTCCAAGTAGTACTTGTGTGCATAAAGAGAACATGTACTTGAATTCTTAACATAAGATATAAATCTTATGCTAATCACCATCCAATGTCTTTGAAGTAACCCAAAATCTTCATGTAGAAGATAATCTTCAAATACATTATGTGAATGGCCGATCCACACCACCAAGCTGCTAATAGATAAGTCCTCTCCATAAGCAAGAGTGTGAGCACACTCTTCTTCTCCAAGAAGAACTACATAGTCTCTCCTCAACATGCACCATGGCTGCCCCATGTGCTAGAAGCACCACCTCTATTGAGGTACCAAAGCTCCAAAGCTGGTGTTGAACTAGGTGTAGGATGTCCTAGAAGTGACCCAAACACTGCTTTATATAGCCTTGAGTGTCATGCAAAAAACTCACTAAAAAGCATTTTATTTTAATCTCATCACTTTTTAAATTGCTTTTGCTTTATTTTTAAGCGAGTTTGCTTTATTTTTAAAGTTGCTTTTAGGTAACTTTAAAAATAACTTCTTGACCTGCTTTTTCACACTTGTGACTACCTGATGAATGATCTAACAACATTTTTATGATCCTTATGTTGAGAGCTATCATATGAGGTCAAAACCCTAAATCAATAGAAAATTAGGATTAGGGTTTTCTCCCAAATATGATCTCTAATGATTGAATGTCATATACCATTGGAAAGCTCTCTTCAAGCTCTACAAGATAGACTCATAAAAATTTTACCCATTTTTGTGCCAAAAATGACTAAGTACCAAAATTAGGGTTTCTACCCTAAATGGATTTTGGACTGATGTGACATTGTTTTCCAACAATCCCCCCTGCAATGTCATATTGGTACAAACTGAACTGGATATATGACTTCATTCATCTGCAAATTGTCATAAGCTTCAAACTTGTACTCCCGAATTGACCTTCAAACCTTTTCTTCAAAAGTCTTCTTCAAAACTGAATTTGACTTTCTTCAAAAAAACTGAACTTGCTGAATATGAACCATTATACCTGAGAAAATATGCAAACTAGATATCCAATAGTGTACACATTAAGCAATCACTGCTTGACAATATATGTAGCATGTACTCACTCTGAACTTGCTATCTCTTGGCTTCTCAAACCTGTAAACATACACTAGGATCCACATATTTGCATTTACCTTACGAAAGGTTTCTCAACATACTTTTGCTGTGTCATGTAAATACTCTAGACAAAATCAGGAACTGAATCCTGGGACTTATGACTGACAACTCACAACTTAGTGTATTATGAACACTAGCTGGTTCATCTCTAACTGTACTCAACTTAACTCATCCTTTGAGTCTCATCAAAATATCATATCTATGATGTCGTCATGTCTTCATCTTTGTTCATACTTGTTAGTCCTTTATACCTCTTTCCTTCAAAACCTGGTGTAAACATATATGTGCGCACTTTTGAAAACATACCTCTCTGAAATATCATATTTCTCTTCAATAGAATTCTGGAACCTTCTCCTGAACAAGAACACCTGGTATAAACATATATGTGCGCACTTTTGAAAATATACCTCTCTGAAATATCATATTTCTCTTCAATAGAATTCTGGAACCTTCTCCTGAACTTTCTCCAGACATTCTCCTTCTTCCTTCTTCTTTCAAAGCTGGAACATAAAGAGAACCTGACAAAGGAAATATAGGAATACATGTAGGTATGACTTTGCATTCTTTTAGATATGGCTGAAAATAAGCCTTCATGTTTCATCACCCCCCTGGATGATTTAACACTAGTATCCAGAATTCTTCAAATTATATCAGACTTTACAAAATCTGGAACGTCTTCCTGCATAAATCTGATTTTTCATAGCATTAATACTTGTGTCTGAAACAAAACTTTTGAACCCTTTTTATTAGCATTGTGCACATGCCAATAGCTTTCCTTGTCATTCTTCAGCTTCCCAAAAATCTAGAATAAGGTTGGCTGATCTATCATAAAATCTTTGCTGAAATCACTTTAGGATTCATATTCTTCTGCAATATAACAAGTATCATCCTTTATTTTCTGTAACACAAATCTGATAGAATCTGAACCTTTGACTTACTTCTTCCAATGCTAAGAATTTTTCAAACAAAGGATAGACAACTGACTCATAAATACTCAAGATCTTCAAGCTCTATCAAGATCTTCAAGCTCTATCAAGATCATACAAGATCTATTCAAGATCTTATTGACAAAAATCCTGTGTAGAATCTGCTTTCATCAAACCTTCATGACTGAATGTTTGATTTGTTACCTGAATGTCTCTAAGTGTCCATGCTTCTCACATAAAGTTGTTAAAATTTTCTTTAACCAAATTCTTTCCAAGAATTTGCAACTCCTACTTGAAAAATAAGTGGAAAAACTCTCACCTTGAGAACTCCAAAAGCTACACGTTGATACTTCATATCTTTCATATTCTTCTCGGCTGAACTGTGATAGTACCTGCTTGACTTTCTTTTGGCTAACTCCACTTCTCACAAGTGATAGAATGTGATGGAACACCTTTTTGAATACAAGCATGTATCCAAAAATCAAGATAAAAGTAGATTCTCCATATGATTGGTGCATAAAAATTTGAATTTTTTGAAATTTTCTAAAAATACTAAATATGAGGTAATTTTTTCCAAACATAAAACCTCTCTCCAAGTCTCGAACATCTGGTACAAATACTCTTTTACCTCAAGAGTTAGGTAAAGAAGAAAAATACTTCTCTGCAACTTGTCATATACCAAGTAGCTCTATATTGATACTCCAAGAATTCTTTGAGGGAACATATAGCTGCCTCCTCAAGATCTTCAATTTATACATAACTCATACACATGTGAGTCAAAACATATAAGTTGCCTTTCTGTCTCTCAATGCAATTCTTCGTCAAAACCTACTAAAACATGACCAAGTATCATGCAAAACAAGAAATTGCTTCTTCTTTAGAGTATCTTCACACAAGATGTTCTCGTAGACTTGTCTTTGGATGTAGAGGATAAAATTAGGAAAAGTATATGGAAAATATAAGAGAAAAGGAAGTCTTACTTTCCCTTTGGAATTTTTGGACCTTCTTTTTCTGCATCTTTCCTCCACCTGATGATGATGTCAACATCTTCAAACTTCTCTTCCATATCTTTTGTTCTGTTCATCTTGAAGTAACAAGTACTCTTAACTTCTTCAAATGAATTTTTCTCGTCCTCTAGTGCTAAGAGTAAGAGACAAAACAAACATGGTATACAAATGGAAGTGAATATAGAATCATGTTTTACCATCTCCTCATATCTCTTAATCAAAACTCTGCTTCAAATGTGACTGAGATGATTGAATTCACCAACCTTTCACCTTGAGTTGGCTGAATACTGAATTACCTCTCTAGTGAACCTAGATCAAATTCTGTACCTAGATATCCAACCAACTTACCACACAAGGTTGGTTGAAAACAAAACTCTTCTCATGTTCAAATTTGTCTTCTTAGATAAGCTTTCTTGCCATGAAAGAGATCATCAAAACTCATCTAATTTCCTTGTTCTTGATAGTTTTCATGGAGCTAATGCTTTAACTTTCAAAATAATGAAAGTTTACAAAAGCAAGCCTTCAAATCTCTTCATAATTGCTCTTCTAAGATATGATCTGCAAATGATAATCTGATAGTAGAAACTAATACCTGTGATTTGATGTTGATCTAGTTCCTTCATCTTCTCCAAACCATTAGTTTTCCTTGCATTTGAAGTAGCCTTCTCTTCATCAAGTCTGGGTCTTCAAACAATACTTCTCTAAAGTATTTTCATACTTGTCCAAAAGTATTCGACTGCTAACAGATCATCAAGTTCATACTTTATACTGATGAATAAACATGTGACTGAATTGTCTAATTCTCAAATCTCTACGCATGTAGATTAAGTGTGTATGTCAAATGTCAAATGCTAGAAGATGCTCTTAAATCATATGTTATAAACCTGGAAGTCTAGGAACTTGTGAACATGAATGATTTGATACCAAAGCCCTAAAGCTCCATGCGAAAAACTGACTAAAAAGCGCTTTATTTTAATCTCATCACTTTTTAAATTGCTTTTGCTTTATTTTTAAAGTTGCTTTTAACTAACTTCAAAAATAACTTCTTGACCTGCTTTTTCACACTTCTGACTACTTGATGAATGATCTGACAACATTTTTATGATCCTTATGCCAAGAGCTATCATATGAGGTCAAAACCCTAAATCAATAGAAAATTAGGATTAGGTTTTCTCCCAAATCTGATCTCTGATGGCTGAATGTCATATACCATTGGAAAGCTCTCTTCAAGCTCTACAAGATAGACTCATAAAAATTTTACCCAGTTTTGTGCCAAAAATGACTAAGTATCAAAATTAGGGTTTCTACCCTAAATGGATTTTGGACTGATGTGACATTGTTTTCCAACAGGAGTTGTTATACAAGGAAATGTATACGAAAAAATACAAGATATAGTGGGAACATCTTCTCCTATGCATGAAGTCGGTGATGCACAATTAAATTCAGTAAAACAAATAGATGAAGAAACCGATGAGTTTGTACAACAATTGCTCACTAATAGGGAAGCTAGATTGAGATATATCAAAAAAATGCATGATCAATATGAAAATCAGATTGTTAAAATTCTCTATAAAATGGAGTTAGTCAAGATCAACATCATTGGGTAGTAGATGGATTAGGGATACCATTTTGTATGATATTAGAAAGCATAAGAAATTATCAAACCACCATGATAGGAACACCACCAAATGAGCATGTTGTATATGATGAAGATTAGGTTGTTACAAGAGAGTTATTTGAGAAATCCAATCCGACATGGAGAAATAAATGGTTGGATAAGAATAAGGAATGTAGGCAAATATGGAAGGAAGCACTAGTACAACTAAGAATAAATCCAACATATTGTCCAATAGCAAGAAGAAGAGAGTGGACAATCTTTTGGAAAAGAAGAAATGAAGGATAGATTCCAGCAAGATGGCTGAATTTTCCTAAGATTGCAGGTCCAAAGAAGGGAGCTTGGTCAACAAGAAAATATATGATTATCACTCCCAAAACTTTAATAGAAAATTTGAAGGATGTCAACGATCTAGCCTATATATTACTTAGGAGAATTTTGAGGCTCATCAATACCTATATAGAAACCTTTATTGATACTGATATAAGGATCCTTAACTATATAGGATTCATTTCACCATCAGATGCACTTATTAGAGTACAATCATGTTCATGGGCAATCATTATGTACATATTTTTGAAGAGGCATTTGACTATGGATTTTTTGAAAGAGAATAAAAAATTTCTGGGAAATTATCTCTTATCATGACTTCCAGATTATTAGCATATGAAGCAGCTTACATAGAATATATAAAGAAGGATGTGATTGCCAAACCCACGGCAACGGTGCAATGGAGACAAGCACTTTTTGAAATGGCCAATGATCTAAACATTACAGAAAGAAAGAGTAATGATTTGGTGGCTCAAGTATACCAAAGAAAGAAGAAATAGTGATCACCACTGACTTAGAGAATTTTTGTCAAGGATGAAAAAAGTTTAGCAGTGCATGGATTTTAGAAGAAGCTTTTTTGGATTAGAAAGATGGAGTGTAAAAATTAGAATTATGTATTTTAGAAGAATTGAATGATATAATTTTTGATAAATTATTAGAGCTCTCAAAAGGTATAGGGAAGTGACTTGATTAGTTTCAGACACTTAATTTTCAGGTGAAAAAAATAGAACACTTGAAAAAGTATATAATTCAATTCATGACTTATTTTTGGGATGATCATATTTTGTATGAAGAGACTTGAATGAGAACTTGAGAGCTCTTATCCTTTCTTCCTTATCTCACCATTTGAATTCAATGGTGGTTTGTTGATGAATTTTCAAGTGTTTCCTTTGGATTTATCTTGTTAATCAACTGTTCTTTGAGTATTTCATGAGAGTAAAGGTTTATTCTTTTATTTTCTATCATCATTCTCAATGTATTTGTTGAAGAAGTTGACTGTGTGCAATCCTTCAAAATCACGATCATCTCCTCTTGGGTGATATAGGTACTGAAACTGATTCTTGACTTGATATTCTCAATCTACATGAAAAAAGCCATGAATTAGCACAAGAATCATCTCAAAATCTTATTTCTAGCTCAAGATACAAAAAACCCTAGTATTTCATACAAACTTTTCATGAATTCTCTGTTGAAGCTGATTTTGTTGATTAATCTTGGACACCATTGATAAAGAAGGGGTATGGTCTTAGTATACTTCCCGGATTGACAAATTAAAGGTGTTTAAATTGTTAATTTTTTATGCTATGATGATTGGAGAGGACAACTCTGAAGTACAATAAACAAAGTGGCAATAGGCTTGAAATATTTAAGGCCAAAATGTGGAAATAATGTGTCAATATATTTTTTTTGATACAAAGATATTCCCCCATGAACTTGCATAAGTTGAATGCCGAAATAATGATGCACATACCTCAAATTTGACATATTAAAGGAGGCAAGCAAATCAGTCTTAAATTAAAAAATGTGCTTCTCATCAGGACCATTTAGCATCATGTCATCAACAAATACCATAATGATTAGAAGTACATCATCTGGATGCTTAACATATAAGGTGTTCTTAGTAGGACTATTTTAAAAAACTGTGCTAGCAAGTATGCATGTATCTTCTCATTCCAAGCAGGTCGTGTTTGCTTCAAACCATATAATGCCTATTTCAACCTGCACACTTTTTTTTCATGCACTTTTTTTACAAAACCATGAGATTGGAATACATACACTTCTTCATGTAAGTCACCATTTAGAAATGTAGTTTTAATCTACAACTAATCTATTTCCAATCACGATGAGTTGTAAGTGCACAAATGCTATGAATATTGGTCATTTGGCACGTGTGAGCAAAGATTTTATCAAAATCAACGCCTCTCTCTCTTGGGCAGAACCTTTGACAAAAAGCTTAGCCTTATAGCCGTCAATTGTTCCATCAATCTTAGGTTTCAAATTGTATGCCCATTTAGTGCCAATGGCCCTTTTGCATGTATGTAAATCACATAAAGAACAAGTACCATTTATCATAACTGCATCATATTTTGATTTCATAACAACCATCCAACTTTTAAAATATTATGCTTCATCAAAAGAAAACAAGCTCATTCTCATCATAAGAGTAGAGGTAGCCATTGCATAGCAATCAGATACAAAGGAAGCACTATGAGAGATTGAACGAGTATGATATGACAAAGATGCATTGAATTTTCAATCTCTCAAATTTTGCAGCAATCATTTAGGCATAGTTTTAACCTCTTTTATGTCAGCCTTGTCATCAACAAATGCATCATGTAATTTTGCATCACAAATGGAATGATTTGCATCATCATTTGGAACTTGTAAAGGTTGAGAAATTACCTCATTTGGACCAACACTCGACTATCCACTCATAAAAAGAGGCAACAAAGTGTCATACACATCCTTCAAACTAACTATTGTTTCCTTGGTACATGAAAGTAATGGTTGGATTGAACTTCCACAAACAACATCATGGCTAATGAGAATGCATTTAGTCAGCGGATGATACAAATGACAGCCTTTGCTTTCTGAACTCTACTCAATGAAAATACATTTCACTACTATATCATACAATGTTTTGTGTTGTTGTTTAAGCACTAATGCATATGCTAGACAACCAAAGACATGCAGATGAGCAATAGATGGTTTGCAACCATGCCAAGCCTCATATGGTGTGATCTTGGGATATCTGTTAAGTATATATGTTAGATGTATAACAACATCAAACAAGAAGCTATGTGGTAAAGCGTGACTTTTGACCATACACCTCACCATTTCCATAAGAAAACTATTCTTTCTTTTAGCAACTCCATTTTTTTGAGGTGTACACAACATTGCACATTGATTTTATGTCTTACGTTCAACCAAAAATGCATTGAAATCCGAAGACATCTATTCCCTCCCTTGACCAGAACGAAGGTGCCCGATTTACATGTTGATATATTTTCATCCATAACCAAGAACTATTTAAAGCACTTAAACACTTCAAACATTTCTTTCAATGGTTGCACCCATGCATGCCTAGAGAAGTCATCGATAAAAGTCAAGAAGTAAAGGTGGCTCCCAAATGAAGGTGTGTGCATAGGAACACATACATCACTATGAACAAACTACAATTTATGAGTAGCTTGAACCGAACCATTTGTTGGAAAGGAGGAACATTGCATTTTGCCCAAAATAAAACCTTCATAGAAATGTTTACAAGGTGTTTCAAAATTTGGGCAAAGAGGATACCATTTTAGATTTTTTCATGTGAAGCAAACTAGCAAAATTCAGATGAAAAAAGCATGCATGCCAAAGCTTTGCATATGAGATAGCCTGAGAATCTTGAATTGCACATGTTGAATCATTCACAGATTTTGCATAGTTTATGAGCTTATCAAGCCCATGACATAAAATTCCAAAGCAACAATAACATTACCATTTGAGAGATCATAAACTATACATCTTTCATCAAGAAATTTGACAACAAAGCCAATCTTGGATAATGTTAAAACTGAAAACAATTTTTTCTTGATCTTTGGCACATATAAAGCATCTAGCAATGTGAAAGAATGGCCATCAATAGTGGGCAAAATGATATCACCAACCCCCATTACACGATAAGAGGTGTTGTTATCACATGTGACAATTTTCCCTATAGGGGTAGACTCAAGTGAACTGAAGAAACTATGCTACAAGGTAATATGTTGGATTGCCACACTATCAAAATATCAGCCATCTAAGTCTACTACAGACATAGATTTCTTGTGAGAATATTGATCATAATTGCAAACAATGATAAATGCTCATTATTCATTATAACCAAGATTAGAAGAGTCTATTTTATGTGTAGATGTCTTTGTGACAACCATTCCAACCTCTTTCTTCTTTGCCTCTTTTGTAGCGAGTTTAGGACAACTCTTTATGACATGATTATTTTATTTATAGTACTTGCAAAACTTTGAGTGTGTAATATTAATGAATTTTTGCTTACTAGTAGATGAGCTCCATGTACCATTGCCCTTCTGACTAGCCGAGAAAGCTTAATTGACAACATGCACATGTTTTGCCTGGACTGATCTTTCTGCAACAAAACAAAGACTAAATCCTCAAATGTTAAGGCATTTGAATAGCATGAATCTAAGAGTAGAAGCAAAACTCTGATACGAATCTAGAAGCATTAAGAACAGTCTACACAAGTAAACTATCTAGAAATATTTCATCAGTAGAAATCAAATGCTCTTTCAAATCTTTGAACTTTGTCAAAAAACTTTCCATATAATCTCCTTCATTCATATGCTCAATCTCCAGATGTTTTTAGCGGTAAGAATATAAGGCTCATTTCTTTGCATGGTATAAAGTTGTGAGTGTATCACAAGCATCCTTTGCTGTCTTGCATGAGTGAATGTGAGGGATAATTGGCATGTTTGAAAAACAAAGCTATGAATGCATGTGTTTGAGATCATTTCCATCCCAAAAAAGTTTCTCTATAGTAGGTACAAGTGGAACTCCAACATGACAATGAAATTGAAGATCTTCATCTTCAACACCATCTATATCACCTTCAATGATTGTATTTACAAATGTAGTAGGACATTTTTCAATAGCTTGCACAATATTCCACAACCCTTTTAGCTACCAATACATGATGCATTATATATTTACACAATGGATAATTAGTACCATCCAAATTATCCTCAACAACCATCATATGGAATAAATCATTGCTTTCAATCACATCGAGTGACTAAATACCTTGATGCAAAAAATTGAATGCATCTCAAAAAGTTGAATAGAAATACCCTGTGAGGCTTTGTTAAACCTATAAGAGACTTTGAGGCACTTATAATGGCAACTGGAAACCTGTATATATGTTTGGCAGAAAAGGATAAAATTTCATGCACAGTCACTATGACAATGCATTTGGATGCCAAAATGAGCTCATATCAAAATTGTGATGCCATAGAACAAAGGAATTTTGAACTCCTAAAGACCCCAAGTATGCTCACCAATTTTGGTGTGATTCTAAGACTGTGACGAGAGGGGTGTTGGAAATGCCCTACGTGAAGTAGTGACCTCCTCTGATACCAATTATTTGAGTTCAAGGTCTGTGGAAGCACATGCACAACAAATGGAAGAAAAATAAACTTGGAGTAGAATACAACAAGAAATGTATTACCGAGCAAATGTACAAAGATAATTGACTTGCTAGGGCTATATGCATATTTACAAGGTATGGGAAAAAACCTCCTAAAGAGGGGAAAAAGGGTCAGGGCTTCCGCAACACTCTTTTCTCTCTTTAGGAGTTGATTGAATAGAAATAGATTCTATTACCTCACTATCTAGAATGAGGTTGTTAGACTCACCTAATATTTTCTTAAGTCTGCTAACATGGAATACTAGATGGATCTGACTACTCTTTGGAAGTTGGAGCTGGTAACCATTTGAACTATTCTCTTAAGTACTGGGAATGGTCCATAATACCTAGCACATGATTTTGGACAAGGTCCCATCTTCATGGTTTTCGACCTAGAGGGAACTCTAAGATAGACTTGCTCTCCTACCTCAAATTTGATTTCTCTCCTTTGAGGGTCAACACAGGATCTAATTCTATCCGAAGCTCTCTTAATGCTGTCGTTAGCAAGCCTAAGCATATTGTCCATCTCTTCCAAGAAGTCCTTTGCAACATGGACTTTCTCATGCTATAAACTTGTTGCATGAGGAGCTCTTGGATGAAACCCATACATAAGCATAAATGGACTATGGCATGTGGAAGAGTGCTTGACACTATTATATGCAAACTCTACTATTGGTAAGTACTCTTCACAATTAGTTTTCCTTTCATTCACATATGCTTGAAGCATATATTCTAGGATTTGGTTAACCCTTTTTGTTTTCCCATCCGATTGTGGATGCTCCACCATACTCATCCTAAGTTTAGTATCCAATCTCTTCAAGATTTGGCACTAATATATGCAAACTCTACTATAGGTAAGTACTCTTCCCAATTAGTTTGCCTTTCACTCACATATGCTGAAAGCATATCTTCTCAGATTTTGTTAACCCTTTTTGTTTGCCCATTCCAATGTGGATGCTTGACAATATTCACACTAAGTTTAGCATCCAACCTCTTAAAGATTGCTCTCCAAAAGTGACTCGTGAATTTCCTATCTGGATCAAAAAAGATTTCTAAAGGAAGGCCATATAATTGGTATAGATTTTCAATAGTCAACCTAGCTAACTCAGGTTTCTTCACTCTACTATGTGTTGGAATAAACCTACCCATTTTGGTGAACCTATTCATAATTATCCAGATTTAGTTGCTCCCTCCTTCTGTCTTAAATAATCCTACTATATTGTTAGCTTTATCAACCTGGCATTTAGTCCACTTAAGCACATACTCTAGCATGTCCTTATGAAGTCCAAGCCAATAAAACTGCCTTTTGACAAGGTCATAAGTCTTGTTAATTCCTAGGTGTCCCACACTAGGTGTGTCATGAAACACATAAAATATGTGTCGTATCATCTCAAAGTCTCGAGGGAAACACACGTTGACTTTATACAATAGATATCCATCATGGATGTCATAATTCTTCCACTTAAATCCTTCTTGAGTACTTGTTGGCACTCCATCCTCACTGGAAACCCATGTATCCCAATTCCCTTTCTTTATGGCTTCCTAAATCTTGGAATGTGTTGGATCATGCCTACATTTCCCACTAATGGACTCAAGTAATATACTAGTAATTTGAGTAAAACTCACTCCATTGAGCATAGGCATGTAGTTAAGTGAATCAGCCACCAGATTAGACTTTCCCTTCCTATGCCTTAGCTCATAATCAAGCTCTTGAAGGGTCTCTGCCCATTGAACCTTACGAACTTTAAGGTCTGTTTGGTTAGAGAGCCACTAAATGCTCTCTTAATAAAAAAACTATCATAGCTTTGGCATCATATAAATAATGATGCCACTTCTTCAAAGCACGGAAAATAGTATACAAATCCTTCTCATAGATGGAGTAATTCTTATGAGTAGGTTCTAGCTTTTTGCTTTCAAAATCCACTAGTCGACAATCTTGAAATAAATTCCTATAGAAAAATCACTTGTGTTAGTCTCAAACACAAATGGTTGATTGGGATCTACTATCTGTAATAGTGAAACTGTAGCTATTGCTACTTTTAACTTATCCATACCTTTTTTTTGTTCATCTCCCCAAGGAAAGGCTTTTCCTTTTCCTTTATGTTGTTTCATCATCAAAACAACAATCTTTGTATAATTTTTTATGAACCTTTGATAGAATCTAGATAAAACAATGAAGATCTATAGTTCTTCTAGGTTTCTAGGATGTGTCCATTCCATAATACCTTGCACCTTGTTAGAATCCATCTGAATGCCATGTTTGGAGATGATATTTTCAAGATATCTAATCTTAGGTCTAAAAAATTCACACTTTGTTTCTTTTGAAAAGAGTGAATTTCCTCTTAACACTTGGAAGACTATATGTAAGTGCTCCAAATGATCCTCTTTTGACTTACTATATATAAAAATATCATAAAGAAAGTATACTAAAAACTTTCCTAGGTAAGGCCTCAAAATACTTTTCATGAGTGTCATGAAGGTGGTTGGAGCATTAGTGAGACCAAATGGCATCATTAAGAACTCTTAATGTCCATACCTAATCCTAAAAACAATCTTAGGTACATCCTCTACTTTTATTATAATCTAATGATACCCCAATCTTAAATCAAGCTTAGTAAAATACTGAGCTTTATGCAACTAGTCTAATAGATCATCCAATCTAAGAATTGGAAATCTATTTTTAATAGTTAGCTTATTCAATGCCTTATAATCTATATAAAGCCTCATAGAGCCGTCTTTCTTTTTAACTAGGAGCATTGGCAATGCCCATGGAGAATTACTAGGCCTAATAAATCCTTTAGCTAGATAATCTTGGTGTTGGTTTTCTACTTCTTGATGCTGTGCTAAACTAAGTTTGTAAGGAGGTTTAAAAATAGGTTTACTATCAAAAATTGAGTCAAGGGCATGGTCAATGTCTCCTCTAGAAGGTGGTAATCCTTTTGGTAAATCAAGTGGAAATACATCTTTATATTCAAACATTAACTGATTAAAACTTTTAATCACATATTCTTGCTAAAAATAATAATAGAAAGTCGTGTCCTTAGTTACATTATGATCAAAAGATGATACATTTGAAATTTCCTAATCATGAAAAGTTTGATGAGCATATAAAGCAAATAATGCATAAACATCCTCTACATCATGTGAATCAAAATGAGTATATAATGGAATGCATGATATAAGAGGTGTACTAGGTATATCTCTTTCAACTTGAATACAAAGAGTACTTCCATCGTTAACAAATTCAATAGTATTGTTTTGATAACTTGTTTTAAGTATATCCCCTAATCCCCAAAGCCATTCTCTGTTGAATACTATATATATTTTTTCCATATTCATAATTTTGAAATCTAAATGATCAATAACTCCTTGTATTTTGGTTTCCAAATTGGATAACATAGTATCCCATATTCTTTTATCTTGCCTTTGCATCATAGATACTACCTATTTATGTGCATTGGGATATTGGGGAATTTCTCTTTTCTTGACTAGAGCATGATTAATAAAGTTATGTGTAGCAGAGTAATCAATCATGACTCTCACAATAGTTCTGTACACATGACCAAGAAGCTTAACTAAATTACATGGTCCAAATTGATGTGACCACAATGACTAACCACAATCACTTCCACTTTGTTGCAGCTAGAGTTACCATACGCTGGAAGTGTCTACACAAGGTGGACCACCTTTTCACTTTTGTCTAAGATCATAGTATTCCTTGGTCCTTGCTTTTTATATTTCCCCTTATGTAGCAAGAAATTCCACCTAGAGTGCTTAGTAGATAGACACCTAAAGCATACGTTTTCCTTTTCATCTTTTCAAATTGATTTGTACTAAGTCTAGGAGCTATCAATTTTCTTACTATGAATTTGTTTTT
Organism: Ceratopteris richardii; assembly: GCA_020310875.1. NCBI lineage: Eukaryota > Viridiplantae > Streptophyta > Polypodiopsida > Polypodiales > Pteridaceae > Ceratopteris > Ceratopteris richardii. The sequence continues at coordinate 52,259,113 of CM035408.1, forward strand.
ATCTGAGTTTTGCTTTTTCCTTAATTTAATGAATTTTGTGGGTAGAAGTGTTTGATCTATGTCCAGTGTTGTATGACTATGGTTTTCATACAACTAAGCATACTTGATAGCTTCTTCTAGTGTCTTAGGAGAATGCCATTGAATCTCAAACTTATAGCTTTGTTAAGCCCTCCCATAGACCCTCATTTTTTTTGAAATCATATAGATCTTTTAATTTAAGAACAATCTCTCGATAGTGTGAGAGATAAATAGATAAAGATATACATCTTTGCATCACTCTATCCCACTCATCCCAACCATGCTCATCCTCATTCTCAGGTAAAAAATCTTTCAAGAAAAGAGCTTCAAACCGAGTCCAATCTATTGGAATAGATTTAGCTTCTTTAAGAATCATCCACCATTTTTATGTGCATGGTCCAGGTGAAAGGCTGGCTTCGAGCACTTGATACTCATGCGAGGTTCCTTTTAACTGATGCAAGTCTGTTCACTTTGGTAAAAAAGTGTAAAGTATATCTTTATTCTTGTCTCATCCCTTATAAATGAAGGTGGCTTCAAATCCTTAAGCAAAGGTGTCCATAGGATGCTTATCTTTTAAGATGTTAAGGGATGTAGCTGGTGTATGTTATCTCCTAATCATGACAAAAGTTTCATGTGAAAGTTCATGTTCAAGCTCTTGTTTGTTGACTAAAGAGATAATAGTAGTGTTTGGAGTGATGATTTGGATTTTATGTTGGTCAAAGGTGGATTTCATGCTCACTAAAATAGACCTTAATGTGTTTGTTCTATCAAATAAAGCATGATGTTGAGAATGAGTGATGAAATCATCATACAACTCAACCTCTTCTTCAATATCTTGCATATCTAATTCTTGAGTTTTTATTTTTTTCTTATTTGTTTGGTTTTTCAACATTTTGAGGAGTTCCTAATGTTGGGTTTTGATTTTGTTTCTCTAGTTTTTCCATACTTGAATGATACTAATTGAACATGAAACAGAACGAAGCAAATCAAGTACTCAAAGCAAAATAATAACTCAAATACACTTCTCTAATTTTCTCCAAAGCTTTGCAAGCAAGTTGAAAAGGATCGTCCAAGCTTTTAGCTCTGGTCCTTATCCTAATCAATCCCAAAAATGAATTCAAAATATTCGGTTGGCTAAAAGAAGCTTTGAAAAGCATCCAAATCACCAACAATCTTATAAAAAAGACCAAAATAAGCCAAATATGGACGAATTTCATTCCTTGCCAATCTTTTCCTAAGCTATCCAGTGAATTAAATGATGTCCAACACTTAGAACTTGACTTGACGATGCATTTCCAAGTGAAAAAAGTAAATTTGGACTTGTAGATTCACCAAATGAGGCTCTGAAAGGTGTTGCAAACTCTATAGAGAAATTGTAGAGACAATTTGACCTACATGAAATTATCCAAATTTTGATGTTCTTGGTGTTCTCAAAAAGCTTTTAAGATAAGCTTCAAGCTCCAACAAAAATAATAGCAATCCGATGTCCTAGTGGGGAGTAACTTCTCATTGAAGTTGAGAGTGTATGTGTAGACTAGAGTAGGAGATGGAGAATCCAACCTTGCCAAGGGGGTCACTTCAAAGCTCTGAAAAGATCCTATAGTGATGCATGAAAATACTTTTGATGTTGATAATTCAAAATACATATGCATGTATACCTAATCTCCTTGATCCTTTGTGAAGAGGAAGATTTTCAAAATAATCTTCCAAAAGTGAAAAAAACCTTCCTCTCCAAGCTATAAAGGAGTTCTTGATGTCTCTGACTCCTTTAGCAATAGCCACGCTCACAAGTATTTTATCCCACATATGGGTTTTGGCAACCCTTAGAGGAGCATAAATAGAAGATGGACTTCCACGAGGAGAGAAGAAGGAGGAGAGAGCCTTGGGCACCTTCCTTTGCATGAGCTGCCACCTTGCACCTATCTCCATTTGCATGTGACAAGGTCATCATTCCTACGGGTCTGCGTGCCTTTTTTGACTCTGGCTCAGATACCAATGTTAGATCTTCCTCTCGATAACCTCCTCTATGGTTTTGCTCAAAGAAGGACTTGCATGAATCCCGAATGGAGGCGCACTCATCAATGAATGCACGAGAGATTACTTGCTTCTTACCTTCCAACCACATAAATGGAATCTATTCCTCCTTCTCTCTCTCTCTCTCTCCATGCAACCACACATGTGGTTAGATGCATGAGTGCCACATGGCCTCATGCTCCTAATATGGCTAAGAGGTGATTCCCACCCTTATTCAGATAATAGTTGGTTGTTGAGGATAAGTTATATGGTACTAATTACCCATTGTGGGAATACATGATGCATTATGTAATGATAGCAAAAGGATTATGAAATATTGTGCATGGTGTTGAAAAACATCCTACTACACATGCAAACATAGTTAATAAAATAAATATGCTTCTTGTTACATGGGTAGAGGATGGTTCACATAGTGGAACATCCTCCACCATGTGATCTATCTCGTATAGGGGTGGTATGTACATACATACATATTTATATTATTTTAAACCATTAATGACTTTCCCATTAACATAATTCCTCCAATATATTAGTAATAATTATGTTGAAAGTTTAGTAACTTTCATAATCATTTTTTTGGTAAGATTAGCTCTTTGTTACTTGTATTCAAAGATATACAAATATTGTGGTGATCTCCTTTGAAAAACCTACATACATACATACTATTCTAATGCTAGGATTCCCCTTCCTATTTTTGCACTTTGAAAATACTAATTATCCCCTTTTGTGTGCCTAAGCCTTGGTCTAAGTAGATATAGTATTAAGAAAATTTCCTATGATATTGTTTCCTTCTTTAGAATTTATTTAAATTTGTGACATGCTAAGATTTTCTATCACTATACCATAAACACGCAAATGCAAGCAATTGGCCCCTTTAAGTGATTGAAAACATGATTGCACATCCGTGAGAGTTTGCATACTAACAAGCTTGAGCATAACTTTTTCTCGCCCAGATACTATTTTATATCATCTTCTAAACTTTTTCAAAAAGAGGACTTTTTACTGAGTACTAGTCTCCCTTGCTTGAATTACTTAAAACAAACAATTGTATAATGAAGGGGCATAGTGGATCCACACATCCCACAAAGCATGGGTAAGACTACTTGAAGGTGCGATAGTGGTGATGGCTAGGATTCGACAGGAAACCTATGTTTTAGAGGGAGTTACAAAGGTGGTTGATGATCTATTTGTTGCCCTCATGGAAGGTCCACTTACTTTTGATATTGTTAATTATCCAAAACAAGATTCCTATGGTGTCTAAAGAGAGGGGACTTCTTACAATTACATATTCTTTTGCCTAATTGACCAATGGATTTATGAATGGATCATTTTTTCCGATGGTAATTGAACTTGAATGCACATATTTCTTTCCATATCTTCCAAAGTGCTTTCCCTAGCAAGAGCTTGCTAGACCGAGAGACGAGAAAGCCACAATGCTTTCTTACAGGCCTCACTTGCGGCAACATACTTTGCTTCTATGGTGGAAACAACTGTACATTCTTGAAGACGAGATCTCCAAGAGATAGCACCTCCTGCAAAATGAAAAATTTACCCTCATGTAGACTTACGTTTGTCTACACAACCAACATAGTCAGGATCTGTGTAACCAATAATGGATGCTTTCCCTCTCCCTAAGCATATACACTTGCCCTTAGTGCCACTCAGATATCTCAAAATCATCTTGAACGCTTCCCAATGTTTCTTGCCAGGATTAGACATATATCTACTCACAACTCCCACTGCAAATGCAATGTCTTGTCTTGTTGCTACCATAGCATGCATGAGACTACCAACAACAGACTGATAGGGAATTTTGGTCATGAATTCCTTTTCCTCATCTGATGTGGGGCAATCATCCTTCCTCAATTTCACGTATATGGGTAAAGGTGTACTCAATGCTTTTCCACCCTACATATTGAACTTGTGAAGTAATTTGGATATGTACTCACTTTGAGACAAATATACGCATCTTTTATTCCTATCATGTGTAATTCACATGCCAAGAATATGTTTGGCATCCCCAAAATCGTTCAGAAAATGTCTGACTCAACTTCCTTTTGAGAATTGACAAGTCATAGGAGGACTTTCCAGCAATCAACATATCATCGACATAAAGTATCAAGCATATCAAGCTACCATCTCAGCATCTCTTTGTGTCGAGACAATGATCCTCATTGCTTCGAGAATAGCCTTGGGACTTCATAAAAGCATCAAACTTTTGGTACCATTGTCTAGGAGATTGTTTAAGTCCATACAAGCTCTTCTTGAGCTTATAAACTAGACTTTCCTTGCCAGGAACTACATAACCCTCTGGTTGTTCCATATAGATCTCATCTGTAAGATCTCCATGCAAGAAAGTGGTTTTCACATCCATTTGGACTAGCTCTAAGTCCTCCATTGCAACGAATCCAAGCAACATGCAGAAAGTAGTCATCTTGACCACTAGAGAGAAGATTTCCTCAGAATCAACACCATGTTGTTGCTTAAAACCCTTTGCAACCAGTCGTGCTTTATATTTGGAGAAGGACTATCTAATGTGAATTTCAGCTTATATACCCATTTACATGGTAAAGCTTTCTTGCCCTTTGGCAAAGGTACTAAATCCCAGGTACCATTCTTGTGAATAGAATCTAACTCACTCTTCATGGCATGCTCCCACTTGACATGATCCTCTATCTGCATAGCCTCTTTGTAGCAAGAAGGCTCACCGGCATCTATTAGCATAACAAAATCTAAACCTAGAACATATCTATTAGGTGGATGTGAGACACGTGCAGAACGTATCAATGGTTGCTGAACAGGAACATGTGCAGACTGATCTGAATGGAAATTCTCTTGAGCATCCCTATGTGCATCATTTTTATGCATGCTAACGGGAGGACTAGTATCCCCAAACACCACTCTTCTCACTTCAACCTCCTTAATGGGCTATTTATGCATCTTAGACTCATTAAAAATAACATCACTACTTCTAATCACTGACCGTGTTTCAAGATCTCATAAGCGATATCCAAATTGTCCTTCTCGACCATATCCAAGAGAAATGCATTTCTTTGACGTATGGTCCAACTTTTGTCTAAGATTCTTGGGTATATGATCATATGCTTCACACCCAAAAACTCGAAGATGATCATGATATGGTGGCTTTTGTGTCCATAACTCTTGTGCCACTTTGAGACCTTTGGCAGTACTAGGTGAAAGGTTAATCACATGAACTACAACCAACACTGCTTTTGCCCAAAAACCATGTGAGAGGTTTGCATGATGCAACATAGAGAATACTCTATCTTGATTAGTTCTATTCATCCTCTCAGCTACACCATTTTGTACTAGGGTATAAGGAGTTGTAAACTCACTACGAATCCCTCTAGACTCACAAAAAGGCTGAATTCATGTGAGGTATACTCACCTCCATTATCTGAATGTAAAGCCTTAAGCTTAGTTCCTTTTTCAGTCTCAACTGAAGCAAGCCATTTTCTGAAATTAGGGAATACCTCATCCTTCAATTTTGATAGGATATACCCAAAATTTCTAGTAGCATCATCTATGAAAGTGATAAAGTAAAGAGAACCACCTTAGGACCTAGTGGGCATAGGACCACACACATCTGTATGAACAAGATCTAAAGGCTGAATTGAAGAGCCAATGTGGGTTCTATGTGCATTTCTGGTTTGTTTTCCATATTGACAATGCTCACAAAATGAAAAATCAGAGAAAGATAACACAGGTAAGTAGCCAGAATGAGAAAGATTTTCCATTCCACTATGAGATATATGGCCCAAACGACCATGCAAAATACAAGCCATAGGCTATTCAGTAACAACTAACAAGTGTTCTTTCTATGATACAAATAAAGGATAAAGTGAGCCAACTTTGCTACCTTTCGCAATAACCATATTGCCCTTTGAAATACAAAAGGACTGAGCATAGAAGACCACCTTGTAACCAAGGTCATCAAGTTGACCAATTGACATCAAATTGCATGATAATTGAGGCACATGGCATACATTATGCATAGTAAATTTTGAACCATCAATGAACTGCACAATCACATCTCCAATCCCCACAACATCACACTAGTAAGAGTCACCAAGTCCCACGATAACAAGAGACTTTGCTGCATAATTAGAGAACCATTCTCTATGTGGTGTAACATGGAAAGAAGCACCAAAATCTAGCAACCATGTGTGGGAAGGAGAATCAGCCATAAGTGCTTCAGTTGGCATAGTACTATCAAGTGTCAACACATCAACATCATCAGAAATAGCATTAATATCTTCACAATCAAAGTAGATGGTGTAGGTAACTGTTTAACATGCCCATCAACATTCTATCCTTTACCTTTAGCATTCTTTAATGCATAACAATCTTTCTTCATATGTCCTTTCTTATGAAAATAATGGCATTTGATATCCCTCTTCCTTGATTTACTTCTACTCTTATTCCATTGACCATTCTTTTCCTTGTTCTTGCTCTTGCCATGTTGCTGATTCTTTCCTTAGTAAGAATCACAAACATTATATGCATCTCCACTCTGAGTGCCAACCATAGATTTTCTATGAATCTCCTCACTCAAGAGTGCTCCACATATGTCATCATAGATGAGTTTACCACCAGGTGCACTATTCCTAATAGCTGTGCAAAATATATCCCATGATGATGGAAGGGTGCATAACAACAATACTGCTTTCGTTTCATTATCCATATCCATTTTCTGAGCCTGTAACTGGGAGAATATAACATCAAACTCATTCAGATGAGCAACAACACTATCTGTGTTCTTCATGCGAAGGTCATTTAATTTTCTCATTAGATACACTTTATTTGATGCCGTCTCTTTTTTGTATGTATTGCATGACTTCTTCCAAAGCTCCTCTACACTTTCACAATCTACTACTATAAAGTAAACATTATCTGCTAGGTGCAAGCGAATGGTAGACCTGGCCATTTCATCTAACTCATCCTAATCATCTTCATCCATGTCAACAGGCTTCTTTGAAATCCCATTTACTGGCTTCCATTGCCTCCTTTGAATCAGCACATCTTTAATCCGATTCTTCCATAGAGCAAAGTTTGTGCCATCAAATTTTTGGATCTCAAAATGGTCTTTGCCCTACAAGTTATAGCTCCTCCTCAAAACACTGGCACTAGAACCTGATCCACCAGATGTGCCTGAGACCTGTGATGCCATGATGGTAGAGAATTGAATAGAATGATAATGGAGCTAGAGGAGTCCAAACGTGAACGAATAAGTGTGTCAAAGAGTAAATCGACCACTATATAGTTGACTGAACCAAAAATGTGGAAAAATTTTGCTAGAGTATCCTCTGCAAACTGAGCATATGACTAGCGTCAAAATATCATAAAACTGCAAGTACTGACATGTTTACCTACATAGTGAATCACTGACTCCATTGCATATAATCGGTTACCCAATAGAAGCCAACTAGGCTTATCAAACACCCATGAACAACTATCATACATCTCCTATGGCGAGGCTAGATAAGTCTTCCACCTGCATCAGCAAAGGGACCCCGACATCTGGGTGTCTCCTAGTTAAGAAAACCTCACCACGACCCTCTTTTTCAAACGTAAAAGGCTTTATGCAAAAAACGCAACTGCTATATCAATGACCACATGGACGTACATAAGCGGTATTCACAGAAGCGTACATGGTCTGTATGTGCTCAATATATGCAATAAAGTGACACTAAAAGATTGAATGCACAACCCAAAAAACTAGCCAACAACACTTGCAAGTGTCTGTCAACTCTAATGTTTTAGGCCCGAAAACCTGCATAAATTTTGTAGCAACTACTCCCACCAAAACTGGAAACCTTTCGAGAAACCTGTAGTTTTACGAGTGTGGCTAAAAACACAGCCCCAAAGGTTGATAGTTGTTGTTGGAGAAGTACAAAGAACACTCTTCTTGATGTTCTTGGACCTATATGAAGAGAAATATGTGTGAAAGGACTCCAAAATTGCTCCAAAAGACACCCCAAAAATGCTTCAAAAACAGGCCTTGAAAGCAAAGAATGAAGCTTTGAGGGACCAAAACATGTTCAAGGTAATGTTAATCTTAGTCTTTCCCCTTCTTTAGACACCACAAGAGTGTAGCTTAGTGGCAAGAGATTGCCACGGTTAAGCGAGCTCCGTGGGGAACAGTACTGGGATGGGTGACCATCCGAAAGTACCGGGAACCTCTATCTTCCTTGATCGTTGAGGTCCTCCCTCGAGCACAGTCAACAGCACCAATGGTGACTTCGGTGACTTAGATGACAAGGTATGCCAAGGTCTATGCCTTGGTCGCTGCCTTATTCATAAGCCTTGGGGGGGGGAACAAAGCTTTTGCCTCAAAATGCTCTGATACCAGTGAAGTAATTCGATGGCAATGCACCACAATGTGCTCTCCTTCTCGAGAGCTTCACAACGATATCCTCGGAGTAGAAAACTGAGCTCCGAGGGCTGCACACAATACCCCGCATAAAGGCTACAAAATACGCAAGAAAAACACAGTACACAGGGATCACGAAGACAAAATTCTTAGGTGTTACAAATGCGGTCGAACTTACAGTTTGTGACTGACCAAGCCACTATATGTTTTATTAAAGAACATATACAAAGAAGTGTCCAGTGCCCATTTGGCCTTTCACATGAACACTAACAGTAACAAACTATACTCCTTCCTCTTTATGAAAAGTCACTGCACAATTTCATTTTTCCATGAATAACACCGAATATAGCTTATTGGGCATCATGCCCTTTGGTTACTTGTTCTAGTAGGCTATGATTTGTTCTTTTGATGACCATCACTACTCTTTGTTTTAAAGCCCATGATTTTTTCGGTCAATTATAATGTAACTTAGTAATTGATGTTCTCTTTCAACAACAGGATTTCATAGATTATTTATGCTATTGAGTTTTGTACATTAGCCCATCGCTGGAGGGCCCTAGTAATTTATGATCGGTCTTGGGGGTTGTTTCAAGATTTTTCATAAATTAGATGTGCAAAATTAATTGTCTTTGGTCTCTTTCACACTAGGTAAGTTCTTTTGTCCTTGAACCACCCATGCATTGATCCGATCCCTTAAGACGAAGAATCGGTAGCTATACATTATTTTAATGATTGAAAGTTATATTATTTCATCCTTTGCAGGCTGAAATAAGCTATGCTATTGGTGGTTCTGTCGTTCAAGCTACCATTTTGTGTGTGCATGGATTTATACTTCTGTTGTATGCAATTGAACCAATGGATGGTCTTGACAATGTGTCATAACTCGTTCATATATTTTCACATGGATTAATTGAAAGGCGTTTTGAGGAAGAACTTATAAGTTTATGACCTTTGCACTCATTCCCACATAAGACACACTCACATCCCCAAAATCAGACAAATATTTGACAAATGTAGAGAATATTAAGTATGCTTGAACCTAGAACACGCAAGGCAAAATTTTAGGCCACATAATGTCAATTTCAACATATGAGGATAAGGTGGGAGTGATAGCCAAGTTATCAAGGCCTACAATGGTCAAGGAAGTACATACATTTATGGGCCATTATGAATATTACTGAAGTTTCATCCACATATATGCTATCATTGTAAAGACTCTATACAACCTATTGACTAACTTTGATTGGAATGATGAATGTGAGAAGTCATTCAAAGTGTTGAAAAGATGCTTGTGCTCAGCTCCTAGTTTGAGAATGCCATACTAGAATAAACCATTCCATGTTCATATAGATGCATCTATATTTGTTATTGGATGCATGCTAGCACAACCTACAAGTCTAAGGAACATAGAGATTCCCATAGCCTATGCAAGTAGGTTGTTGAACACTGTAGAGAGAAATTACATGACTACAAAAAGAGAAGGGCTTGGAATGGTCTATGCGGTTAAGAATTTTAGATATTATTTTCTTGCAAATAAGTTTAAATTCTTTATAGAACATCAGAATCTATTATATCTAGTGAACAAACCTTGCAACACATGCACGATAGTAAGATGGTTTCTCTTACTAATGGAGTATGATTTCAAAGTAGTTGTTAGAAAAGGTAAGACCCACTTGCAAGCCGATCACCTTTCTGGACTTACTTCTAGATAACCCCTGCAAGGAGTGTTTGGTGGACTTTGTGATGCATACTTGTTCAAACTAGAAATACTTCCTAACTAGGCAAAGCAACTAGTGTCTATTCTCATGTTTGGACCAAAAAACCTTGTGCAAAGAGCAAAAGATCAAGATATTATCAAATCATAAAAATATCATATACTTGTAGGGAGTATTTACAAGCAAACTGATCAAGGCATTTTAGCTTGATGCATCCAAGAGGAAGAACACTCCAAATGGTTGCAATTAGCACACATGGTGCATTAGGGCAACATAATTCAAAGCATAAAACCATACAGACACTGAACTAATTACGTGTATATTGGCCAACAATGGAGGCAGATGTCTATAAGGTGATTAGGGATTGCCCAACTTGTATTAGCATACCCTTGTGGAACACACAACTCTGTATCAAGTGTCTCTAATACCTGATTGGAGCAGTCCATTAGTGGACTTCCTAAGAAAGAAAACTTTTCCCCAAGAGATGATAATAGCACGATGAAGGAGTATAGAGAAGAGATCTCAAGACTCTTCACTCATTGGCAACAATCTGTATAAGCATAAAAGATATGGATACTTGATATTATGTGTACATGAGATTGAATACTTCACAATCTTAGAAACTGCACACCAAAGTGTGGTAGGAGGAAAATTTTGACCTGATTGAGTGATCAAAGCCATACTAGTTTTAGGTCTTTGGTGGCCTATTCTTCATATGGATGTGCATACCTATGTGAAGAGATGAGATGCATGTTAGAGAACTCAATATCCAATGTGCAAAAATGATATGCCACTGAGACCCATGATGGGAGGATATGCATTCTCCAAGTGGGTCATATACTTTGTAGGTCCTATCGACCCACTAGCTAAGAATTACCATAGTGAACACATCACTGTAGCTATAGATTATCTTACCAAATGGGTAGAAGTGAAAGCTACTAGGAAGAATGATGCACAAAAAACATCTAAATTTTTGTTTGAAAATGTATTCATGAGATAGGGATTACCCATAGAGTTGATGAGCGATCACAGAACTCACTTCTTGAATGAGGTAATTGAATATTTGCTACAAGATTTTATGGTAATCCAAAAGAATTCAGCACCTTATCACCAATAAGTGAATGGAAAAGTAGAGGGTATGAACAAGATCTTATGCACCGTATTGACCAAACTCATAAACAATAAATGCTCTTATTGAGACAAATAGCTACATGAAATTATTTGGGCATATCGAATGGCCTATAAAATGATACTCAATGCACCTCCCTTTCGGATGGTTTTTATCCAAAATGCAATGCTCCCATTAGACGTTTTGATACCCACTCTAAGGGTTGCACAAGGGCATCAATGGACATGCCATTAGCTACCATCGAGGATCATGGGCTTAGAATGCCTAGAAGAGACATAATTGAGAGCAACAACATGAGTCTATGCAGCCAAGAAGAGACAAAAGGCTTACTTCAATGCACATGTAAAAGATAAAGGATTGAAAAAAAAAGTGATTTATTCTTGGTTTACACATTGAAGCAGCATGCTCAAAAACTATAGAAGCATGGGTATGGCCCCTTGATCATCACTAGGATATCTACTAGTGGGGCTATATAATTAGACACTCTAGAAGGAGACATGTTGCCAAATTATTTAAGTGTTTTTCGATTCAAGCTCTATCAAGAGCCCTTGACATAAGAAATGTTTAAAAGGCTAAATGTAGCCAAGAAATGAAAAGAATAAGAAATAAGAATATAGGAAGAAGCTTAGGTTGAAGCATTAGAATGTATTGAAAGAATGAAATTAAGAAGACAAGGCTTATCCGAGTTAAGACACAATGATGTCCGGAGTAATCCTTAACCATGTCTTTTGTGGCAAGTGGTTAGCCCATCATACTCCTAGTTGGGAGGTATTGAGTTCAATTCCCAACATTGGTATCAGAGCCTAGTTGAGGAACTTGGGAAATATAGAGGTAGAAAGCCTCAATCATGGCCACTTGGGAAGTGCTTGACCACAAATGAGTCTAAAATTGGCCAGGAATGAAGGTTCATGGGCAATAGAGCACCAATAGAGTGTTGTATAGGTCCAAAATAGATCCACACGCTAGAATTTGAGGGTAGTATATATATATATATATATATATATATATATATATATATATATATATATATATATATATATATATATATATATATATATATATATATATATATATATATATATATATATATATATATATATATATATATATATATATATAGTAGGTCCACAAGTGTGCATTGAGAACTATGCTCAATCTAACGGGGGAAGAGTGTCAAATAATCCTAGAAAGAGGTGAATGAACAACACCTTGAGGATTAGGAAGTAATCCTCAACCATGTCTTTTGGGACAAGTGGTTAGCCCATCATACTCCTAATTGGGAGCTTTTGAGTTCAATTCCCAACAAGGCATACCTCATAGGATTTGTAGGTGTGGAGATCCTTTGCATACGTGAAGTAGAAGTTCCTCTCTCTCTACAAGGTGTCCCCATGACAACAAAACTACTTGTATGCCATGATGATGATCTCATAGAGTCTTTGATCTTGGGTCAAGATTGGATCTATGATCACATAGTCAACTTAAACCTAAGAAGTCGTCTTCTTTAGCTATGGGCAAGAGAGTAGTGAATTATGATAAAACTAGAAAGTATGACCAATGATATAGATTCAAAACTGGCTCTTAGTTCTTCTAATTCTAATCTTTAAGAAATAGATATTGCATGTGTTTCCACATCCATTGTGCACAAAATGTAGCACTCAGATGAAAAGATTGTGGAACATAAGGACATCCCTTCTATTCCAAAGATGAGTGTCATATTGACAACTCAAACACGGAGGTGTGCATAACACCTGCGATAGACTTGTGAACCGAGAAGACCAACGCGGCTTTGGAGAAAACAATGGGTCTTAGGAACGAAGGAGATTTGGATATGAAAGGGTGAGCAACCGATTTCTCCACCATAATGCATGTCATCATTGGAGAAGAAAAAGAAGCCAAGGAAATGCACAATAGAACCAAGAAGACATCCACCACCAAGAGTAGTCTAAGTTTGGGTACCAAAGTGGTCAATGAAGGTTGAAAATAATAGCACAAAAATTAGGGTGCCTAAGACTTGCTTACAAGCTCAAATATCCTCACATGAGCTCTTAGATCCTAGGCAATCACAGTCTATCCCCACCACCCCATAGATCTAAATAGAAAGTTGTTATATTGCAGCCACCGAGTAATATTATTCCTAGCACAAGTAAAAAATGGGTACCTAAAAAGTCCCATGCCAAAGTTAATTCATCGTCAAGTACACTTTATAAACACAAAATCAAATCTTGCAATCCTGTAAAGGAACCTTGGGAGGTCATTAAATCTTGAAACATATCATCCATACAAACTTTCTAATATACACGTACAACTGTAGAGGCATGTTGAGTTGATGCATTTTTTTCTAGCTATGCATATAGGAAAATCACCAATTCATGGCCTCACATCACATGACACTCACCAACTATTTTCACATTATGCACGGATGTAAGGGAAACATGTTGTTATTGAAAAGGGAACAAGGTCTTATTGGGTTTGTTTGACAATTCTAATATATTTTACATATTCTAATAGATTCATAATAAACATGAACACTCAACAAACTGCAATGGCAGAAGTAGGCACAAGTTCCCAACCTATGGATATCAACTTCTTGCCTATTGAAGAACATCCTTATGAGAGACATCCTACTCTCCGCAACATTAGAGCCACCATTCCCATTCAACACCCACCTTCAAGACATACAGAGTAGGTGCATCTATACTCTCATTGGTTCAATGAGTTGATAGTGTTGTTGGGAGAGGTGCATTATATTTGGGAATCAAAGTGTGAATTCAACAACACCTAGGGCAAGTTTTAATTGTTCTCCATAGAATTCAAGGAACTCCATAGCACACAAGAATTGAAAGCTATTTGGAAAAGTGTAGGATTATTATAATATTTTAGTGAACAAATATCTAATCTAGAATCCCTGTGATGTTACTATCTAGTGTAAACACTACAAACGTGACCAAGAAAAGAGCCCCCTAAAAATTTATAGTTCCATCTTTGTTACACAATCAGGAGCTAAAATGATTTAGGCTATCCATAAACTTTGTGTGAGAGGCTCTCAACATGTGAGGCACCCCAATCCTTACATATAAGGAGACAATAAATCACGAAGCCATGAAAAAGAGAGACTTTGTGAAACTCAATCACATGACTGTGATCACATCAAACCTGTCCATCCCCCTTTGACTATGCATGCAACATTTTGCCTTTCTAGGGCAAGATAGGTTCACTGGACCACATAAAAAATTTGGTTTAGCTTGTATTTTTCAAAGTAAACAAGACTCATGAAAAATTTGGTCCACTGGATAAGTCATCAACTCCATTCAGTAAAGGGGAGATTTCATGCAAACCTGTACTCAATGGGTGTTGCAGTATTACAAGAATCATTTAGAGATGCCTAACATATGATGTTCCAATTGAGCAAGCTCTCAATAGGTCTCAAGTGCAATTGTTCAAATAGAGAAAAGCTTCAACACCACAACCAAAATGGATGAGAAGAACCCCTCCCTTGGGTCAAACCAAGAGTAATCATGACACTTGATATCTCGCCAATTGAGAAACCAACTATCCCTCCATTCACAATCTACCTTCCGAAGATTAGTACAAGAGAATCCTCCACAATTCAACCAATTACCCCATCCTTGCCACTTGATTTTGAATTTCTAGTAATCAAAGACTTAGATGATTTAGGCACTTTTGAACTCGAGAAAATCCTATAGGGAGTCCCATTTTCAGACATAAAGATCTATTCAGAAGTTGAAAGCACACCAAGTCCATTGTGATGGGCTGAAGAACAACAACATAGTGAAGAGCGTCATGTCCGATGGGTAGAAAAACATCACTCGCAATGATCCCAATGAGAGGATAGACAAGAAAGTGAAGAAGAAAAAGAAGAAGGAGGAGGAGGGTCTGCAACCACAACTCTTATCAAAAGATTACAAAAAACCATGGAGAGCGTTCAAGCCTGGAGTTGCCTATCTAAGTAGAGAAATCAAGTAATCATGGAGTAGCTATTAGAGGTAGAGGATATAGATAAAAAATTGATAGAATATTTACTTGCATTCTCCAAGACAATGGGCATAATATAAGCATATGATTACATGCTCAAGAAATCAAGCATCTTATATGATGGAAGACGCATCAACACAATGCATTGATTGGGAAAAACGTACAGATACCCATAAACCACCATCCTTGTCACAATCAACCTTACCTCCACTTTTGCTTCGATAACCACTATAGAAACCACTATGCAAACTCCTCCTCATTTACCCCTCCCTATTCCATCACCTATAAGAACACTTGAAGCACCTTCAATAATTACCACAATAGAACAAGAAAACATTCCCATCACTACCATAGATGTATAACTAACCACCAACCCTCTAACCACTTTGATAACTAGCCCTGCTTTTGTATTTTGTAGTCCAATTTGAAACACCCAACTTTTATCATCACATGATAAACCTTCGTGTACTACTAGTACCTTTGAACCTCTAGTTTCCTATATGAGCCAATCATTGTTTCTCATACCACCATCACTTTGTTACACAACCAATTTCACACTTCCCATATCCTCTTCAACAAGTGCTTCATTCCCTAGAGCCCAATGCTACTCCTTCCCTTCATTTTGGGATTCCATTGAAGCTTCATATGTGCAACAAGGACCATCCTATTTAGCACTTGGTGCCCAACCCACCTTCACCTCCGCTCAATTTTTGTCAGACCACCTTCATAGCTTCATGCACTACCACCATGGTATCAATCTCTATGATTGATGCCTCAGACACTAGCATGTCCAATCCCACCACCACTCACTCCACCTCCCCACTCCCCACTATTTCCCAATCCCCAACCCCCCCTCCACCCCCTGTTATGTTTGATGAAGCACAAAGTTCTGAACATTGGATGGTTGCAATGCAATCTGAATATGATGCTATCATGAAAAATGGTACTTGGTCTTTATGTGACTTACCTCCTGGCAAGAACCATTGGCACTAAGTGGGTATACAAGCTGAAGTGTAAACCTAATGGAATAGTCCACATGTATAAGGCTAGGTTTGTTGCAAAGGGTTATGCTCAAGAAAGAGGCATTGATTTTGATGAGAGCTTTTATCCTACTTGCCGAGTGACTATTTTTCGTAGTATCTGTGCACTTGCAGCTCATCATGGTTGGAATGTACATGATTTGGACATTAAAACGGCATTTCTGAATGGTGACTTGCATGAAGAAGTGTATGTTTTTCAACCCCATGGCTTTGTGCAGAAAGGGCATGAAAACCATGTGTGCAGGTTAAAGAAGGCATTATATGGTTTAAAGCAAGCACCACATGCTTGGTATGAAAAAATACATGCCTATGTGATTGCGCATGGTTTTGAGAATAGTCCAATTGAAAGCACCTTATATGTTAAGCGTGCTAATGATGTGCTTCTTATCATTATTGTGTACAATGATGATATGCTGCTCACTGGTCCTCATGAGAAGCATATTGTTGATTTTAAGGTTGACTTACATGCCTCATTTGAGATGTCTCATTTGGGGCATTTGCATCATTATTTGGGCATTCAATTTATGCAAGTTAATGGCAGAATAGCTTTGTGTCAAACAAAATATACTGACACATTATTGTAGTGTTTTGGCCTTGAAGACTATAAACCTACTGCCACTCCTATGGAGATAGGTTTACGATTGAGTCTTCATGATGCTGGAGATGCATTTGATGATGTTCTCTATCAGTAGGCTATTGGATGCTTGATTTACTTATGCATTACTCGGCCAAATATTCAGTTTGTTGTCTCAAAGATGAGCAGGTTTATGCATTGCCCAAGTGTCAAGCATTGGCAGGTGGTTAAGTGCATCTTTTGCTACTTGAGTGGTACCTGACTACTTGGATTGTTTTATCCTAAGGGGGATCACTACCGCTATATTTGCATGCTTTTTTTGACTCTCACTAGGATGGATTCTATGACACTCGTGTGTCCACTAGTGGCTTTTGCTTCATGCTTGGTAGTTCATGTATATCTTGTTTGAGCAAGAAGCAGCCTACTGTGGCCACTTCCAGTTATGAGGCTGAGTATAAGGCAACTTTCACAGTTATTGTTGAGTGTGTGTGTGGCTCAGATGCCTTATGGCTGATTTGGGTGTTGGTAAGTCTTCTGCCACCATCATTATGTCAAGGAGAGGTTCTCTGCTGTAGATATCAGCTTGGCATATGTGCCCACACAGGAGAACATTGCATACCTTTTTATGAAGGATCTACCTAGGGAGAAGTTTGAAGCTTTCCGCAAATCTTTGGGCTTACTTCCTTTTGTGCAATGATTTTAGATAGCTTAGCACTTCCTTATACATGAGTGCTAGCTCCTTGTTCACCACATCACTCCCCAGGGGGATTTGTTGATATATTTAGTTAGTGATGTGTGTGAACACTCTAGGACCATTGGGGCACTTTTTTCCCTTTTTAGGAGGTTTTTTTCCCCCCGGCTTGTATATACGCATATAGCCCTAACAAGATATTTATCTTTGTACATTCTAGCAGTAATACATTCAGTATTGTGTGTTGTGCTCCAAGCTTCTTCTTCTTCATTGTGTTGTTCGTGTGCTTCCGTAGATGTCTAACTCCAACAAACTCATTTTGGGGGTTAGCTAGTTGGAGATTGAAATTATTTGTGAGCATTGTAATCATTTCTTGGGAAGTTCCCATTGTTCTACTCTGTGGTCTTGCCTTGTGTGCACATTTTTGTGTATGTGCATGTCATCATGCTTCTCACTCTCTCACTTGTGCACTCATATTGCTCATAGTTTTCATACCATCCTCACGTCTCAATGGATTGGCATTTATAAGGTGGATCTTCACCACGACAGTACTCCCATAATGCTGGAGTGACATAAGTTTGGATTCTTCTACTGGTGAAATCCTATGCTCCCCAAAACTTACATGCACTTCTTCTAAATCCTTGTGATTTCATGCAAATACATCATCATAAGGTTTCATAAAACAAGTTACCTTGAGAGCAACTTAGGATAGTTCCATAACCATGTGGCCACTAGTATAGGAAAAGGGTTGATCGGGTTTCATTCCATAAAATTGTCTAGGGGCTCTTCTTCACATTTGACATCTTCCATAACTTTCCTCCACATGGTCCTAGTGTCATATGTGGTAGCACTTTGAATATCAATTTGTTCTTCCTTTTCTTGCATCCACCCTATAGGAAATTCATGAATAAAGAAATAAGCTTCTTCACAAGGCTGCTTTACCTTGCAGCCAATTTACTTCTCAACATTTTAATCCACTTCATCTATGTTTTACTTAAGAGGTCTCGTATTTTTCTTTATGTGCTTATCTACTTGTCACATCTAGAGAAACTTCATAGGAGGGAAATGAGTTACCTATTCTA
Source organism: Ceratopteris richardii (assembly GCA_020310875.1). Lineage (NCBI taxonomy): Eukaryota > Viridiplantae > Streptophyta > Polypodiopsida > Polypodiales > Pteridaceae > Ceratopteris > Ceratopteris richardii. The sequence goes on from CM035408.1 coordinate 52,277,783, forward strand.
GCCATGTTAAAATGTCTTCTTTCTCTTTAACATCAAATCTCGAGCTTTCCATCATGTCTTCTTCCATAATAATTTCAATTGTTTGCATCATGCTTGTTTGTCCATGGTTTTCTGGTCCTTATTCTAAATGGATTTGTTTGAGCTCCTTCCCTTCATGCTTCACTCAGATTTTATCCTTACCCTAGTCATGAAAACCACTCGCATGCCTCAACTAGGGTCTCTTGGTTGCCCAGATTGTATAACTATTGGAGAAACGAGAGGTAAGAGTGCACACTCGAGCCCAAAGAGTGCTAGAAGAGGGAGGAGAAGTAGTAGAAACCATCTCACAAAAGGAACAAGGAAGAAGAGTGGGGGCATATAGCCCACAAGGGAAAGGAAAGAAGAGTGATGAGCATCCTACCCGTACTAGGAAGCACCAAAGGAAGGAACACATTAGAAAACTACTCTAGAGCATTGTGAATAGGATGTTAACTTTTATAAGGATGAGCAAAGACCAAACCCCATATAGAAGTATAGATGATTCTTTTCAAATGGCCTAACAGAAGATGGAAGTCGATGCTTATAGCCTAGTAATTAACATCCCTAAGACACCCGTCTCTGTTAGGGAAATATTGAGGAACACTTATCAATAGGTCAATCTCTATGATCTATTGAGCATGAATGACCAATTTAGAAGCAAAATGTTGAACCTAGTAGACTCCTAAGGTGTGCCAATTTTTGTAAGTAGTGGCCAAGGTACCTTCTTCATGGCACAAGCTCCATTGACGGACTACTTTAGTCCACGGGTAATTGTAAGGATCTTCAGGCAAGAGATATGTGGAGTTATCATTGATGGTGAACCTCATGCTAGAAGGAACTATGCAGTGATTAGGACTCCTGACCTCCAAGGACGCATAGTTGATGGTGACCATGGTAGACTAGAGTAAGGTAAAACCCATTAGAATATGTGAAAATGTCATTATGATTATGGAGGCATCACAATTTATGCTAGACTTCGTGATCCTCATGCTTCCTATCTCTCACCAAGAGGCTTTCCTCAGCTCCTAGTATGGCCTTTGTTTTGTTATGCTAAAGTGATTCATGATTGGGGGTGTAACTTCATGTGGGTGCATGACCAAGATGAGCCCAAATAGCTACACATGGAAATAGGGCCTCAACATGCATGGATAGGCACTTCTATTTCATTTGTGGTGCTAGAAGAAACACATCTAGATTCCCTAGGTCTGAATTGCATCTACCAAGAAGAAGATTTGCTCAGTTGGATGGGAGTCAAGTCCCCTCCATGTTACACTACTATTTGTAGTGGAGCTTCATTGGATGAAGTAGGAGAAGACTCAAGACTAGAAGTCTTAGAGCTAGCTGAACCAATAAGTGATAGAAGGAGGGGAAAGAAGAATCTGTCACAAGGGGGGCATGGGGACAATACAAGATGATGAAGCGACTTAAGGATAAGGATTCAAACTCCTCAAATTAGCTACCCACCACAGATATACCCCCAAGTTGCTTGTAGAACAGACGTATCAATACCAAAAGTGAAGAAACTTGCACCTATTTGGAGGAGTGTTTAAAGATAAAAACCTCAACAAAAAGGACATCAATGATAGTGAGTCAAAATGACAAGTACAAGAAGCCAATTTAGGAAAATTAGGTGAAAAAATTTTGGTCTTTCTTGTGACTTGGTTGTGGTAGAAACCAATCCTTTTACACAAATGCCTTTATAGGGAAATTTGGACACAACTCGTGTTTCTTTACAACTTGACCAAGCAAATGCAGATCTAGGGCAAATTCACTCCACTCTAGGAAGGGCTACAAGGTCGTTACTCTATTAAGTTAGGGTGCAATTCAGATTGCTACACTTCAAGATGCACCCCTTCTGCTTGTTAATGTTTCCAAGCTCAAAGCTTTTAAAAACTAGAATCTCTCACCATTGTTTTAATCAAATTTTTGTATGTCATACTTTTGGTCCTTTTTATATACATGTTTTTTTGTGAAATTAAAAAAATATTTTCCAGACATTCCTTGTGTAGCATAGTCTTATGTGGCTCCATTTACATACCACAAATTCTAGATTCCTCACCCTTCACATTCTTTCCACCTTATTTTGGTCTTCATCCGCACTTATCAACTACTCAATTTTATTGCTCAATAAGTCTTTTGTGAACCACCTTATTCCGATCATCGAGCAAAGATTTGGACCCCTTTTTCTTCAAGCTGAGTCCTCTAGGACTCACCTCTTTTCCTTCAAGTTGCCTTTCGGACCTCATTTTTTGGTCTACTCTAGGAGAGAGCATCCATTAGTGCCAAGCATTTGTAGAACCCCTAACATGTCTTTTTACAAAATGGACCCCCTCACTAGAATTTAATTTTTCTAGAATCACTTCAATGATGCCTTCTTGGAAAAAAATGATGGCATCCATGATCCCAATATGACTTGCAAGATCCATCCTCTTAACTAAATTTCATCCTTCTCAACTCTAGTGATCTTATTCTCACTTGCTATGCCTCCCTAGAATGACACACCAATCTTGAACGATATTCTCTTACCATCTCACCCGTGTGTAGCTTCAGTTCTCTACAATGGCACCTTGAATCATGATAGTACAGCATGGGGTGTTGGCAAGGAGAGTCACAAAGATGCTCACCAGATTGATTCCTCCTCCTCTATATAAGATGGCAAAAGAGCAAGGGAAAGGTTTGTCATACATAGAGACATATAGATACAGAGAGTCACAATCTTTAGAAGGTTAGAGTTGTGAGATAACCAAAGCACCGAGTAATGAGATTGTTGGATCAAGTAATCAAGAGACAATGATACTGAGATGCTACTTGGAGAGCCTGTTGGAGAGTCTAGTAGCCGACATAGCAAGGTAGATTTGTACACTGGAGTGATGGTTGTAGAAGAAAGGAGCCACTGAGAGTCATGAGATTACTGCTATGTGCATTTGACTGGTTTCCTCATCAAGAGCTCCCACTCCTTGAAGAGCTCCTCGATGTGTTGTGTCCTTAGTAGGGATAATTGTGTGTGTTTTCCACCTTCCTTCTTTTCAATAGCTCTTACTCCAAGTCTCTCTCCCTAAATAACCTCTTTTACATGTTGAGTTTGTTGTAGGATCAAATGTCTAGGTTCAACCTCTAGAGTTTTCTAAAGAGCTTTTGTGGAAGCATAAGGAGTTGGTGCTCCATATGTTGGTTCCATCGCCACTCTAGTTTAAGGCTTAGTGTACACTCGTTGTAGGTTGTAACAATAGTTTTCATTTATAACTCCCAAGTAGTTATTTATTAATCTTATCCTATATCAATTTCTATTAAACATTTTCTAGTTATGTGTTCTAAGTTCTTCTATCAAATTGTGATGTATATGAATCTATGTGTGATTACCCTCATCTAAGTCGACCAAAATTGTGCGTTCTCCAACCACCTGGAACAACCCTCACTACCCCTATACATCAAATATGGCAAAAAACCCATACATATTGTACAATTTATTTATTTGTCTTTGTAGGATCCTCTTTTGATTGGATATCTTCATTGGGAGTAAGCCTACCTCAAACTATCTCTTTTTTCTTGGTCACTCCATGTCCATTCTTTGCTAGGTTCTTCATGAGGGAGCTTTACCTTGCTCTTTTTTTCCATCACCATAGATTCAATTTCTTCTAAATGTACTACTCTATGAGTTGGTGATGACATAGTGGTTTAATCTGAAACATCTTCATTTTCCACAAAGATCATTTGCATATGTGGTCTTCATGTGGATGTTTTATTTTTTAAGAAGCACATTGTGTAATGGCCTTTGGATTCTAGGAAATTTCTACATGGAGGAGAACCCTTTGGTAGAGGAATTTTTCTTTAGTAACGCCCACACTCTCCACACCTAAAAAAGAATAATTGGCCTTCTTGGCCCATTTCTAGAGTTTCCTCAAGGATGTGTGTCTTGAGTATTATCTTGAGTTGGAGAAGGAACCATTACATTTGGTGGTGGCAAAGACCTTGTTTGGGCTTCTCCTTGTGTCGAATGTGCTTGTGCAAGAATCCCCCATGAATGGAACTCCTAGGCTTCATAGCCATGCTCCTACATAACTAGAAAGTTATTTTTAAAAGAGGACACACTTACAACATTATCCTTGTTTGCTACACATTATACAACAGAGTCCATTCTTGAATCCACTTTTTGCATAAAGCTCTTGTAGCTCTTGATACACTTGTGCCATCTTTTATGCCTATGGCTGCTCCTCTTTTTTGAGTTTTAAGGCTTTGGTCACATCATAGTTGTGCTATTAGCCTCTATTCTTCTATCTAGCACTTACTCAATTACGCTACTAGGTTCTCAAGTTCCATGTAGTATGGATGACTATAAGTTTGAACTCCATATTGTTGTGGAATTTTCTCCAACTGTTTTGTTGTGGTAATGGATTCATCAATGGTTTTTGTTGGAAGCACTAGATCCTTTTTCTGACATTCACAAGTGGATTACTAGGCCACTTTCTGACAAAAAAGTCATCGGGTAGATATGATAATTTTGCCATAAGTACTCTGTCTGTGGTGAATAATTCATCGAGTGTCTCCCCAACACCCAATCTTAAGCTCTCAAATTCTTCAATAATGTTTTTGTGGGTATTAGCTATGATACTTCATTTATGACGACTAAAGATTATGCTTATATGGTGAAAGCGGAGGAAGAACCTTCTACATATGAAGAGGCAAAAGGTAAGGAAAATTGAGAGAAATCTATGCAGGAAGAGTATGATGCTTTGATGGAGAATGATACATGGGATTTGGTTCCTAAACCAAATAGTAAGAAGATCATTGGATGCAAATGGGTTTACAAAACAAAGAGGTATGTAGATGGAAGTGTGTCTAGGTATAAAGCTAGACTTGTTGTGAAGGGGTATGCTCAAACATATGGTATAGATTATGATGAGAGTTATAGTCATGTGGCAAAGATAACAACTATAAGGACTCTCATAGCTATTGCTGCATGTAAAGGTTGGAAACTATGTGAAATTAGATGTGAAGAATGTGTTCCTAAATGGTTACATTTCAAATGATTTTTCCATGGAGCAACCAGAAGGGTTCAAAGATAAAACGTATCCAGATTATGTGTGTAAGCTCAAGAGAGCTTTATATGGTTTGAAGCAAGCCCCAAGGGCATGGAATTACAGACTTGTGAACTTCTTAAAAGAACTTGGTTTCCAAGTATCTAAAGTTAGTAGCTTGCTTGTTAAAGCAAGTGATGATGGGTTCATTTACATGTGCATATATGTTGATGGCATAATCCTTAAAGGTACATATGAGAAGGGCATACAAATTCTAAAGAAGCAAATGGAGAAAGGGTTCAACATTAGTGACTTAGGAGACTTGTCATATTTCTTGGGCATGGAGGTCTCATATACTCAACATGGAGTATATGTGACTCAAGAAAGGTATTTGAAGAACTTGTTAATCAAGTTTAAAGGAAGATTGCAGGGTAGCACCTACTCCAATGGAGGTGAATCACAAATTGAGTAGATATGGAGGAGAAGAATTTAACATGAAGTTATATCAAAGTCTGGTTGGTAGTCTAATCTATGCTACATTAACTAGACCTAATTTTTCATATGCAGTTGGAGTGTTGTCTCAATTCATGCATTGTCCTAGGAAAGAAAATCGGGTTGCAGGACAAAGAGTGTTAAGATACATTAAGGGTACACTCAAAGAAGGTTTGTACTATGGTTTTACATCAGATACAAACATCAAGATATATAGTGATACAAATTGGGCAGGTAATCCTGATGATAGGAGATCAACATTTGGATACTTATGTTATGTGGGAGATAAATTAATCTTGTGGTGTTCCAAGAAGCAATGTACAATTGCTTTGTCATCTACAGAAGCAGAATACAAAGGAATGGTTGAAGCTGCAAAGGAGGTCATATGATTGAAGAATCCCATGAACAGTTTTGACATCATTCATAGTACACCATTATTCATGGAGATAATATGAGTTCATTGTATCTAGCTGTTAACCCTGTTTTTCATGCCAAGACTAAACACATTGAGATTCAGTATCACTTCTTAAGAGAGAAGGTGATTGAAGTCATACATACTTCAACAAAAGATTAGATTGCAGATATGTTAACTAAAAGCTTGCATGGACCAAAGCTACAAAGATTCAAAGACATGGCAGGTATAAAGAAGATGGAGAAAACCTCAATTGATGATTGAGGGGGAGTTGCTGGTGCATGAAAACCATCAATTGATGGCAAAAGATGAAGCAAAGACCAATATATGAAAGGCTTGTGCTTATACTTTTGTAATAGTCATGAGTTTGTACAAAATACCTATATATATATATATATATAAGAAGAAAATTAGGGAATGCAAGAGATAAGATGAATGATGATTTGTAAGAGTCACTAGATACTTTGGAAGTGAAGAAGATATCTCTCATCAACTAGATGTAAAGTTTTCTTGAATAGATGAAAAGTTGCACCCGATATTTTGCTCAATGCTCCTTCTGTGTTTTGTTTTTCATGAAATGATTTTGTACAAGTCTGAGTCTATAGTTGAGTGACCTTTGTACAAATTTTTAGATTCTAACTGTGATCGAGTTAAGAGAATTGAGAGTAGGAACATTTACATGTGTAAATGTGAAGAAGAGAAGACTACAACATGTGCAAATTTGATGATAATGTTTTGGTCAATTCTCCTTCCACAGTGTAAAGTTTTGAGCAAGAAAGCACTCATTCTTTAAGTTGGAAGGTAAGCTACCTTTGGCTTAAAAAATTTGAATAAATGGGTTGTAATTTGAGAGAACTATGCATTAGAAGTTACAGGTGTCAAAGTCGACTATAGAGAAGTACAATTTTAGATATAGGTGAATTGTTTGGAGAAAATCTCAAGGTTTACTAAACCTTTTGAGAAGATCTAGATTGGAGAAGGTGCGCAAATACTGTGCAACACCTCATACAAAGTTTCATTGAAAAATGCACATGTTTGATCAGTCTATGAATGGATAAAGTGAAGTAGACTTTCTGTGTATTGAGTTTGTTCAGAGTTAGTTCAAAATTTTGGTAATCTGCTATTGGTCTTCCAAATTGGTTGAGGTTTTGAGTTATTATTGATATAGTGGTGCTCTAACATCAAGGATAGCTTGTTCTTTTGGAGATTAACATTCTCCATCATTTACTACTATAACTTGTAACTTCAAAACTTCTAGAACTATTCTAGATCCAATATGTAAGTATATGTTACGTGTGAATTTTTCCCTTCACATAGGCATGGTTATGAATGTCCAAGGTTCATAGTATTTTTTATCTTCCTTTATTCACTTGTTTCTTTATCAATTCTCTTCATATAATTCATTTTTTCATGCTCAATTAGTGAGTGAAGCTCTAACATATACCTATTCAGGTATCCATCCATTTAGGAATGCATTTTTAACATCCATTTTGTTGATCTTCCAATTCTTTGAAATTGCAATGCTCATAATCTTTATGATATTTGGCATCTTTTCCACAAGTGAAAAGGTTTCTTCATAATTAGTCCCTTGTGTTTCTATAGACCCTTTGGCCACAAGTCTTGTTTTGTACCTATTGATAGTTCCATCAGAGTTTTTCTTTACCTTGTATGTCCACCTTGATCCTATGATCTTCATAGATGATTTCTTGGGTACCAACTCCCAAGTATGATTTTCTTGTAGGGATTCAATCTTTTCTTCACTATCATTCCTCCACTTTGGCTTCTTCTTTCCTTCATCATAAGATGAGGGCTCCTCAGAGTTTGAATCGTGTGCTAAATAGATAGAGTGTTTAGTGACTAATGATGTATCATTGCCATACTTTTTTGGCTTCTTCTTTTCTCTAGTTGATCTTTTGATTGTTTTTGACAATTTTATACTACATCCCTCAACTCTTGCACTTTAGATTTTCCTTTAAAGTTCCAGGAGTTAATTTCTTTCCTTGGAGTCTTTTGATTATCTTCAAGTTCACTTGATGCTTTAAGTGTGTGATCATTCCTTTTTGATAGAGTTGAAAAGTGCTCTTCTAGGTCATAAGGTATCTTGATACTCTTGCAATCATCTTCAAACCATGACTTGTTTTCATTAAAAAAACATCTATACTTATAATGCATCCTTTGTTGCTTAGATTGTAAAATCTATAACCTTTTTGGTTAAGGTCATAGCTAATGAATATACATTTCTCTACCGTAGGGTCCAATTTACCCCTATTCTATAAAGGTATGTGTGAATATGAAATGCACTCAAAGATCTTGCAATGATCCAAGCTATTTCTTCTTCCATACCATGCCTCATATGGATTCATGCCATCGAGAGCCTTTGGTGGAAGTCTATTCACTAAATACATGGTAGTAGATACTACCTCTTCCCACAAGTAGTTAGGAAGTTTTTTCTCATTGAGCATGGACCTTGCAACCTCCACAATTGTCCTATTTCTTCTCTCTACCACTCCATTCTGCTCAAGAGTGTATCTGATGGTGGTTTCCCTTTTGATTCCTCTTGCTTGGAGATAAGAATCAAATTCACGGCAGAAGTATTCTCCCCCTCCATTTGACCTTTGTATTTTTAGGATTTACTTGTTTGATTCTCCACAAGAGTTAAGTAACTTTTAAAGCATGAAAATACATCATCCTTATTCTTCATAAATTACAAGATGGCCCATCTATTACAATCATCTATGAATGACACAAAGTACCTTGATCCAAAATTGAAGGTTCCTTGCTTGGCCTCAAAACATCTATGTGGACCAAATCCAAGAGGCCTCCAAGTATATAGCCTTTCTTGGTGAAGGGTTGCATGTGTGAATTACCAAGTTGACAAGCACTAAATTTGTATTTCATGTGTTATTTTTATATGTTGGGTAGTCCACGTACACTCTAATCTCTACTAATTTGTTTGAGGGATCTTTGTCCAATGTGAGCTAGCCTCTTGTGCCAAACCTCTCACTAATAGGGTTTGGGTGCAATAGTTGAACAAGGAAATGTTCTTAGTGTCTTAGGGTTCAAAAATGAACAACCTACCTATCTTCTCTCCCTTTGCTATCTTTCTGAATCCCTGATATGGGTCTCAACATATGATCCATGCTAAGTAAATCTTACATGCAAACCTTTCTCAATAGTTTGACCTACACTGATAAGTTTCTTTGTGATGGTAGGAACATAAAGTACTTTTCTTAGTAAGTTAATGTTACCATTTGAATTCTTCACATGAGCAATCCTCTCAACTACATGTCTTGTGTCATGTCCTCTTTGGACTTCATGTTTATTCTTTGGTTCTTCCAAGTCTAATATAGAGCCACATTTCCTACCACATGATTTGAGCAACTTGAGTCTATGTAAGACACATGTTCATCAGATTTAGCATCTTTCATTGTCATGTTCATAAGATGAAATGAATCTTCTTGAACTTGATCATCTGTGTAGTTTTTGTAGTCTCTCCTTCCTTTGTATCCACCTTCGTAATTATTGTTGTATGAGTTGTTATCATATCCATAGAAATTGTTGAATCTTCCTTGTGAATTTACATATCCTCCTATGTTGTATCCTCTTCCTCATTCTTTGGGTTCCTAAAACATTTCTCTGTAATGTAATTTGTTAGACCACATATAGCATAGTGTGATGTGCTTTGAGCTCTTCCCGTACCTTGTCTACCCGCTCTGCCTCTTCCTCTTGAGCCTCTACCTCTAAAAGTAAATTTTGTTTGAGATTTTCTTCCTTCATCATCAAATTTCTTACCTTTCCCTTTGGTATCCTTGATTTTATTATTTATCTATATAGAGAGCAAAGGATTGATTACCTTTTTAGTTTTCTTCATTCATCGTAATCTTTTCATGTGTGAATAGTTGCCCCATGAGTGTGTTGAAGGCAGGTACTTGCATGTCCATATAGAGGTCCATAAATATGGTGAAGGATTCCCATTTTTCATCCACTTTGATCCCATTGATGACTTGCCTCACAATTTCCTCTTCATCAATGACCTCTCCAACGCTTCCAAGTTTTTTTAGCAATGTCCTTCATCTTGGTGGAAAAATGAGTCACACTTTGCTTGGGCATCTTCTTGAGTGTTGTAAACTCCTTCCATAGTTGAGTCTTCCTGGATTTGGTACTTGAGGAGAAGAATTCTTCAAAAGCATTCAATGTCTCTTGAGATTTCTTAAAATTCCTAATGTAAGGGAGTAAAAAGTGAGAGAGGGTTGAGAATGTATGGCCTTGCCAAATCATCCTTTCAGCATCATGCATTCAACCTTTCTAGCTCCTCTTGTGTTGGTTGGCCCTTGCTTCTCATTATTGGCATTATTGCATATCCAAAGATGTATCCATACCCTCACTTTTCAAGAAGAAGAAGAAGATATGAAGACATAGTAACACTAAAACATTCATGTCTTTAGATCTGCACATCCAATTTTAATGAAACTTTGTATGCAAGCTCAAAATAATATAGCTAAATGATCCAAGTGATAGATGCAATATTGGGTATCCAAACACTGAGAAATGAACTAGAGAAGATGACTATGTAACTCAAAGTACTATAGCAACAAACATATAACGAGTAATCAATGTAAATGAATCATAATGTGTATTGATATTTAACATATGATACAAAGGAGTTGTGGAGGACTTCTATCACTTCAAGTGAGTACAATGAATGCTCATAACCTTAGCTTAAATTTCACAATAATGCTCTCTATTTATTGTGAATAAAAGGTAGTGTATATATAAACTTTTTAAGCTTGAGAGTGGTTGAATCTTCTACCTTAAAGGTAGTCCTAAATCTTAGGTGGTAGTTTGAGTTTGAATTCAAAAGGATTTGTGGAGCTTGAATCTCATCAAGTCACGAGTTTTTCTCCTTCTCACTTTTACGATTAACTAAGATAAACTCAAGGCTTTAACCTTTGAGAAATACAAACATGAGCTTCAATTGATATTCATTTGTGCATGATAATTCTGAGAATAATCTAAGAGCATAGATCAAGCTTTTAGGATTGCACCTTCCACCAACAGCAGAAGGGAGTTCCATAGGTTGCATGATCTATTTGTGAAAGTCCAAAGCCTTCTACAAAAAAAATATAGGGGTACATGCAACATCATTTTCTTCAAGTTTAGACTTAGAGGAAATAAGAGCCCGTGTCATGATCATAGATCCAATCTTGACCCAAGACTAAAGATTGAGTGAGATCATGATCATGGCACACTAGTAATTTCACTATCAAGGGATGTCTTGTATAAGAATGAAAACTTCCACCTCACCAATGCAAGGCTTTCCACACCTCCTAATCCTATGAGGTAAGCCTCAATTGGATTCACGTGCAAGCTCATATCATGATGACAAGAATAACTAATGGCACTAGTGGCAAGTCTTGAATCAATCAGAGCCCTTCTCATCTTGAATGTAGTACCTTGCTCTTGCTTAACCAAAATGAATGGTCGCATATCAACTATGATAGGAGAGGTATTCATCTTTGTTTGGTACATCACCACGTGATATCTAGAGGCATTAGATTGGGGAAGGACATTCAAAAGACAAAGCCTTTGGACATCATCATTTCTGAATTGGCTTATGCCTTGTTGTCTTAATTTCATTCTCTTAATACATTATAGAGCTTCAATTTGTGCCTCTTCTTGTATTCTCTTCTTTTCCTCTTTATGTTTCTTACCCACGTTATTAGCTTAATCGTGTTGTTTTCGTTTTCGTTTCAACGGTGAATCGGAAATACCGTAACGATTAGCATTTCCTCTGTCAAGGGATCTTGATAGAGCTTGAGTCAATAGCCATTTATGTAATTGGAAAACATGTCTCCTTCTAGAGTGGCTAATTCTACCGCATTGTTGGTTGATATTCTATTGATGATCATAGACCCATAGCCACATCTATCTAGTTTCAAATCATGCTTCTTCAAAGTGTATACAAATACTAGGTCACCAACTTTCAAGTCTTTATCCTTCACATGTGCATCAAAATAAGCCTTTTGTCTCTTCTTTGATACATATATTCTTGTTGCTACTCTCAATCTTGTCTCTCCTAAGCATTCTAGATCTATGGTCCTTGATGATACCACGTGGCCTATCCACTGATGCTCTACTATTACATTTAGGGTGGGTATCAAAAAATCTAAAGGAAGCACAACATTTTGGTTAAATACCATGTGAAAGCGAGTGGCATTGAGTATCATTTTATAGGCCACATGATATTGCCAAACAGGGTAGTGTAATTATTTGTGTCAATCAGAGAATTTATTATCTACAAGCTTAGTCAAGACATTACATGAGATCTTATTTGTGCTTTCATCATGTCGATTTTGTTGTGGATGCTATTTTGTTGACATCTTGTAAATCACCATGAAATCTTGTAATAGATATCCAATTACCTCATTTAAGAATTGAGTTCCTCGATTGCTCACCTGTTTATGGGAAGTTTGCACCTTGTGAATATGTTTTCAAACAAGAATTTTATTGTCTTTTATGCATCATTCTTCTTCGTGCTCTCACCTCTACCCATTTGGTAAGATAATATGCATCTACATTGATACATTGTTCATGGGAGCTTATAGCTGGGGGGTTGATGGGACCTACAATGTCTCTACTCCACTTGAAAAATGCAAATCCTCCTATCATTGGTCTCAATGGCATCTCGTCATTGCAAATATGCTATTGAGATTTGTTAGAAGAAGTTGGGATTTATAAAGAAAGATCAAGTTATGTCTTGAAATGAGTTTCACTCATGTGGAAAGACCATAGGGTTTCATATGCACCTTTTGCATACTCACATTCTACATGTATCATAGCATTAGTTCATTGATTAAGGATATAATTGAAGCCTTAAGCAGAGAGTGAATTGTTTGGTTTTCAAAACACCTTTGAAATCAATTTTTTTGAGATTGATACCTTCATTTCCTAGATTGTAGGAAAAGAGTATTTGTCACAACTATCTCATTCAAGCAAGGATTATGAGTTAATTTTGGCTGTAAAAGTCATGAAATATCATATGTATGACTGTATATAAACACTCCGTTCGTGCAAATATACAAGCCTTCACATTTGGCTTAGCATGGAAAGCAGTGTTGTGACACTAGCTATTTATGAATTAGTCTATTTTGATTCAATTGTTTCAAGGATCAACTCCAATGTACATAGGTACTTTCTTGGTGTGATTTTCAAGCTAAAAGGGCCTACTATCAAACTTTGAAGTAATTTAGGGCAGGTACAAAGCAAGCTTTAGCAGTATCACCTTACTTCCTTGAGGTATCCATCCATCTGCTCCAACACACTCTACATATTTTGTACTATGATATAGAAGAGAATACAATCATTTGTACCACTTCTGCTCACTACATATTTCTCTCTATCACCTTCTCCACAGTTATCAGAGTTGCAGAGCTTGGTTCTCTTTGCATAGGCGTCAAAAAATCAAGATTAAGGATTCATTGGAAAGCTACTACTATCTACTTTGATTTTTCAAAATATTATTTCATTTGGTTTAATCTACAATTAGATAAAGTTCATTTTTTCTCTTGGGATTTGTTATTGCTATTCCTTGCAAAGTTGCAATGACCATCAATAGGTGTTAAGCTCATGATTAGATCATGCCTTTCTAAGAAATTATACTCTCATACATAATAGCATTCTTACTCTATAAGGTGTCATCGTTTAAGAAGCATTTGAACAATTGTAATCAAGCTGAGAACACTGAGCATTACAAGTGGCACTTTCCATCCATAATTAGAAAGTTCTTCATAATTGCTTCATCAATGAATATTCTAGTTTTTCTCAACTTACTCTTAGTGACATTACAAAGTACACAAGATGTCTTGTTGCTCTAATTTGAAACTTATAAGGTTGTTCAAAGTTTCCAAGTGATGATGGGCACATTATATACTAGAAATTTGAACCTAACTTCATTACTAAAGGCAAAAGATTTCTTCCATTCTCTTCCTTTCAAGCACTTCCAGTGGTATTAGAGCTATTTTCTTCGAAATGGGTGACAAAATTACTGAGAATCTTGATAAGAAAAACTATGCTACTTAGCAAATCATAATGGAAGCTTACTTACAGGGAAGAAATCTTTATGGAGTAGTAAAGGCTGATGAAGTCATGCCTATACCAAGATCCAAAGAAGGACCTACACAAGAACAAACTGAGAAGATAACATTATGGTGTGAAAGAGATGCTCAAGACAAGTCTTATATCTTTAACTCTATATCTGATTTCTTGCTTCCACACATTAGAAGATGCAAAACATCAGAAGAAACTTGGGATGCACTTGAGACATTTTTCTCTTCCAACCAAAGCTAAGAAGAATAACATGTGGAATGAATTCAATCAAATGAATAAGCGACCTAAGAAGACAATCACAAGTTTTGTTACCAAAGTCAAGGAGGTTACAGATCAATTAGCATCAATTGGAGGTCTGATTGAAGATGAAGCCATTATGAGGGTCCTAAATGCTATTATGAGTGATGGGTAGTGTCAATTGCTCAAAGCTGCCTATGACCTTATCATGGATGTGCAAATACCTAACTTCAACATATTTCTTGGAGAACTCTTCAACCAAGAGGCCAACAACAACATAAAGGAAGGTAACTCTTCAACAAATTTTTATAGAGATAATAAGGACAAGAAAAATATCAGACATTGATCCACAGGGATATCATGACTTTGGTCCATAGGGATCAGTCCATGTGTGTGAGGGACAAGGGCTAGATAGCCAAGGTCCCATGCTTGGGGGATACCCTAAGGTACTTAGTAGTAATGGGGATAAGTGTTGCATGATGGCCACATGTTTACACTAGATTATTCCATAACATTGCTATTTTTAGAGTACAAGAGTGTATATATGGATGGGAGGAGAGCCACACACACATCATTCAATTTCTTTGCTCACACTTGGTATTAGAACTTGGATCCTTGTTTTTCTTTTTCACTTTTTCACGTGCATTCATCGCTTTGCCATCATCTTTTCCGTTCATAGGGTATTGGTCAGCAACCATTAGATTGAAGTTGGAGCCTAGAGCAAAAGGAATTTGAGAGGAGCCATATGAACCCCCCATCTACAGGGGACCCCACATGCATACATGCTCACGAACATGCCCACAACAATGGTCTTCTACCCTGGACCCGATTGTGTACTAGCACACGGTTCAAAGAGGGCACCCATGTGAGCCCATCTCTAAATATCCATGCAAAGAGTTGCCCGTTGCCTGAAATTCTGCGTTTGATGCACATGGTTGCACGCAAATCTTCATGGAGGGAGCAAAGCTTTTGCTCATCCCTTTGTTTGAAAGGGTACACATGATTCTTCGATATATACTCCAGTCCTACTGGGTTTTCCTCATATATGGAATTAATCTGATCTTAAGCACAGTTTTTTCACGAGTGGTGAGGAGTGCTTATGCAGAGGAATTCAAATTCCTTTGAGAGCCCATAGTTATAAGCTTTCCGTACTAGCCAATTTTCCCTATGTTGAGCCCATAAAAGTCATGAGGTCAAAGTCAATTGCAGTCAAAGTCAAAAGGTCAAAGTCAATGGGTCAAAGTCAACAAGGTCAAGGTCAAAGTCAATAGGTGCAAAGTCAAAGTGCTAAAGTGCAGGCGTCAAAGTGCACAGGTAGTGCACAATTAATTGTCCACAAAGGGTAAATTGGAGAAAGTGGGTTGCAGGTTGCAGAGGTATTTTCTCTAATTTCCCTAAGGTTCAAAGTGTGTTTTAAAGTGGTTTGGAAGGTTCAGGTGAACCCCCTCTTATGTGCAAAAGTGAAGACTTATAGGAAAATGTGAAGGTATGTGAAGCGGCAACGTACGCATAGGTGAAAATATGCCCCCCCATTAAAATTTTTTGGTTTTAGACTAAAGTCACTACAGGACAAAACAGTGAGTCGTTGGCTGCCACTTGTGAGGACAATCTTGGGACATCAAAGTGAGTACCGAGATACTATTGCAGTTAGGAGCGTACGTGATCGACACACTCAAATCAAGGCAAGGACCATTCTTGGACCAATCTTAGAGTAAGCAAGAGAAGCATAGTCTAAGTGAAGCAAGAAAGAGAAGTGCAAGAGTCACCAGTGTGCGACGCAGAGAAGTGGAGTTGAAGGAGTGCATAGAGAGTGACTAAGGGATTGTGCAGAGAGTGCTAAGCTAGTCCCCCAAGGATCTCAATGTCTCACGCGCCCCTTAGTGGAAGCTTGGTGCAAGGTGTGCACAAGGATAATCTTGAAGCAGGTGGAGGTCTGGTGTAGAGGAGGCCGGCGGCAAGAAGACTTTGGGATATTTGGTATTTTGTAATTGAGCACTCTGTGTGATTGTGCACAGAAGTATTGGCTTGTATTGTGCTTCAAACATTGTAATTGTCTTACTGTAATCAATCGGCAGAAGTTTCCAAGGTGTATTTCCTCTTCTGGTCTTTTCCTTTTCTCCTACAAACCCTCAAACTCCTTCTTGTCTAAAGAATCCCCCAACACCCTACCTCCTTCCACTTCTTTGCCCATATCTTGAGCATCCCCAATTTTGGAAATTTTTGTTGCTGCGGCAAGCTCTCTCAGAACTCTTTCTAGAGAGTTTTGGAAGCCATACTTTGGCTTTAGTTTCCATCATCTTCAGAGTTTTGAGTTTGCCCTTCATCTTCATTTACCCTCTTTCGAGCATCGTTTGGGAGCACAACCTATCGGGAGAGTCTTGGCAAACTATTTGGAAGGCCTCTGGAATATCTTTAGCACCTGCACACACTTGCAAAATTTTTTTTGAACCTCCAAATAAGTCTCTTCTCAATTTATATGCATTTTCGCTTTCTTTTTGCATCATATTGAATATAGGACATGCAAATTTTGCGTAGTATCTAGAGTATACATGTAGTTAAGATGTGAACTCGTATTATGCAGTGCATGTATTCTTATTTGCAGGGACAAATAAGAATTTTCTTGTAGGTTAGTGAGGAAAGAAATATAAAATTTTCATGTGTGCAATCCCCTTCAGTCTATTTGTAGTTAGATCATGCGTGTCGGCACTGTTATTGCGGAAATTGCTTAACGATTTCTTGTACAATTTTTATGATTTTCAAAATTACGTCATTATGGTGCCAAAATTTTTAGAAAATTAGTATGCATATGCATTTAAGACTACAAAATATACTAAAAGTTTCTTGTTGATTTATTTCTCTATTTAGCAAAGGCTTTTGATTTGTTTCTTTTCTCTCGCCACTAATTTACTTAGGCTTGCATAGAACGTACTATTCAAAAATAAAAAAAAAAAGACTATGAAACTAGAAAATCTAAAAACATTCATTGTCATCACAATCTTCTAGTATGGACACAGAACCATCATCCCCTTCTAGAAGAGATACACTCATGGAGGAGAACCCTACACATCCCATGATCCCCATGAGTAATATGATTACCAATCTAGAAAGCACACTTTTTGATATCCTGGTATACGTCAGTGGGTCCAAGAAACAGGAAGTTGTGCCAGAGCTTGACTTGACAAGGATGGACGTAGATGCTCCAGATGAGCATCAAACTCCAAAAGTCCCTAGAGATAGCATCCTAGTCAAAGAAGCTAGATGGAAGCTTAAGGATCTTAAGCCACTTAGATATCATGGTTCGAGGGGTGCTAGGACTGCTGATGCTATTGAGAAGTGGCTCAGCAAGTGGGAGCAATGCTTCCTCTTATGCCATATCATGGACGATAGGCACAAGATTGATCAGGCTACATATAACTTTATGGACGTTGCCCATAAGTGGTGGTGTAAGATAGAACATGATAAGAAAGAGCCCAAGACTTGGGATTAGTTCAAGATCTTGTTCTATAATAACTTTGTACCCCTGATGAGAGGTCTAAAGCACTAGACACGTGGTTCATCATCAGTCAGAATAATTAAACAGTTCAGGAGCATGCGGATAAGTATAGAGAGGTGCTTCTTAAAGTTCCTAATACTATCCTAGAGTTTCTCCAAGTCCACAAGTTCATCTTGGGACTTACGGAAACTATTAGACCATTGGTGAGGAAGGAGAAATGTCAATCCTTGGCATAGGCCATGGAGATGGCTTTAGTCTATGAGGATGGCCATAGGGGCACAGGCTTCTAGGGTCAGAGGTCCTCATGGCCTAAGGTTAGTTGATCCTTCCACACACCTACTCCTAGTTTAATCACTGCATAGCCTTCTAGAGAGGTTAAGTAGGTGCATATGATCACGATAGTCATAAGAGGTAAGAAAAAAGTGTCTGCTCTGGCTGAGAGGGCTTATAATAAGTCCATACTTACCCCTTGGTAGAAAGAGAAGGCAATGAAAGAAGGATTATGTTACGGGTGTTTATGGCAGCATCTGTTCAAGATTGTCCTAAGAAAAGATGATAGCAGCCACCATAGTCGTAAATCCTACTCAGGAAGGGAGTGCTAATGATGAGGAAGGATATCAGTTTCCCAACACATAACTCATTGTCATGAGGGGAGTCATGGTTGGATAGCCTTTCAAGGCACTCTTTGACACTAGCTCGATACATAATGTCATTAGTTCCTCACTAGTCAAGAGGTTAAATCTAGAGACTCTATTGTTAGACTATACCTAAACAATAGAGTTAGCTGATGGGAAGGGAACTGAGACATGGCATTGACGCATTGTTGATCTACCTAATCAGATCCAATCCTATGAGGACATAATGGATTTTGAGATAGCGAGACTAGCACATTTTGATGTAGTCCTTAATAAGAAATGCCATGCAAGGAAGAGACCATTCACTGGCTTTGATTTGCATGTTTATCAGTCTGAGCATGAGGGGAGGCGGCTATTGATCCATTGCGAACAAGGATCTCCAAGAGACGTGATTGATAAATTCTACCAAGTTGCTTAAGATTGATTGTAAGTACATTTATTTTCTTTATTTTGTGCATTCATCGTGTATTATGATGGATTAATGCAGTCATGGAGACTTTAGTTTGAATGCTTTAGCACTTTCAACAAAAGTGAGAGCAGAATTCCAAGAGTTATTCTTGAAAGAATTACCTTCAAGTTTGCCTCCTTGTAGGAACATAGAGCTTAGAATCGAATTGGTATGGAGAGCGAGTTTGACTACTTGGCCACCATTTTGGATGAGTTTGCAAGAGTAAAATGAAGTCCAAAAGGTCATGGATGAGTATCTACAGAAAGGGCTAATTAGACCTAGCTATTCACCCTTTGCAACTCCCATTCTTCTAGTGAAGAAGAAAGACAGATCTTATAGGATTTGTGTTGACTACCAATAAGATCACTATCAGACACAGATATCCTATGCCCAAGATTAATGATCTTTTAGATGCTCTCGGTGGAGCCGTTGTATTTAGTAAAATAGATTTGAAAAGTGGCTACCATCAGATTGGAGTAAGAGATCATGATGTACATAAGGCAGCTTAGAGGACTCATTTTGGTCATTATGAGTATTTGGTCATGCCATTCGGCTTGACTAATGCACTAGCTACATTTATGATGTTAATGAATGATATTCTACATCCACTCATTAAATGTGTTGTTGATTTTGTTGATGATTTGTTAGTGTATAGTCGGACTATGCATGAGCATGAAAATCATAAGAGATAAGTATTAAATGTTCTAAAAGAAATCAATTGTATATTAATCCGGAGAAGACTCAATTGTTTCTTTCGAGGATAGAGTATTTAGGGCATGTGATATTAGTTGATGGGGTTCAGATGGATCCTAAGAAGGTTTCAGTTATATTATCTTGGCCTACTCCTCAGGATGAGGGGCAATTATGGTCATTTCTAGGACTTTTTGGCTTCTATCAGAAATTCATCTCTTCATATTCGTTGATAGTAGTGCCTATGATGAACTTTCTTCAAGGAAAAGTTCCATTTGAATGGAAGAAAGAGCAGCAAGAGAGTTTTGATACTCTAAAATAAGCTGTTTCAGAGAATCCTATACTCAAAGTGGTAGATCAACAAAAACCCTTTCAGTTAGAAAAACATGCTAGTGGCATAGCCATAGGGGCAGCTTTGTGCCAAGATGACAGGCCAATAGCTTTTGAAAGCAAGAAATTGACTTATGCATAGCGCAACTAGCCAGTGCATGAATAGGAGTTGTATGCAGTGGTGCATGCACTTAAAGTCTAGATACACTACCTCTATGGTGCATAATTTAAGGTATACACAGATCACCATACACTTAAGTATTTTTTTAGTCAGCTTGATCTTCGAGGTAGACAAGCTTGTTGGGTTGAGATCATGCAGGAGTTTCACAGGGAAATCCTATATAGAAGAGGCAAAGAGAATATAGTTGCTGATGCATTATCACTGACAATGTATCAAATGAGCTTTACAGCTCTAGAAAACTCATTGCTTCAAGAGATAAGGAAGCATAGGTGGAAGGTCCTTAGTTGTTATAGATTATTCAAGCCATCAGTGATGACTCTATTATAGGAGATGGGGCAGTTCCAACCATTTCTTCACCTAGCACAACAAAACAGTCCATTCCGTATTTTTCTCATAGGAGAATGTAATAGTCAAATGAAAAGGAAAGGTTTGTGTATTAGATTCTCTAGATTTGAGAAGAAAAGTCATGCATAATAATCATGATGTGCCTTGCACAAGACATCCTGGTGTTGACAAGACAATGCAATTTGTTAGAAGAACATTCTGGTGGCCTGGATTAGCCAGAGATGTCCACACTTATGTTCAACAATGCTCTATGTGTCAAGTCAACAAAGCAAAAAGGGTAAAGACACTAGGTCTTTTGCATCCTTTATAGATTCCAAATCATAATTGGGATAGTGTATCCATGGACTTCATAGTCGGGTTACCATGGACCCAAAGGAAGTGGGATACTATCCTAGTTGTGGTAGATAGATTGAGCAAGATGGCTCATTTCATACCCATGCATGAGACGATAGAAGCTCCATAGGTAGCGGAGTTGTTTATCCAGCATGTCTATAGATTGCATGGGTTAGGAACATCCATAGTTTCATATAGGAATGTCAGATTCATTGGAACACTTCTGGAAGTTTGTATTTGACAAACTGAAGGTGTCATTAAAAATGAGTAATGGTGATCATCCTTAGATAGATGATCAGATCGAGAGGGGCAACGAGATTCTAGAGGACATGTTGAGGGAATGTGTGTCTAAGAGGCACACAAATTGGGATAGTTATTTGCCACTAGTTGAGTTTGCTTATAATAATAGGCCTCACAAGGTGACATGTATGTCTTCTTTTGAGATGAACTATGGCATGAATCCCAATGCGCCTAGTACCATATGCATGCCAAAGAAATTTCCTCATGCTTAGGAGTTCTTAGAGAACCTCCACGAAAATTTAGAAATAGCTAAAGCTAAGATGTAGCAAGCCGCTGATAGGGCCAAAGAGTATGCTAATAGGAAGAGATCTCCTAGATCCTTTGAGGAAGGAGACAAAGTCTTTCTTCAGGTACCAGCTCGATCTACTTCACTCTCCACACGAAAGTGTGGTAAGCTTTCACCAAGGTTTTGTAGACCTTGGAAGATAGTTAAAAAGTTCAGTGAAGTTGCAGACCGATTAGAGCTTCCTCCAGATTGCAAAGTCCATCCAGTGTTTCATGTCAGTAAACTTTGGAGAAAGGATAATCTAATAGAAGGTATTGTTTCTTTATAGGAAATTAATAGCACGGATTATTCTCCCTACACGATACTAGATCAAAGATAGAAATGATTGAGGAATCATGTCATCCAAGGTTATCTAATAGCTTGGAGAGGATTACCACTTATTGACTCTACTTGGGAATCATAAGCTCTAGTTCGCAAGTGTGAAGAGATGGATTGTATTTGGTGAAGATGAAATGGTGCTGTTGAAGTTTGCAAACACCAGCCAAATTGACTCCAAGGATTTGTAGTGGGTCCTTTTAGCTTGCAAATTGATGTATTAGATATCCTATGTACCTGGGAAGATCACTAATAGATGAATCAAAACAAATAGGTTTGACAAATGGTCAACTTGAGAAAACTCTCTATTTTAGAAAGATAAGCTCTAGTATTTTACTCAATGCTCCTTTTGTGGTTAAAATTGACCAAAGATCTTTTAGAGGAAGCTAATTAGGAAGTGAAACAACTTATCAAAAGTTATTTCAATGAAAATGAGTGACTATGTTGAGAGAAATCAATTTAACAAATCACCTATGTGAACCCAACTTTTTAGGAAGCAGTAGAAGTAAATACACAGTTAGATTCTGATGAATGTTTCTCATAATTGAAAGATCAAAATGCAATGAAAATTTGTGATCTAGAAGTAGACTTAGAGAGATACAATAGCAAGTTAAATCATTGGAAAAGATGAACCATGCTCTGAGAAATCACTTATGCAATCTGACTAAAAATTGAGATCACTCATTGTGAACAATACACTCACATAGACTTGAAGTTATGGCAACAAATATGTATGAACTCAAATGTATGTTACATGAAAAGTACGATATAGTTGTTGATACATGTAGGAGCTTTGAGATCACACTCAAATCTTACAAGAAGCTTTGCTAAGGAGTGTGTTTTTTTGTGACTAGATAAGTCACACATATATAGTGTATCATGGAGCCATATTTTGAATTTGAATTCATGCTCACCTAAAACACTTTTCTTAAATTCTAGTAATAGATTCTATTATAATCATGGAGTTCTTTGCCTAACATCAAGTGGCTTCAACCACTTTTGATTCTTTTACTTTTACAATATGTAAATACTCAAGAAACTACAAGAGTGATTTCACAAGAGAACTCTTCATCACTTCAAGACTACATGATCTTGTGGTACTCAAGCCATCACATAGGCTTGCCAAGTACTTGCTCGAATAGCTCCCCCTCAAGCCTAGTGCTCTTGAGTTCTTCAATCTTCCAAGATTACCTACAAACCAATCATTGATTTGAATCTATTGAGTTTAGCACCATCTAATGCTTTTGTCAATATGTCTGCACATTGTTGATGTGTGGATACATATGATAGCTGAATTTCTTTGCTCAAAACCTTCTCCCTTACATAATGATAGTGTACTTCAATATGCTTAGCTGTGGCATGAAACACTGGATTGGCAACCAAGTATAGGGAGATCATATTATCACCAAATATATATGGAGTTACAAACTCCAAACCAAGATTTGTGAATAGAGTCTTTATCCACATTGCTTCTTTAGTAGGTATGGTAAGACCTCTGCATTTAGCTTTTGTGGAAGAGAGAGCAATTGTGGGTTGCTTCTTAGATGACCATGAAATAATTTTAGACCCTGCAAAGGTAAGATATCCTAAAGTGCTTCTCCTGTCCTCCTTGGAGCTAGCCCAATCTGCATCAAAGAACAATTTTACTCCTAGATCAGATACATATGGATAGTATAATCCTTCATTCATGGTCCCTTTCAGGTATTTAAGTATCCTTTTGGCAACATCCATATGAGGTTTCTTGGGTGTGTGCATAAATTGACTTAGCACACTCACACCATAACATCTATGCACCCTAGTTAAGGTGGCATAGTTCAAACTTCCAACAAGGCTTTGATAACTTGTAATATCCTCTATGAGTTCTCCTTCATGTGAGCTCAATTTATGATTAACTTCCATTGGAGTACCTACAACCTTAGCATCTTGCATCTTGAATTTAACCAACATATCTTCAATATATTATCTTTGAGTAAGGAATAAACCATGATCTATACATACTACTTCCAAACCTAAGAAGTATGTGAGTAACCCAAGTTCACTTATCTTGAACTCCTCTTTCTACTGGTCCTTGATCTTCTTAATTCCATCTGCATCATTTCGTATGAGAATAATTTCATCTACATACACACATAAATAAATAACTTCAAAATCACTCTTTTTTATAAAGAGTGAGGGATGTGCCTTGCTAGGTTGAAATCCTTTATCCTGCGAGAAGGTAACAAGTCTGTGATTCCAAGCTCTTGGAGCTTGTTTGATTCCAAATAAAGCCTTGTTGAGTTTTCACACAAAATCAAGATGTCCTTTGTCTTCAAAACTAGGTGGTTGTGTGTAGTTCAAGCGTGAGTACCACCTCCTTTACTTGTCAATCTATGAAGACATGAGGATATGAAGATCATGAGCAATTGTGGTGAGCAAATGTGAGTGACAAGCACATACATGCACGCAAACACACATGCAAACAAGGTCAAATAGTAAAGATAGGAACAATGGAAGCTTCCACTAACATGCGCAACAAAAGTTTACAACACTCAAGAATAAGTTCACTCTCCAACTAGCTAACCCCAAAAATGAGCTCTCTAGCTCTTTTTATAGTTTTTTGACTAGTTTTGGCCCTATCCAGGCCTAGTGTTTGGCTTAGTTAGAAATTAGGTTCCAGGGCTTATTTGGGAGCTCAAACTGAATCAAAAAATTATGAAAATTGGTAGGTAGATACTTATACTACTCCTCAAGCTCAAGGACTCCTTGGCATGAACAAAATGGAGTTGGAAAATTATGAAATGATATTTACAATGGTTTTTAGTGATAAAGATCGCTGTTTTAATGGGGATTTCTTTTGAAAATTTGACATACACTTCTTGGAGCTCCCTACATGCTCCTTCTTCTTGTGTGTCCATTTCTTTGATGGATTCTCATGCCTTGTGCTTGACCTTGAATTCCAACACTCCCCCCCTCTCAAGTCTATCGTCCCTAACAGACCCGTGTTGGAGTGGGTGTTCCATGTAGTACTTTGAGAGGTAGTTTCCATCATGTATCCACAAGAGCAGTCTGTCTTCCAAATGCAGTGGGGTCTATTTTCCTATTCTTCATTTTTTCACTACTAGCCTTTGCATGTACTTCTTCCTTAGATTCGAGTAGGATGATGTATTTCTAAGCTTCCAAAAATTGCGAGTTGCTCAGAAGAGGTTGTCATTGTCGATTTTGAGCAGCTGTCCACTATGAGTTGTTTCATAGGTACTGATGTTGTAACCTTGAGTTCCTTTGGATCTTTCAAACATGGGTTTCATAGTTTGCATGCCAAGTACTCATAACCCATTATGAATGATGGGTAAATGTGTTAGTGCATGGGTTGAAGAAAATATGTGCCTTGTGCACAACCTTGTAATGTGGAATTATGCATGCTTATTTATGGAATGCATGTTAAGAAATATGGTGCAACAAGTTGGGTCTTGAGCTAAGTGCTCAAGGGATGCTGACAAAGAGGTTTCCTAATCTATCAATGTTATAGTGTTGCCAAAGTAGTGGATTCTTACCATGGTAAATGGTTGGTTGATGTTTATCTCTTCGTGTTGTATTCCCATCATAGTGATTCTCCATTGGCTTCTCTTTCATTGTTGATGGATGCCCTTGTTGAAGATTCACTAATGTGATTCTTCAAGCACATGGTCCTATCCCTTCTTTTGTTTTTTTTTGCTCCCTTATTGTTTTTTTTAGCAATGTCACAAAACAAGAAGAAAAATTTTAATATCACTAAAATAATTTACATATGTCAAATGTGTCTCATGTGGTAGGGATTGTCAATTGTGTCTATGCACGGCCGTGTAATGTGGCCCTATATTAATGCATACTTTGGAAATGCATGACCTGAATGGTGCAAAAGATGGGGTTGTGCAAAGAGCACATGGTTTTTGCACGTCAAGGTTTCCTATGTTACTTGCAGACTTGACACGATCTTGGTTTGGAGGTATCTGATGGATCTCGATTATGCCTCCTTATAGGGATCCATGTTAGAAAGATGTTCAGCCACGTTCTGATCACTTTTGGCCTCTTCATCTTTGGATGGTTTCTCAAATTTTGTGTCCCTCGTGGTTGGCTCTTTGGTTTTGTGGGGGCTACTAGTGTCTTTGGCTTCCAAACCCATACCCTTGATGATTGTCTTCTCACTATTGCCAAAGAGTTGAGTTGATATTCTTTTGGTATTTGTGCTTGGTATTGGCCCTTGCTTATCCATGGCTTCTTTGTTGATACTTTTCTCGTGAGGAAGATCATAGCATTTTGTGCTTGTAAGAGTACATTGGGTACCCACATGTGTAATTGCCCTTGCTAAGCTACAACTAATTTCTTAGGCACCCAAATTTGTCGGATACTTTGTGATTGAGCTTAATTGTGGTTGCTTGGTTCTTCTTTTGCCATGATTGCCCTGGTTGGATGGGAATTGTTGTGGCACAACTAGTGGTTGTTCTCCTTTTCGTACCCAGATCTGCTTCAAGCCTGAAACTACTTTCTTCTTGAATTCTATTTGTTTATTTGATATAATGGTTATCTTATACTCTTTCACTTGCCTCTGGGGTTGAACTATTATGGTTGCATCAGTCTTTGAAAAAGAAAAGAGATCCACTTGCCTTCGATCCTATTCTTCCATGAGTGAATCCTTTTGCATCATAGAGTTGTTGATACCTTCAACATCTTCTTCTCGACCACTAGTCTTAGAAGAACTAAGAGAATGTGTGACACTTGGAATCATGAACATGCTATTATCTAATTCTAATGTAATGCATTGTTCATGCACCCAAACTTGAAGAATTTGACTTCTGAGGTTTAAATTGATAGCATGGTCATAGATCTAATCTTGACCCAAGACAAGTGGTTTTATAAGGTCCTCATCTTGACACACTAGCATTTTTACTGTCATTGGGACATCCTAAAGGTAGATGGGAAGCTCCACCTTGCCCACACAAGGGGTTTTGAAACCTTCCAATCCTATGAGATAGGCTTTTATGGAATTAATGTTCAATTGAAGATCTTGGAAGTATGAGAGTCCAACTACACTAGTTGTTGCACCTGAGTCAATCAAGGCTCTGTTGGCAGTATACGAGAAGAGGCAAGTATGAGCATACAAGCAGATCTAGCACTAAGGTAACCCTTTATTTTTTTCAAAACCCTTACACCATTTAAAAGTGATTCTCATCACTAAAAACCCCTGTAAATACCATTTTCACCTTTTTGTAGCTCCATTTTGTACAAGCCGAGGAGTCCTCGAGCTTGAGGAGCCTTAGAAGTAGTTGCCTACCAATTTTCGTATTTTTTAGACCTCGTTTGAGCCCTCAAATAAGCCCTGGAACCTAATTTTTAACTAGGCCGGACACTAGGTCTGGACAGGGCCAAAGCTAGTCAAAAACTATAAATAGAGCTAGAGAGATCATTTTAGGGGCTAGCTTCTTGTAGTTTTGAGCTTGTATGAGAACTTTGTTGCAATAGAAGTGATTCCATTGTCTTACTCTCTTTGTTCTTGCCGTGTGTGCGCGTGTGTGTGTATGTGTGTGCATGTTAGTGTGCTTCTCACTCACACATTTGTGCCTTCACTTGCTCGAGGTCTTCATACCATCCTCACGTCTTCCCGGATTGACATTAAAGGAGGTGCTACTCATCACTGAGCTACACCAAATTTTGGCGCCGTTGCCGGGGATTCGAGCTTTGAGGACGAGCGTGTGATGGTAAGACGTAGAGAGGACGCGTTGGAATGGTAAGTAGTCGGTAAATTTCTGATTTTTCTCCATCTCCATCTCCATCTTCACCTCCTTCTCCATCTCCACCTCCACCTCCTTCTCCACTACATATTCCCTCTTCCTTGTCATTCCCCTCATTTGTTGTGTGCGAGTTTGAGAGAGAGCGAGCGTGTGTGTTCTTGTTTTGTGTGTTTTTTGCATGTTTCTTGCAGGTGGCAGCTCCATCATCATCTCCAGCAAGCTCAGCAGGTACGGAATCTGTCTGCACAGTCCCCGAGGCGTTGAGCTCGAGCTATCGCGACACTCCGAAAACTTCACCCAATCACGATTCTGAGTGCACCACGACACTGCGCAGGCCTAGAGCTCCCAGGATCACTAGACAGAACAGAAAAATTCAACATATCCCGAGCTATCGCGACACCTCGAGGTATCGTGACACTCACGAGCTATCGCGACACCTCACGAGCTATCACGACACCTCACGACCTATCGCGACACCTCATGACCTATCGCGACACCTCACGAGCTATCGCGACACTTCGACCTATCGCGACACCTCACGAGCTATCGCGACACTTCGACCTATCGCGACACCTCACGAGCTATCGCGACACTTCGAGCTATCGCGACACCTCACGAGCTATCGCGACACTTCGACCTATCGTGACACCTCACGAGCTATCGCGACACTTCGAGCTATCGCGACACTTCCCACCTATCGCGACACTTCCCACCTATCGCGACACTTCGACCTATTGCGACACCTCGACCCGACCTATCGCGATACACGACCTTTAACACATGAAAAATTTAGGGTTATTTTTGAGTGAATTGAAGGGTAGTTGAGCTTAATTTTAGGCACCTTGGTATAACTTTAGAACCTTGGAAGTGGGCAAAAGACCTAGAAACCAGAGAGGGATCTCCTGAACCCTGAGAGCCTGTTTTGACCCTTTAGTGCCTGAATGGTCATAACTTGACCATACGAACTCCGACTGATGAGATTTGGTCTCGTTGGAAAGCTCGTTGAGAATCCTACATGGACCTCGACTGGTTTTTGTAAGAATCATACATGGAGTTTTAGAACATGTATTTTTAAGTTGACCTTTAGGTGGAACTAGGTGGTCCTAAGATTGAAGGGGTACAGTGAGTTACTCCAGGGGGGACTGAAAATATTGATGTGTGTCTTCCAATTACTTGTGGTAATAGAGCTATACTAACTGGTGAGCTTTTGCAGGAACATTGTGTGCACTCAAGGCAATCCAAAGCAAGCTAGCAAGGGTGAGTACCAAGCTTGGGAGAAGGCTTCCTGGGCTTGTGTAGTAGTCTGGTCAACCAGCTAATTGAGGTTGGAAGATCTCTCAACCCTCCTTTGTCAATTCCTAGCCTAGGCTAAGTACGACTTAGGTGTGGTAATTAATTAGGGCAACGTTAGGCACGAATCAAGTCCAAGAGAATTAATCAACCAAGTGCAAGAATTAAATAGGTCTTAAGTGCGAAAACCCTAAGGGACAAAGGGTAAACTGGAGTCGATCACTTATCAAGTGCGAAATTCACTTAAGTACTCCTGACGACGCGATTTCAGACAAGATCATAAACATAATATTCAACTCAAAAGAACAAAGTGATTGGTGCAAATTAACCTGCAACGAGAGTGTGCTTGGGTCCAAGGGGGTAGATAAATCAGGCATATGAACCTTAGATCAAGCAGACACTTAGGCCGAGAAAGACAAAGCCTCAGATCTTCTGAAGCTAGTGTCAATCACACTGCCAGGTCTGGGGCCCAGCAGTTGAGTGCTTACCCATACACTCCCAGATCAGAAATAAGTGATTCTGAGATGTCCTATCACATGGAGAGACCAGTAGGTAGTTCAGGGGTGGCTTATCTAGAAAAGCCAGAGGGACCTTACAAGACTCAATTGGAATACATCAGGACGAATCGTCTAGGTGCTCGCATCTACGAAGACGGACTGAGAAGATCTGTGGTCCAGATTAAGAACCCCGATCAACCCCATGGACTAGAACACCCGGTAGTCAAGTTCGAGAATGGAGCATACCTGGATAAAGAGGGGACTATTTATGTAGTCACCACTCTTCCTGATAGAACAGACGAGTTTGGAAATGTGATTGCAGAGACCGACATGGGTGATATAGAACAAGGAAATTTAGAGAAAGAGCCGAGAACTCCCCGGGGTAAATCTGTCTTGACCAGAATCATGACTCCAGAGTGGATTCCACAGGATAATAAAAGCATAGATCTGCTTTTAAACCGAGAAACCAATGAGGCTTTTTGGAGATATAAATCTACTCAACCTCAGGAAGTGAGTGCCCTCACAATCTATGAGTTTAAAGACCCTGATAGCCCAGGCCAAGTAACCTACCTAGACAATGCATCAGAGAGAATCTTCATGGTCACTGAGCATGGCAGACATGCCTACACATGGAAGGGTGAATTTGTTTTTCCCCAACCAAGGTCTAATGCGTTCTTTGGTCACCAAGGAGCTGGGACCTCCCAAGCTCATGGAGCTCAAAGAGACAGAAGTAGAGACAAACCTGAGGTAAGTTTTGCCAACTCCCTGGGAAGAGAAAGAACGGGAACGGAAAGGAATAGAGTGGAACCTGAGAGACATAGAACCCCATGGAATCAAAGGAATGCTGACGATTTTCCTTTGCCAAGGCCGAGAGAACACACTAGGACCCTGCGACCAACTCAACTGGTGAAGTCCATGAAGAATTACTTCGATGGCACTGGAGACCCTTATGACCATGTGGCAGAATTTCGGCAAGTATTGAAAGCTGAACAGGTAGAGGACCTATTCACACAATATAATGCTTTTGGTCTAACCCTTAGGAACACTGCCCTTACGTGGTTTCAACCACTCAACGAGAGGCATTTCAGAAACATAGACCAGCTCTTAGAGGCATTTATCATTGAGTTTTCTAAGAGTGGAATCAGGCACAACACTTCCTCACTAATTCATAGTTTCAAACAAACACCTCAAGAGACGGTCAGACTAACTAGAAGAAGATTTAGGCAGTACCTGGAGAGATGCCCGATGCCGGAGTTAGCCACACCAGCCAAACAAGTGGCCTTGTTCTTAGATGGATTGTTGAGCACCAAGCTCAGGTCATATGTGTATCTGAAGGACCCCAGAACGATAGAAGAGTGCGTGCGCATGTGCATAGACAGTGAGGACAATCTAGGTGAGGAATTAGAACCATCAAAAATCTATAAGGATTCTGATAGCTCTAGTAGCCTCACATCTGGTCAATCCACATCCATTGAGGAACTTGCAGAGAAGGTAGCTAAAAAACTAGGTGTCTCTAGCAAACAAATTCCGAGATTTGCCCCAGTTAAGCGGTGTTACACTTGTGGCGGTGACCATATGGCAAATGTATGTCCCATTATGGCCCAACCCCAGGCGAATCCTAGTAGCCAGTACTGCACCATAGAGCGCAGGTACACCAACCACACTGCACAAGACTGCCCATATAACAAACAAACTGTTAGGCAAAATTACCCTCAGCCATATCCACAACAGGGTAGATACCAGAATCAGTACCCACCACAACAATACAACAGACCACAACAAACTTATCAGCCACCTTATCAAGGGCAGCAGAGACCTCAACCAGTCCTAGTGCAGCAACCCCCTGCTCCAACCAATGTGATCCCAGTGAAATATGCATCTGCTGAAGAAAATCCGAACAGAGCCATAGTCCCAGTCACCCCATTGCTATCATACAGTGATCCAAGTGACCATAGTTTTGACTCCACACATATTGATAGCCCACAGGCTTACTACATGCAGTCACCCAAGCATAACGAGTCATACTATTATGAGGACCCAAGTGAAAATAGTGGGGAGCCTGAGTATGCCAATGTCATGTACACAAACCCCAACGCTAGACCTCAACCTAGGCATGTACGACCCCCATTTCCTAGAGGACCATGCTTCAGATGTCAGGGAGATCACCTTATACGTGATTGTCCACTGCCTGCCCCTACACAACCTCAACCAGTAACAATTCAGGGTTTCTGTCAAGACTGCGGAAAGGAGCATCTCCTACGAGATTGCCCAAAGAACCCTAATAACATGCCTAAAATCACTCCTATCAATGTTGTTGGGTTAGTTGTAGACTCCACAGGGAGTGTGACTTCCACTGCACCTGTGCAAGTGATCACAAGAGCCCAGGCACTACAACAAAACCAAGGTGTTGGTCAGGAAAAGAGCCCCGAGGTGAGTCAAACAGAGAGCATAACCAAAAAGAGGACTAGAGCCTGGAAGGATAGTCGTGAAAGAATGAAAAGGCAATGGGCAAAAAAGATGAGTGAACTTGAAGAAAGCTTGAGAGAAACCAAAGCAAAAATCATAGAGATCACATCTCAACCGCACTCTCACACATTCCCACCGCTACCATCCCCATCACCCTCCGTCCCTCCACCCTCTGATACAACCCACATAACCCACCCACCACCCCGAGTAGGATCAGTATTAGCTGATCCCACTCCTGAAGACATAGACATGATGCTTAAAGCATATCAGGCCAGAATCCAAGAAGGGCCAAATGTAACGGATCATGACAAGTGCTACCCTAGAGCTGACCTAGAGATAGAAAGAACCAAGCTTTGCGCGAAAATGGTCGCATTGGCTCAGACTATGTTTGAAGCCAGTCGCCTTTTCAATTACTCGGGCTCAGCCGAGACACAATTACACTTGGATGGACTTCTAGAGAAGTTAGAGGGCATAATTGCAAGATCTGCCAAGGAAGAAAAAAATCAAGAAAGAGATAAAGCAAGCAAAAACATGACCCATCCCCCACCGAAAGCTTATGTGCCCAATTCCACTGAACCAGACAACCCCCCCTCCCTAGAAAGAATAGAGAGGCTAACTGCACAATCAGAAAAGGAACCCGCCTCTCAAAATAAGGGCAAGGCAAGTGAGAACGTGAGCCTACCTCCCTAGGAAGCCTACGTGCCTAACTCTACAGAGCCAAACACATCATCTTCTATGAATCGGTTCACACCAGAATTCCTACGCGAGATTCAAGAAGACAAATGGGCGAAAGAAAGTGAAGTCCCTCCTCCCATTGAACTTGTGGATGATGCACATGACCAATTCCCACAAGACATCCCATCCATTTATGAGGAGCAGGAGAGCACCCAATCTCAGGAAAGACTAGACTTTAACTCTCTACAAGAATTACCCCACTTCACAGGCCCATGGGAAGCTAAGTCTACTTGTATGAGAGCACCCACGGTCATGGTACAAAATGAGGACTCAGTCTTACCTAGGAACACAGAGGTAGTGAAAAACACTAAAGTGCAGTGCAATCTCAAGTTAGAAGAGCTACTCAAGGTTAGACCTGAATTATGGAAACATGTAGCCAAACAAGTACCAGAGATATCAAAACCTCGTTCCCAGGTAGGATCACGTAGGACGGTGCCAGAGATACCCTTGGATAAGATAGGAGATATGTGTGAAGGTGAAGAAGAGAACACCTATCTTCCCATTACCTACCAGGAGTACACCACCAAGGCAATTTTGGACTCAGGTGCAGGAGTTGCGATTGCCACCACTTCCCTATGGAAGCGTTGGGGCAAGCCAGCACTCAGGCCAACGAGAATGAAATTGCAGATGGCCGATGGTCATATTGAGAGACCCTTAGGATTGCTAGAAGGAATAACTCTCACCACCTGTGGTGTCGAGTTTGAGCATACATTTGCTATATGTGACTTCAGCAAAAATCATGCCTATGAAATGATTTTGGGAAGACCATTTATGCGGCAGTTGCAAGTAGTCCAGGATTGGGGAACCAATTCCTTGTATTTGCAACATCTAGGTGTTACAACCAAAGTCAACCTTAAGGATTACTCTCATAGAGACGTACCGCCTATTCAATGGAATCCCATCCATAGAGCCAAAGATGAGACTGAGTCTGTGCATTCCATAGAATCCGGATCCTCGTGGATGCATGAAGACACCCACTTATGGATGTGTAAGGTAGCAGTAGAAGAAGAGAAGAGAGAGAAAGCCAGAGAGGTAGGTGCAAAAGAAAACCATAGATCAATTCAAGACCCAGCCTATGCACCTGTAGTCTTTCCTGATGAGGAATTTGAACCCCATGGCTGGGCAGAAATCCTAGCAACAATGGATGTAGCCATCAATGAAGAGCAGTGGACACCTCATTGTGATGAGGATGGCTATGACATTTCAGTCTTTTCAATAGAGCCAATCATGGGAGATGCAGTTTTAGAAGAATGCGAACCTATCCTTGATGCATTTGAGGATGCGAGTGACTCCGATCTAGAGTCAATCATCATGGACCCACCTTTTGCATCAGATGAAGAATACTTCTATGAAGTAGAATTTCAACCCCAGAGGCATGGAGAGCTTACAAATGAGGTGAGGTTAGCCACACAAGTAGCTTCTAAAAGCGGAGGAAAGAAAAGAAAGAAGAAGGAAGTCACTCTGGAGGCAGAAGAATCCTTGTTTGAGGTCCCTGAAAACTTTAAAAAATATGAGATAGACGATAGGAGGGTCATGATAAGAATGCCTAAACGTGAGGCACAAGCAGGAGAAGCCTATGATAGCAAGGAAACTACCAAGAAAATAGTTGTCGCCATCGAGGAAGGAGAAGAAAGATGCACATACATAGGTCATGACCTGACAGAAGAGGAAGAACAAGAGCTGATAGCCTTGCTAAGAGAATACCGAGATGTATTTGCTTGGAGTTATAAGGACTTGAAAGGGGTAGACCCTGATATATGTTCACATACAATCCCCATGACCTCAGACGCCAGACCCTCGAAACAGAAGCCCTACACATACAATGATAACTATGCTGCTAAGATCAAAGAGGAGATAGATCGACTGGTTGAAGCCAGATTCATCTATGAAATTGAGCACACTGAGTGGGTATCCCCCATTGTAGTGGTGCCCAAGAAAAATGGAAAGCTGCGTGTGTGTATTAACCTTAAAAAAGTTAATGCCGCCACGATTAGAGACAGTTATCCGCTTCCTATCACTGAGCATCTATTAGAAAGGGTAGCAGGCAAGGAAGTGTACAGCTTCCTAGATGGGTTTTCGGGCTACAATCAAGTAGCCATTGCTCCAAAGGATCAACATAAGATGGCTTTTGCCACTGAATGGGGCATATTTGCCTTTAGAGTAATGCCATTTGGGCTTACCAATGCACCAGCTACCTTCCAGAGGCTGATGTGCCATGTATTTAAAGAGTTCCTGAGGAAGAACTTAGAAGTCTATGTTGATGATCTTTGTGCCCATTCCAACATTAGGCAAACCCATATTCCTGAACTCAGACAAATCTTTGACAAATGTAGAGAATATCAAGTCTGCTTGAACCCAGAAAAGTGCGTTTTCATGGTCAGGCAAGGCAAGATTCTAGGACACATAGTGTCAAAGAATGGCATATCTATTGACGAAGAGAAAGTGAGAGCCATAGCAGAGCTACCTAGGCCAAGGAATGTCAAGGAAGTACAAGCTTTCATGGGACATTGTGGTTACTACCGTCGGTTCATTCACATGTATGCAGTCATTGCAAAGCCCATGTACGGCCTTCTGACAAACTTTGAGTGGACTGATGAATGTGAGAATTCCTTCCAGGAGCTTAAACGAAGATTATGTTCAGCACCAATCTTGACCACACCAGATTGGAACAGGCCATTCCATGTTCATGTGGATGCATCCAATTACGCTATTGGATGTGTACTCGCACAACCTACTGGTGAAGGTAATATGGATCTCCCTATTGCCTATGCTAGTAGACAACTAAATGCAGCTGAACGGAATTATACCACCACTGAGAGAGAAGGACTAGGCATGGTGTATGCGGTTAAAAAGTTTAGACATTATTTGCTTGCAAATAAGTTTAAGTTTTTTACTGATCATCAAGCATTACTATACCTGGTAAACAAACCATGCAACACCGGAAGGTTAGTAAGATGGTTTCTCTTACTAATGGAGTATGACTTTGAGGTTGTGGTGAGGAAAGGTAGGACTCATTTGAGAGCAGACCATCTCTCTAGGCTCACATCCGGAGAGGCCCCACAAGGAGTGTCAGATTACTTACCTGATGCATACTTGTTCAATTTGGAAGTGGTGCCCCAATGGGCCAAGCCCTTAGTGCCAATACTTACATATGGACCTAATCATCCAATAATAAACACACAGGATAAGGAGGTAGTCAAAGCTCAAAAGTACCACATCATGGTTGGAAGTATGTACAAGCACACGGATCAAGGGATCTTGGCTTGTTGTGTAGAAGAGGACGAGTACGCTAAGTGGTTGCAATTAGCACATGTAGGTGCATTAGAGCAACACTACTCAAAACAACGAACCCTACAGACCCTGAGGAGACTAGGAGTGCATTGGCCGACTATGGAAGCTGATGTCCAGAAGTTGTGCAAGGAATGCCCAATCTGCTGCACTAAACCACCTGTGGAACATGCCACTCTTTATCAAGTGTCCATAGTGCCGGATTGGAGTGAACCCCTAGTATCCTTCTTGAGGACGAAAAAATTCCCTCAAGATATGACTTTGGCCAGACAAAGAAGTTTGGAACAAGAAGCCTTGGATTACACCATCATTGGTGATAATTTATACAAAAGGGGTAAGGATGGTTACCTGAGACTATGTGTCCATGAAAGTGAATATCTAAAGATCTTGGAAACTGCTCACCAGGGTGTAGCAGGAGGACACTTTGGTCCAGATAGGGTGATCAAAGCAATTCTATTTGCAGGATTTTGGTGGCCCACCCTTCACATGGATGCACATACCTATGTGAAGAGATGTGAGATTTGTCAGCGAACCCAGCCTCCTATACGCAAAGATGAGATGCCACTGAAGCCTATGATGGACGGACGTGCATTCTCTAAGTGGGGAATAGACTTTGTAGGTCCTATCAATCCCCCAGCTAAGGGTTCCCATGCTGAGTATATCATCGTTGCCACGGACTATCTAACCAAGTGGGTGGAGGTAAAAGCCACAACGAAGAACGACGCTCAGACAACTGCTAAATTCTTGTTTGAGAATGTATTCACAAGATACGGGCTACCCATAGAGCTAGTTAGTGATAGAGGCACTCACTTCTTGAATGAAGTTATTGAAAATCTGCTCCACGAATTCTTGGTAGTGCATAAGAAGTCTGCCCCCTATCACCCTCAAGCCAATGGGCAAGCCGAAAGCACCAATAAGATCCTATGCAATGTATTGACAAAATTAGTGAACAATAAACGCTCTGATTGGGACAAACAGCTACACCATGCTGTTTTGGCATACCGAGTCGCCTACAAAACGGTACTCCAAGCCACCCCCTTTCAGATGGTATTTGGCCAAAACGCAGTGCTACCGTTGGACTTCTTAATACCTACATTGAAAGTAGCACAAGAGCACGAATGGACGGGTCATGAACTCTCCTCTAGACTTTTTGACCTTGAACGATTAGGAGAAACAAGACTGAGAGCAGCTGCAGGGATATATGCAGCTAAGAAGAGACAGAAGGCATACTTTGATGCCCATGTGAAGGATAAGGGCTTGAAAGCAGGAGATATAGTTTTAGTCTACACATTGAAACAACACGCAAGGAAGCTAGAAAAGAGAGGCTACGGACCTATGATCATCAATAGGATCTCCACGAGTGGAGCAGTACAACTAGCCACTTTAGAGGGTGATGTTCTCCCAAACTATATTAGCGGATGCAGAGTCAAGCTGTATCAGGAACCCCTCACGGAGGAAATGCTAAGGCGACTCAATATTGCTAAGCAACGTAAAGAGGAGGAAAAACGAATTCGAGAAGAAGCACAGGCAGAGGCCTTAGAGCGCATCAGACGAATGAAGTTGAGGAGACAAGGGAGGGATCAGCCTATGATTGACACTCAAGAGTCTCCAGGCTATCACATGGCCATGTGTGAGGCTTCAAGTGAACGTACCCATAAGATAGTGGATCGACGACCTTTTGGGACCCTAGAAATAGGACAAAGAGACAGCACAACAAGTGTGAGAGCTTTAATTGATTCAGGAGCAGCCACAAGTGCAGTTCGGCTTTCTTATTGCCAGCAGCTGCAATTGGAGGTAAAACCCCTAGAAGCATATCTGATAGGATTAGGAGGTGTTGAAACCCCTTGCATGGGAGAGGTGGATCTTCCCCTCTACATACAAGAGGTCCTCATGCCAGCAAAAGTGCTAGTGTGTGAAGACGAGGATCTGACCGAACCTCTTGTCTTAGGCCAAGACTGGATCTATGATCACGCAGTCAACCTCAACCTAAGAAGTGGACTTCTTCAGGCTTGGGTAGGCCAAAGCCGTCTCACGATTGAATTAGAAAATCAAGCACTCAAACCAATAGAACAGGCACCAACTCCTGGTCCCTCCAGGAATCCACATGAAGATAACAATGTTGTTCTTGTCCAAACTTCTATGGTGCAGAGGATTGTCAATCTTACTGAAGGTACAGGAGCCAATAAGGAGTTCCTAACTGATCCAAAGAAGATTCTAAACGGGCAGACCGAACATCACTCGACACGAAGGAGGCCGCTGATCAAGAGGCAGGAGCGCCAACCCATGCAACACGGAGCACCTCGTGGCGCGAAGCAGATCTGGATACGCAAGGATGGAAAACCCACCACTCTAATAGCAGACTCCCGAGGAGACAACAAACAAGCCACACCATCACGGACACAAGTGAAGGAGTACCCTAGGAAACCTCCTAGGCACACCACATCTATTTGGGTCCCTAAGCGGTCAAGGAAGGCTAGCCCCAATGCTAGACACATATGGGTGCCCAAGACCTGTTTACGAGCCCAAATAGCTCCAACTCTAGTTACTGGCATAATTCAACACTCTCAAGTCCGCTTGACTAACAACGCAGGAACTCTACCTAAAAACCACTCTGACCCACACTCAGTCACATCGAGGAATTCCTGGGAATGGGTACCCAAAAGGTCCCAAATCCATCACAACCTAGTTCATAAACCGTTGCCTGTCTTTAGCTCTAAGAGCTACGAATCCCCTATCAAAGTTTGGAGACCTAAACCATGTATCAAACCCCCTGACCCAATTTTTGTAAATCCGTCCACTCTGACATAGGTGCATTCCGAGTCCACTGCATAACCAAAATAGGCATCTAGGATGATACTGACCTCTAATCACCACTCACACCTATCACAAGCACTTCATCTCTGACCACTAACCTTCGGGATTGTCATGTTAGTATTGTGAAGGGAACACCATTACATCCTGTTTCCTATGCAACACTAATGTGCCTTTCTTCTTCTAGCAGATAAGCACCCGATTCCCATGGCAGCAGTAGCAGGCACAAGCTCTCAGGCAGGCTCTGGTGCTCAAATCAATTGGGATGCCATGCCGGTGGAGGCCCCACCAACAGCTCGGCCTGAAGAGTTCGTGAATGTGCGGAGAATTCCTATTCCAGATCCACCAAATGGCCTAACCGAAAGAGTAAAAGGGCACTCTCATTGGTTCAATGAAATGCCAGGAGACTTGGGAGACGCAGATCATATATGGGAGTCCAAGATGGAGTGTGGAGGAGTGTGGTGGACCTTCCAGTTCTTTTCAAGAGAATTCGAAACCTTACAGAATGCAGCTCCACTTCAAGATATCTGGCAAGAAGCAGGATTACAAACTTATTTTAGTGCAGCTCTGCCTAAACCCGATTTCCTCAGGTGCTACTACCTAATTGCCACACTGAAGCCGACAGGTGATAAAGATAATTCAGGCACATTCTGGGTGCCCTCCTTGTCAAATCTGGAGGAAATGAGGAAGTTCGAATTGAATGTTACTTTAATCAGGGAAGCACTTCAGATGTATGGCACGCATGTACCTTCTGACCGCGACCCCTTGATACCTGAGTCGATGAAAAACAACAGAATCAAGAAGCTAAAAGAAATGTGCGCCCTCACCCCCAACATCGCCATACCATTGCGGATGTGCCTCCAACACTTCGCATTCCCAGCTCAGGACTGTTTCACCCAACCTCACAAGAAAATATGGTATGGGTTATATCTAGCAGAGACAGGAAGCTTGCCCATTAAGATGCCTGTATGGATCTTGGACCAAGTGTATGAAGCAGGCAAGCGGGGTGTGAGGAAGCCTACTTTACACGGCTGCTGTGCACTTACAAGGATTATCTATCGATGTCTTGCATATGATGTGCCGGTTTCCAGAGCCCTAAAATATTCACAGCTGGAGTTTTTCAAAACGCGGAAGTCAGGGAGCCAACCTGCGAAACGGATGCGTGGATCCCTCTCCCAGGTAATGATCCCTCACGAGGCCACGACCGAAGATTCCCCCAGAGAAGAAGCCTAGGTCGCACCGGTCACGATCCATCTTCAAGGAGTTCAAGCAGGGGATGTGGTACAACCCACTCCATCCGCCCCTCCACTACCTACCGATGTAGAGTTTGCATCTATGGCCAACTTCACAGAAGATCCAAACTTTGATTTTGAAAGATTCCTGCAGACGGCCCACTTGTCGGACAGTGAAGGTTTCCCTGACAATGACGATCTAGGAGCATCATTCCAAAGAGAACTGCCACAAGGCGAAACAAGCAGAGTACATGGGGAAGAGGTGGCACAACATCCTCATGGACCAAGCACACAAGTTCAGGAAGAAGTACAAAGAAATGAGCCAGAAGAGAGTGAAGAGGAAGCCCCTGCCTACACGGCACAACTCAAGCGGCTATACAAGACAATCAAGCAGGTACAGAGAAGACATAAGATGACAGAAGAGGCGAATCGAGCTCTAGTGAACCAAATGCTTCAAGCCGAGAATGTAGATTCCCATTTTGTTGAATCATTGAATCTATTGGCGGACACATGTGGAATTGGGGAAGCATTGAGGACTATGGTCTATTGGGAGAACCCTACCTATGATCAACGAAGGATTGATACACGGCCACGGCGGGGAAAAATGATTCAAATGGAAGTGTCTACTGCCTTGCCTATCACAATTTTAGAGGATGTTCACATGACTAGCCCAAATCCCACTGACGAACAAGATGTAAATACACAGGGACCATCTCCACCGTCACCTCCCATTCAACCCTCAGAACCCTTCTCCACTAGTCTTTCTGAACAACCGATATCCACCCAACATGAACCCATTGTACACACCTCCGTTTTTACATCCTTCCCTTTACCCACATCCATCACTTTCGCCCAAATTTTTGAACCTCACACCGGTCATCCTGCCACCGATCAAACCATAATAGGTCACCCCTCCTATCTCCCCGTCCTTGGACAACCACTTGCCACTAGCCAGATCTTAGCCCATCCTTTTCCATTCACCCACACATTTCCCCTCTCCCAAACCCTATCCACCACTTCGCTTGTAACTGCCTCAGGCTCAACCCAAGTCACACAACCGTCATTCTGGACAAACCTTGTAAATATACTCCAATAGGTTGAGAACTATAATAAAAAGTCCCTTTCCCAACCCCACTCCCCCACATTCACTGCCACCACTAACACACCACCTACCGTTCCCGTATTCACAATTCACACTTCACACACTATCACATCCGATCCCATGGATATTTCACCATCCACAGGAGCACCCACCGCCACGTCTGTTCCACCATCATCACATCTCACTTCACTCATAGGCACATCATCCACTTTTCCCTTCCCCATTTCCCGACCCTTTGCATGTTCCACCTCTACCCATGCATCCACATCATTTAGTAGTGCACTAGACACCATGGTTGAAGCGGCTACTCAGCGTAAGCAAGAGTATAAGCTATTAGAAGAAAATAACACAGAGCTGTGCAATCTCTCGGCTCAATTCCAGGCACGAGTCGATGCCTTGGAACTAGGTAATACAGCACTACAACACCAGGTGACTGACCTCCAACAATCGAAGACAGAACTCAAAGCTAAGTATGCAGAGACAGGCAAAGCTATGGAGGAACAACTCAGAGAACAAATGGGCCGCAATGCGAGACTTCAACGCAACATGGCTCTACTACATCGCCATCTAGCAGCGGCTCAAGAAGAGAACAGAAGGCTACAACAACAAAACCAAGAGAACCTAGAAGCGGCCATGGAAAACACCCCGGGAGCACCTATAGACCCTGCAAAATTCCAGGCTGTCCCCTCAGAGCATATTCAACAGGTTTTAGAAGGTTATGCGACCTCCTGGAGGCCCATGATCAGTTGGCAGACCAGATAAAGGAACTACGAGGATCCAAAGTACTGACACCACACCCACCCACACCTAAAGAGATGGTCGAGGCCGCTACTTCGCCAAAACCTGAACCTTCAACCAACAGTGAGGTACTTGAGCTCCGACAACAGGTTGCAGAACTAAAAATCAAGTTGTTACAGTATGAACGACCTCCCTCTCCACCTGATCAAACCATAGAAGAAGAAACAATAGTCATTCCAGTGGAGGAGACATTTGAAGACAATTATGAGCCTCAACCCCTTCTAGGAGGCAGAATTACGGAGGAAGGCCAAGACACATATGAGGAGCCCCCATCGGCATGGATGAAGCAGGTAGAGGAGATGGGCCACACTCACGAAGAGCGCGTAGCAACTCAGATGCTGGCCGTGAAAACCATTGAGGAGTCTATACTCAAGTCTGAATATTTCTCGCACTTGGCTCCTAGGCGGTTGATCACCAGTTCAGAGTTACAATATAAGCCCTATTTTGTACTGTTGGCTGACTATAATGCTGAGATCAAACGCATAACCAACCAGTACCCTAAGTTCGCAACACAGTTCGAACCCGAGGACATTCCAGAGGCAGCCAGAAAGGGGGCCATATTCCAACCCATATGGAGGAAAAAGTTACTAGAGACCTAT
This sequence comes from Ceratopteris richardii, assembly GCA_020310875.1. NCBI lineage: Eukaryota > Viridiplantae > Streptophyta > Polypodiopsida > Polypodiales > Pteridaceae > Ceratopteris > Ceratopteris richardii. The sequence continues at coordinate 52,319,981 of CM035408.1, forward strand.
CCGGAGATGTTACGAACATGGGATCACGCTCCCATGCATCTGAAATATAACCCATGCTTTGGACCGGTACAAAGAAGACGCTCCTGGAAAGCATTCGCCATCAAGGTTCAGAACAATGTGAATTGCAAACAGTGGCTGAACTACCCCAAAATCGCACCACCGACAGGCCCACCTACAACAGCGTACATGATGGCTACCATCCGATATTGGCTTCCACGCCTCCACTCCATGCCAGATGTAGCTGCACAGATGCTACTCAAGATATTTGATATGATGCAGGTTGTGCTCAAAACCTTCCGCAACGTATGTAACATTCAGCCTCCGATTCCCGGCTTCATCAATGGCAATTATGACCTCCTGTATGATATGAGCACAACCCCAAGCATACAAGTTGCTTATGCATGGCACGCACGCATCAGATATCTCCCTGCCTGCTATAAGCAAACCTTCGACGACATGTTCACCACGGGATTTTGGGAAGCACATTCAGAGGTATTTGCACCACGACCAACCCACCTGCTGCAACTATTTGCGTGCGAGCAAACAATGCATTCAGAGCTCTACACTACGCCAGAACCTAACATGCCTGGAGCCGTGAATTGGGATGCCCTCCAGAGCAATTTGGTCCGGGGACTACGTATAAAAGAACAAGAATTGGCAACCGACCTCCTGCAGAAGTACATCGATCAAACAGTGGAGCAGAGGTCTGTCAGAGGCGACAGACACTAGGGGGGGGAGAGTGTTGGCAGTATACGAGAAGAGGCAAGTATGAGCATACAAGCAGATCTAGCACTAAGGCAACCCTTTATTTTTTTCAAAACCCTTACACCATTTAAAAGTGATTCTCATCACTAAAAACCCCTGTAAATACCATTTTCACCTTTTTGTAGCTCCATTTTGTACAAGCCGAGGAGTCCTCGAGCTTGAGGAGCCTTAGAAGTAGTTGCCTACCAATTTTCGTATTTTTTAGACCTCGTTTGAGCCCTCAAATAAGCCCTGGAACCTAATTTTTAACTAGGCCGGACACTAGGTCTGGACAGGGCCAAAGCTAGTCAAAAACTATAAATAGAGCTAGAGAGATCATTTTAGGGGCTAGCTTCTTGTAGTTTTGAGCTTGTATGAGAACTTTGTTGCAATAGAAGTGATTCCATTGTCTTACTCTCTTTGTTCTTGCCGTGTGTGCGCGTGTGTGTGTATGTGTGTGCATGTTAGTGTGCTTCTCACTCACACATTTGTGCCTTCACTTGCTCGAGGTCTTCATACCATCCTCACGTATTCCCGGATTGACATTAAAGGAGGTGCTACTCATCACTGAGCTACAGGCTCGCATAGTCCTTACATGCTTTCCTTGTCCCACCTCTATGGTTACAAAGGGATGTTGGTCGATTTTCCTTGTCCCACCTCTATGGTCACAAAGGGATGTCCGTCTATGCAATCCTATGAGATAGGCTTCTATGAAATTAATGTTCAATTGAAGATCTTGGTATTATGAGAGTCCAACTACAATAGTTGCTGCAACTGAGTCAATCAAGGCTCGCATAGTCCTTACACCTAATGTTTATCACATGGCCATGTGATATCTTGGGGCATGGGGATTGAAATGTAGGCCTTGTCGCCTTAACTTATTTTGCTTAATGCGCTCTCTTGCCTCTACTTGTGCTTCTTCTCTCACCCTTAACTCTTCTGCTTTCCGCGTCTTAGCAGTGTTGCATCTCATTAGCATATCCTCTGTAAGAGGTTCTTGATATAGCTTTACTCCACATCCACTAATATAGTTTGGCAAGATGTCACCTTCTAGGGTGGCCAATTGAACCACACTGCTAGTGGAAATTCTATTAATAATCATGGGTCCATATCCTCATTTTTCCAATTTATGGGCATGCTACTTTAATGTATAAACCAACACTAGGTCTCCCTCTTTAAATCCTTTATCCTTGTCAGAGCGTTTATTATTTACCAGTTTTGCCAACACATTACATAAGATCTTATTTGTGCTCTCAACTTGTCTATTAGCTTGTGGATGATAGGGAATAGACTTCTTATGTATTACCAAGAATTCTTGGAGAAGGTTTTCAATGAATTCATTCAAGAAGTGTGTACCTCTATCACTTACTAACTCTATTGGTAGCCCGTATCTGGCTGAACACACTCTTGAATAAGAACTTATCCATTGTTTGAGCATCGTTTTTTGTTGTGGATTTAACTTCTACCCACTATGTAAGGTAATATTGTTGGAGCAAGTCTATGACAAGCCTAAGTTATCCTTGTCAGAGCGTTTATTATTTACCAGTTTTGCCAACACATTACATAAGATCTTATTTGTGCTCTCAGCTTGTCTATTAGCTTGTGGATGATAGGGAATAGACTTCTTATGTATTACCAAGAATTCTTGGAGAAGGTTTTCAATGAATTCATTCAAGAAGTGTGTACCTCTATCACTTACTAACTCTATTGGTAGCCCGTATCTGGCTGAACACACTCTTGAATAAGAACTTATCCATTGTTTGAGCATCGTTTTTTGTTGTGGATTTAACTTCTACCCACTATGTAAGGTAATATTGTTGGAGCAAGTCTATGACAAGCCTAAGTATTGGCTTGAGTCTCACAAAGTCTTAGAAGAAGCTTTAAAAAGAAGACTATGTAAAGTTCACTTGTGAACTACCTCTTGTAACTTTTGAAGAGTTTACTTAATGTAAAAGTAAGAGAATCTTAAGTGGTTGAGTCCACTTGATCAAGAATGGAAAGAGGAGCCACGAATTCGTGATTTGTGGTAGGTAGAGAATCAAATCAATCATTGATTGATTGGAGAGTGATTGAGGGAAGTTAGCCTCCCAAACTCAACTATAAATAGATGGCAGTTTTAGTCGTGGTTAGAGAGACCTATGTGAAGACCTCCAAGAGCTGGGCTTTATGCCATATCAAGGTGTGATTACAAGGCACACATATGTATCAGTAAGTCATTGTATTGTACAAGCAATATACTTTCATTTTCATGATTATTTGAGTTCATCTTTCCATGTTCTTGTGAAGTGTACTACTCACTGCCATTACTCTCAGTTTTCTCAGTCAGCTTGCAGAGATGTTTTCTCTGAGCTTGGTGCATCATTTTCAGTGATTTAACTTGGTAAAGTTAGCTCTATAAGTCTACTAAATGCGCACAAATTTTCATGTCATTTGGATGTTGCAATCTTCAGTTATGTTCATTTGAAGTCAACAGGGTCTGTTCATCTTCACTTCTCTGTCAGGTACCCGACTTTTTTGCTCATCTTGTTAGAGCCATTTCTCAGTGGTTACTTATCCAAATTCAGTGATTTAAAGCTTGTTGGATTCAACGTACTATCTAGTATAACCATACAAATTTTCATAATCATTGAAGTTCTAAATTTTGAGTTATGTTGATTTTTCTGCTCACTGGTCTATTTCTATAGCAGCCCGTGAAAATCGGGATGATGTCATCACTTGTTAAAACTCATTCTCAGTGTGTGGTTCATTATTTTTGATGAGATTACTCTTGAAAGTTAGCTCTTTAAGTTGCCTAGACTTCCCCAAGAGGAATTGAGCTAATTGCTGCTGTGCTCAGAGAATTATGTAAAACACTGGACAGGTGTATGAACCAAGAATAGCAAGTTTTCACCTCTGAGCTAACTCCAACTTATCTGTTTTGATCTATCTTTTTAAGAGTGATCTTCCAAGGTACATAGGGTGTCTAATACATCCATTGGAAAGCTAAAAGGGCCCACCATATACTCCTGGAGTTCATTTGGCTGGTGTAGATCAAGGATTTTGCAACACCTCTTCATCTTCAAGCACATACCTATCCATCTCTTCACAGTGGTATCAGAGCAAGGTTGGACAACATGGCAGATGGATTTCCTTCATCAATTGACAAATTGGACAGAGGTAACTACTCAGCTTGGTCATTAAGGATGGAAGCTTATCTTCAAGGTAGAAGTTTATATGGTTATGTGGCTGGAGATGAAGTTATGCCAAGTTTCAGGAACAAAAGTCAACCAACACAAGAAGAGCAAGAAAGATTGAGCACATGGTGCTCCAAGGATGCACTTGCAAGGTCTTATCTCCTCAACTCTATCTCAGATTTTTTGTTGCCTCACATTAGAAGTTGTAAGACATCTCAGGAAGTGTGGGATGCACTTGAAGCTTTCTTTTCTTCAAGTACCAAAGCTAGGAAGCATCAACTATGGCTGGAGTTCACAACTCTCAAGAAGGCTCCCAAACAAAATGTGACTGATTTTGTCACAAAGCTCAAGGACATAGCGGATCAGTTGGGAAGTATTGGAGAGGTAATAGATGAAGAGCAAACTGTAAGGCAGGTCATCAATGGCTTGAAGGAAGATGACAAGTGGGAAGCATTCACCACAGCTATGGATTTGTACATGGACATGCATGTACCTGATTTCAATACACTCATTGGACAACTACTTACTCAAGAGGCAAAGCTTATCAAAAATGGAGAAAGCTCTAAAGGTAATCAATCTTCAGCTTTATACACTGATAAAAGCAAGTCCAAAGATAACAAAGGAAAGGCAAAGAAAGTGGATGATGAAGCAGGTACATATCAAGCTAACTATGCAGGTAGAGGAAGACATGGCAGAGGTAGAGGAAGAGCAGGTAGACAAGGCAGGGGGAGATCCCAAGACTCGAACTCATGTTCTATTTGTGGACTAACTAATCATACAACTGAAAATTGCTTTAGGAATCCCAGGAATCAAAGAGGAAGAGGATACAATAGAGGAAGTTATGGCTACTCAAGAGGAAGGTTCAACAACTACCATGGCAACTACAACAACTACAATCATTCAAACTATCAAGGAGGCTACAAAGGAAGGAGAGACTACAATAACTACACAGAAGACTCAAACAAAGAGGATTCATTATTGATCATGAACATGGCTATGCCACAAGGTAAATCTGATGAGCATATTTTCTACATAGATTCAGGTTGTTCAAATCATGTGGCAGGAAATGTGGCACTCCTATCAGATTTAGAAGATCCAAGGAATAAGCATGAGGTACAAACAGGAGATGATACAAAACATCCTGTGGAGAAAATAGGCAATGTCAAAGCACCTGATGGAAACATCAACCTACTCAGTAAGGTACTCTATGTCCCTACCATTACAAAGAATTTGATAAGTGTTGGGCAGATAGTAGAGAAAGGGTTGCAAGTCAGGTTCACAAAAGCAGGAGCATTTGTTGAAGATCCAAGTCAAGGATTCAGAAGAATTGCAAAAGGTGAAAAGACAGGTAGATTGTTCACATTTGAATTACAGGACACTAGAAACATTGCTCTCTTTAATTATGGTAGTCAGACACTCACAGAATTGGAAGTATGGCACAAAAGGTTAGCACATATTGGTGAAAGGTCATTAAAGCAAATTTGCAGGGACCAAAGTGTACTTGGACTTCCTAATTTGTCAAAACAACATATGATTTATAAGTGTAGTGCATGTCAATTTGGAAAGTCTCACAGGTTACCATTCATGAAGAAAGGTTATATGCATGGAGATCTCTTGGAGTTGGTTCATACAGATGTATGGGGACCTAGCAAGGAAGCTTCAATATCTGGATCAAGGTATTATGTTTCCTTTATTGATGATTGCAGTAGATGGACTATCCTATTCTTTATGAAACACAAAGATGAAGTTTTTTCATGTTTCAAAAGATATTTGGCTCTTGTGGAGAATCAAACAGGTAAATCACTAAAAAGGCTAAGGTCAGATGGAGGGGGAGAATACTTCTCCCATGATTTTGATTCTTTTCTTCAAGAAAGAGGAATCAAAAGAGAGGTAACTACAAGGTACACTCCTGAGCAAAATGGAGTGGCAGAAAGGAGGAATAGGACAATTGTTGAAGCTGCAAGGTCTATGTTAAATGAAAAGCATTTACCTAATTACTTATGGGCTGAGGCTGTATCTACAGCCACTTACTTGATTAACAGGTTGCCTTCAAAATCCCTTGATGGGATGACTCCATATGAGGCTTGGAATGGAAGAAGACCAAGCTTAGATCATTGTAAAATTTTTGGATGTATTGCTTTTGCTCATGTTCCTTCACAGGTTAGAGGCAAGATGGATCCAAAGGCAGAAAGGTGTGTATTTATTGGATATGACAACAATCAAAAGGGCTACAGGTTATACAACCCTACCAACAAAGGATTCTTGGTAAGCAGAGATGTAGTTTTTGATGAGAACAATTCATGGTATGAAGATTCATGCAGGAAGATCAATTTACCATATGATCTTGAAGAAGATTTTCCAAAGCTTGGTAGAGAACAATCAAAGATTGAAGAACAAGACACCTCAGAGGATGATGAAGAATCTCAAATGGAAAAGATCAAATCATGGAAGTCTAAAGGTAAAGCAAAATTGCAAGAACTTGGACATGAGGCAGAATCATCACATCATGGCCTAAGAAGATCTATGAGGGAAAAGAAAAAACCAGAAAGGTATGGGTTTGACACCTCATTAGTAACTAAACACTCTATCTACATAACACAGGATATAAACCAAGAGGAGCCATCATCATTTGAAGAGGCCAAAGCAAAAACAGAATGGAAGCATGCAATGAAGGAAGAGATTGAAGCACTTGAGGAAAACAACACTTGGGATTTGGTGCCCAAGACTTCATCCATGAAGGTAATAGGCTCAAGATGGGTCTATAAACTCAAGAAGAATTCTGATGGTTCCATTAACAGGTATAAGGCAAGGCTTGTAGCAAAAGGCTTTGCACAAACTCAGGGAATTGATTATGAGGAGACCTTCTCTCCTGTGGCAAAGATGCCTACTATTAGGGTTTTGCTTAGTATTGGCTCTTCCAAGAATTGGAAGATACTTCAACTAGATGTAAAGAATGCATTCTTGAATGGTTGGATAACAGAAGAGGTATATATGGCACAACCACCTGGTTTTGAGAATCAAGTTTATCCTGATTATGTGTGTAAACTTAACAAAGCATTGTATGGTCTCAAGCAAGCTCCAAGAGCTTGGAATTTTAGGCTTGTTTCATTCTTGCAGGACAAAGGCTTTCAACCAAGCAAGGCATATCCTTCACTCTTTATTAAAAAGAGTAATTCTGAGGTCATCTACCTATGTGTATATGTAGATGATATTATATTGACAGGAAATGATGCAGATGGTATGAAGAAGATCAAAGATCAGATGAGAGAAGAGTTCAAGATAAGTGATTTGGGTTCACTTACCTACTTCCTAGGTTTGGAAGTTGTCTACAAAGATCATGGTTTGTTTCTCACTCAAAGAAAGTACATTAAGGACATGTTGGAAAAATTCAAGATGCAAGATTGTAAGATTGCAGGTACTCCAATGGAGGTCAATCACAAATTGAGCTCACATGAAGGTGAACTCATAGAGGACATCACATCATATCAAAGTCTAGTGGGTAGTCTCAACTATGCCACATTGACAAGAGTAGATATATGTTACAGTGTGAGTGTGCTAAGTCAATTTATGCACACACCAAGGAAACCACATATGGATGCTGCCAAAAGGATTCTCAAGTATCTCAAAGGAACCATAAATGAAGGACTTTATTATCCTTATGTATCTGATTTAGGTTTGAAGCTATTTTCTGATGCAGATTGGGCTGGCTCCAAGGAAGATAGAAGGAGCACTTCAGGTTATCTTACCTTTGCAGGTTCAAAGCTTATTTCATGGTCATCCAAAAAGCAACCCACACTTTCTCTCTCTTCTATTGAAGCTGAATATAGAGGTCTTGCCATAGCTACACAAGAAGCTATGTGGATGAAGACATTATTCAAAGATCTTGGATTGGAGTTTGGAACTCCAACTATTTTTGGTGACAATATGAGTTCTATTCACTTGGCTGCTAATCCTATTTTTCATGCAAGGACTAAACATATTGAAGTTCATTATCACTATGTACGAGAGAAGGTTCTAAGCAAAGAGATTCAAATATCATATGTGTCCACTCATCAACAATGTGCAGATATTCTAACCAAAGCATTGGATGGTACAAAGCTTTGCAAATTCAAGGCTATGATTGGTTTGCAGGTAATCTTGGAAGATTGAAGACCTCAAGCATACTTGGCTTGAGGGGGAGATGTTGGAGCAAGTCTATGACAAGCCTAAGTATTGGCTTGAGTCTCACAAAGTCTTAGAAGAAGCTTTAAAAAGAAGACTATGTAAAGTTCACTTGTGAACTACCTCTTGTAACTTTTGAAGAGTTTACTTAATGTAAAAGTAAGAGAATCTTAAGTGGTTGAGTCCACTTGATCAAGAATGGAAAGAGGAGCCACGAATTCGTGATTTGTGGTAGGTAGAGAATCAAATCAATCATTGATTGATTGGAGAGTGATTGAGGGAAGTTAGCCTCCCAAACTCAACTATAAATAGATGGCAGTTTTAGTCGTGGTTAGAGAGACCTATGTGAAGACCTCCAAGAGCTGGGCTTTATGCCATATCAAGGTGTGATTACAAGGCACACATATGTATCAGTAAGTCATTGTATTGTACAAGAAATATACTTTCATTTTCATGATTATTTGAGTTCATCTTTCCATGTTCTTGTGAAGTGTACTACTCATTGCCATTACTCTCAATTTTCTCAGTCAGCTTGTAGAGATGTTTTCTCTGAGCTTGGTGCATCATTTTCGGTGATTTAACTTGGTAAAGTTAGCTCTATAAGTCTACTATATGCTCACAAATTTTCATGTCATTTGGATGTTGCAATCTTCAGTTATGTTCATTTGAAGTCAACAGGGTCTGTTCATCTTCACTTCTCTGTCAGGTACCCGACTTTTTCACTCATCTTGTCAGAGCCATTTCTCAGTGGTTAATTATTCAAATTCAGTGATTTAAAGCTTGTTGGATTCAGCTTACTGTCTAGTATACCCATACAAATTTTCATAATCATTGGAGTTCTAAATTTTGAGTTATGTTGATTTTTCTGCTCACTGGTCTATTTCTGTAGCAGCCCGTGAAAATCGGGATGATGTCATCACTTGTTAAAACTCATTCTCAGTGTGTGGTTCATTATTTTTGATGAGATTACTCTTGAAAGTTAGCTCTTTAAGTTGCCTAGACTTCCCCAAGAGGAATTGAGCTAATTGCTGCTGTGCTCAGAGAATTATGTAAAACACTGGACAGGTGTATGAACCAAGAATAGCAAGTTTTCACCTCTGAGCTAACTCCAACTTATCTGTTTTGATCTATCTTTTTAAGAGTGATCTTCCAAGGTACATAGGGTGTCTAATACATCCATTGGCAAGCTAAAAGGGCCCACCATATACTCCTGGAGTTCATTTGGCTGGTGTAGATCAAGGATTTTGCAACACCTCTAACATCTTCAAGCACATACCTATCCATCTCTTCACAAATATGTGGCTACAATAATGTACTCTGCATGAGATTTTCTAGCTGGTTGGGGAGTTAATAGGACCTAAAAAAACTATATCCCACTTTGAGAATGCACATCCTCCCATCATTGACCTCAAGGACATCTCGTCTTTTCTGATCGGATATTGTGCACATTGGCATGTATCACATCTCTTCACATAGGTATGTGCATCCATATGAAGAGTGGGCCACCACAGTCTTGAGAATAGAATGGTCTTTATCACTCGGTTAGGCCCAAAGTGTCCACCTGCAACATCGCTGTGTGAAATTTCTAAGACTTTCAAATAGTCTGATTCGTGAACACCACTTGCTCCATGCTTTGTTTCCTTGCTAGACTAGCCTCATTGGGTAGTGTTCTTGATCTCATAAATTCTACCAATGGAGCACTCCATTATGGAATTAATGACACGTGATAAAGGGTAGCATGCTCCATTGGGGGTCTCTCCTAGCATACTAGAAAATTCTTAATCCACTCATGCGTTTCTCTATCCATACTAGGCCAATACACTCCTAAACATTTCAAATTCTACAATGTTCATTGTTTAAAATAGTGAATTCCTAGTAATCCTTCATGGGCTTGTTGCAACCAACTGTTATGTTCATCCTCCTTGACACAACAAGCTAATACACCCTCTGTATCTTGTTTGTACATACTTCCTACCAATATTTGATAGTTTTGTGATCTCACTCAGATTTTTATTTGCGGGTTCAAAGGTAAGGATAGGTACCAACTTATTTTCCCATTTAGGAACAAGTTCTAAATTGGACAGATAAGCATCGGGGAGTTCATCAGACACTCCTTGCAATGACTCTCCTGAAGTGATGCGAGAAAGGTGATCTACCTTGAGGTGGGTTTTACCTTTCCTATTAACCACTTCAAAATCATATTCCATTAGTAAGAGGAACCATCTTACTAAGTGTCCTATATTGCAAGGTTTATTGACTAGATATAATAAAGCTTGATGATTAGTGAAAAACGTGAACTTGTTGGCTAATAAATAGTTTCTAAACTTCTTCACAGTGTATACAATGCCTAAGCCTTCTCTTTCAGTTGTTGTATGGTTTTTTTCAGCTACATTGAGCTGTCTGCTAGCATATGCTATAGGTAAATCTAGATTTCCTTCACCTATGGGTTGTGCTAGCACACATCCTATTACATAATTGGATGCATCCACATGGACATGAAATGGTTTATTCCAATCAAGAGTGATTAGTATTGGTGTTGTGCACAAACATCTCTTAAGCTCATTGAAGGATTTTTTTCATTCATCATTCCACTCAAAATTTGTGAACAAAGCATAAAGAGGTTTAGCTATGATCACATACATATGTATGAATCTATAGTAATATCCACAATGGCCCATAAAGGCTTGTACCTCTTAAACATTCTTTGGCCTTGACAACTCCGCTATGGCTCTTATTTCATTCTCATCTGTTGATATTCCATTTTTAGAAACAATATTACACAACATCTTACCTTGGCATACTATGAGCACACACTTTTCTAGGTTAAGACAAACTTGATATTCTCTGCACTTGTTGAAGAGATGTCTGAGCTTTGGGATGTGGTATCTTCTTCCTTGGGAATGAGCACATAAATTTTCCATTTATACTTGTAAGCTCTTTTGCAAGAACTCTTTGAATACATGAGAGGTTGCAGGTGCATTGGTTGTAGGTGCATTGGTGAGCCTTTGGAAGGTTGGAGGTGCATCGGTGAGTGCAAATGGCATTACACAAAATGCAAAGATTCCCCACTTTGTAGCAAAGGTTGTTTTTGTGTTGATCTTCTCGAGCAATGGATACTTGGTTGTAACCTAAAAATCCATCAAGGAAGCTGTAAACTTTCTTGCTTGCAACACGCCCCAATAAATGTTCAGTGATTGGAAGTGGATAGCTATCTTTGATTGTAGCAACATTAACTTTTTTAAGGTTAATACACACTAAAAAATTTCCGTTCTTCTTGGGCACCACTACAATGGGGGACACCCATTCAATATGCTCAATCTCATATATAAATCCAACTTCAATTAGTCTATCAATTTCTTCTTTCATTTTAGCTACAAAAGTGTCATTATATGTGTAGGGCTTCTGTTTACAGGGCTTGGCATTAGCTCTCATGGGGATCATATGAGAGCATATTCTTGGATCTACCCCCTTTAAGTATGTATAGGTCCATGCAAATGCATCCCTATATTCCCTTAATAAAGCTACAAGCTCTACTCCCTCTTCTACACTTATGTCTTCTCCTATGTACGTACATTGATCTCCTCAATCGTTACTACATTTTTTTTAATTTTCTTTATTATCGTATTCTTCTCGTATTATAGCCTCTCTTTTAGGCATATGTACCAAATTTTTCCGGTCTTCAACTTCATATTTCTTGAAATTTTCAGGTACTTCAAACAATGATTCCTCCTCTCATTGTTTCATTGCTTTTCTTTTCTTTTTCTTTTGACTACCTTTACTTTCCTCCTTTGAATTTATAGTTTTAATGCTTATGATATGTTCTTCTTCCTTTTGGGTAAATACTCCAACATTTTCTAGATAGCGATTCTCTGAGTCAAAGCAACTATCCATCACAATGGATTCTAGAACCTCATCATCCTCTTCTTCTTCTATGACCTCATTAGAGTCACACTCTTCTAGCAAGGGTTCACACATGAACAAAGGGATATCATAATCCTCCTCATCACAATGAGGTGTCCATTGTTCTTCATTGACAACAATGTCTATGGTGGCTAAGATTTCTGCCCAACCATGAGGCATGAATTCCTCATCTGGAAAGATCATTGGTGAGTAGATCGGGTCTCTAATTGCTCTCGCTCCTTGAGAAGTTCCTAATTCTCTTACTCTTAGTCATCTTTCCTCTTCCTCAGCAACCTTGCACATCCACAAATGAGTATCTTTGTGCATTTGTGATGGATTAGAAGAAATAGCAGAATGCACAAAGATTAAATCTTCTTGATTCTTGTGGATAGGATTCCACTGTAGGGGTGGTACATCTCTAAAGGTATAATCCTTCAAATTGACCTTGGTTGTGAACCTTAAGTGCTGCAAGTACAAGGAGTTGGTTCCCCAATCTTGTACTATTTGCAATTGCCATAGGAAGGGTCTTCCTAGGATCATTTCATGGACATTATTTTTGCAAAAGTCACATATAACAAAGGTGTGTTCAAAATCTACACCACAAATGGTTAGAGTTATCCCTTCTAGCAATCCTAGAGGTCTTTTAATATGGTCTTCAGCCATTTCAAGCTTCATTCTAGTTGGTCTTAATGCGGGTTTTCCCCATTGCTTCCACAAGGAGGTGGTCACAATCGCAACACCAGCTCCTGAATCTAAGATAGCTTCAATTGTGTAACCTTGGTAGGTGATTGGAAGATAAGTATTACCTTCTTCACCTTCACTCATGTCTCCTATCTCGTCTAGGGGTATCTTTGGTACTTTTTGCTTAGAGCGTGCTTTTGACATATTGGAACCAAGTTCTGGAATTTGATTCGCCACATGTTTCCATAGATCAGGTTTTACTTTGAGCAGCTCTTCTAAGGTGAGATGACACTGCACTGTAGTGTTCTTCATAACTTACGTGTTTCAAGGAACCACAGAGTCATTGATTCTATCAAGGTCATTGGTGATTATGTACATTGTTCCCTCTTTGTTGATATATGCATCTCCCTCAATATAACTATTGGATGCTCTAACCCAATGAATTGATCAAGGTTTTTTAGTTGGATGACAGACCTTCTCAAACCATCCTCATAGATGCAAGCACCTAATCGGTTGGTTTGGATGTACTCTATTTGAGCTTTGTATGGTCCCTCTGGCATCTATAAGTATGCAATCCACGAACTACCCACTATTCTTTCCATATTGTAGGACATCTCTGACCCACTAGTTTTTGAACTTAGTGTGTACAGGTAGTCCCTAGGTTGTTGAGCCCTTGACCTAGCTATGTGATTGACACTAGCTTCAGAGGATCTAATGCTTTTTCTATCCCGACCTAGGTTTCTACTTGATCTAAGGTTCATAAGCCTTAGCTTATCAATCCTAGTTTTCCCAAGTACAACCGTTTTGCAAAGTTCTTTTGTAATAGTTACTTATTCTTTTCACAACAATGTTTGAGATATGCTTGCGTTTAAGAAATTAGGTTTTCTTGGAACTATTTCATGCCTTATGTATCCCCAATTACTCAAAACCACTATTCGTACTTAGCCTAAGCTAAGAATTGATAAAGGGGGTTTAGTATTCTTCCAACCTTAAGTTTGATGCTTTAAAAAAGAATGCTATGATGTCCAATAATTGTGCTCCCCAATCCTCCCTTTGTGCTGCACTTTGCCTTGCTCTGAACTCCTTTGAATGCTCTTAATACAACTATAGTTAGATCTAGATTCAGACTTAATATTTTTGATAGACTACTTGCATTTAGGTATCTCCAAGACCTACTTTTCCCCCTTGTATTTTTGGAAACATTTCTAGAGCTCCCTTAATTCCTACTCCCACTTGAGGGTCAAGTTCAAAATACCATATTTATAACTCAATGTATGACTTTCTCAATGAGCTCAAAATCACTCAAAACAGAGTTCGTATGAGAAAGTTATGTCCAATCAGGCTTTTGGGAGTCCAAATCGGCAAACACGACCTCTCAAAGAATCACGCAAATCAGGCAGCCAAAAATTCATGTTTTTTTACAAGTGCAACAACCAGAGAATTCTGATTCTCTCAAAAGCCACAATCCAAAGAATCGTGACTTTCTCAAAATCTACCAAGCAAAGAATTGCAAATTTCTTAAGTTCCACTAAATCAAGAGAATTGCGATTTTCTTGAAATTCTAAGTGCAGGGAATCACGATTTTCTAATATCCTCTCAATCTAGAGAATCACAAGTTTCTCAAAAAGCTAAATTCCAAAGAATCACAAATTTCTCAAATGCAATAAATCCAGAGAATCACAAATTTCTCAATTCTCCCAAGTCCAGAGAATCGCAATTTTCTCAAATTCTCTAAGTCTAGAGAATCGTGATTTTCTAGGTCTAGAGAATTGTGATTTTCTCAATTTTTCTAAGTCCCATAAATCATGATTTTCTCAAAATCTACAAGCCAAAGGATTGAAAATTTCTCAAATTTTCTAAGTTCTAAGAATCGCAATTTCCTCAAAATGCATAATTCCAAAGAATCACAATTTCCTCAAAATGCACAATTTTGGAGAATCGCGATTTCCTCAAAATACACAATTTGAGAGAATTGCAATTTTCTCAAAAAATTTAGGCGGGAAGAAAATTTGAATTTTCCGAAGAATCGCGATTTTCTAAGAAGTCGCAATTTTCTAAGTTTTTAGGCGGGAATTTTGAATTTTGGCACCGAGCCCCAAATGTGCAAAAAATTGTGATACACACAAGCGCATGCACTCCCAAGCACTTTGTAGCTTTTTCTTGCACTCCCACACATGAGAAATGATGTAAAATGGTGAAAATGAACTCAAAAACAAAAAAAAAATCTATGAAGATGAAGATGGATGAAGATGGTGATGATGATGATGAAGAAGATGGGGAAGAAAAATTAGAAAATGAATAGAAAATGACTATTTTTTGCCTTCCAACATCGCAAATCTATGATCTTACCATCACAATGATTGTCCTCGAGCAACACTCCCCAACAACGGCACCAAAATTTGGTGTAGCTCAAGTGTGAGTACCGACTCCTTTACTTGTTAATTTGTGGAGATGCGAGGAGGATATGAAGATCGTGAGCAATTTTGGTGAGCAAATATGAGTGACAAGCACATACATGCACACAAACACACATGCACACAAGGTTAGATAGCAAAGATAGGAACAATGGAAGCTTCTACTAGCAAGTTCAAAGAAAGTTTACGACACTCAAGAATAAGTTCACTCTCCAACTAGCTAACCCCAAAAATGAGCTCTCTAGCTCTTTTTATAGTTTTTTTACGAGTTTTGGCCCTATCTAGACTTAATGTCTGACCTAGTTAAAAATTAGGTTCCAAGGTTTATTTGGGGGCTCAAATAGAATCAGAAAATTATGAAAATTTGTAGGTAGATACTTCTACTACTCTCAAGCTTCAGGACTCTTTGTCTTGAACAAAATGGAGTTGCAAAATCATGAAATGATATTTACAATGGTTGTTAGTGATAATGATACTATTTTTATAGGGATTTCTTCTAAGAATTTGACATACACTTCTTGGAGCTCCCTACATGCTCCTTTTTCTTGTGTGTCCAATTCGTTGATGCATTTTCATGCCTTGTGCTTGACCTTGAATGCCAACATTGTGCCATATACACTTCCTTTGTTATCCAACCATTAAGGAATGCATTTTTTACATCCAACTGAAGAATCTTCCAATTCTTGGAAGAAGCAACACTTATAAGTACTCCTATTGTGGGCATCTTTGCCACACGAGAGAAGGTCTCCTCATAGTCAATTCCTTCAGTTTGTGCAAATCCCTTTTCCACTAGCCTTGCCTTGTACCTGTTAATAGAACCATTAGAATTCTTCTTCAATTTTTAAATCCATTTTGAACCTACTACTTTTATTGATGAAGACTTGGGAACCAACTCCCAAGTTTTGTTCTCCTTAAGCGCTTCAGTTTCTTCTTCCATTGCTAGCTTCCATTTTGGCTTATCCTTGGCATCCTCAAATGTTGATGGTTCTTCTTGATTTAATTCTTGTGCTAAGTAGATTGAGTGCTTAGCAACAAGAGAAGTATCAAACCCATACCTCTCTGGTTTTCTTTTCTCCCTCATGGATCTTCTTAGACCATGATGAGATGATTCTACTTCATGACCAAGCTCTCCTGCACTTTAGCTTTACCTTAGACTTCCATGCTTTGATTTTTTCTATCTGAGACAGTTCATCATCTTCTGAGATATCTTGCTCTTCAACTTTAGGAGGTTTGTCTTTGGTCACCTTTGGAAAATCTTCTTCAATATCATAAGATAAGTTGACTTTCCTGCATGAGGTAAGTTGACTTTACCAAGAACTATCTCATCAAACACAACATTTCTACTCACCAAAAAACCTTTTTTACTTGGGTTGTATAGCTTGTGGCCTTTTTTATTGTTGTCATATCAGCATAGGCAATACATCCAAAGATCTTGCAATGATCCAAGCTAGGTCTTCTCCCATTCCAAGCCTCATATGGTGTCATACCATCAAGAGACTTCGAAGGTAACATGTTAATCAAATAAGTGGCTGTAGATATAGCCTCAACCCACAAGTAGTTAGGTAAATGTTTTTTCATTCAACATAGATCTTGCAGCTTCAACAATTGTCCTATTTATTCTCTCTGCCACTCCATTTTGCTCTAGAGTATACCTCATAGTAATCTCTCTGTTGATTCCCCTTTCTTGAAGGAAGGAATCAAAATCATGGGAGAAATATTCTCCCCCTCCATCTGATCTTAGCCTCTTTAGTGTCTTACGTCTTTGGTTCTCCGCAAGAGCTAGGTATTTTTTGACGCATGAAAAAACCTCATCCTTGTGTTTCATGAAATATAGAATAGTCCATCTATTGCAATCATCAATGAGAGAGACATTGTACCTTGATCTAGAGATTTTCTCTCTTTGTATCCTCCTTGATAGGTTGAATTGTTGTAATTGTTGTGATCGCCATTAAAATTGTCGAACCTTCCTCTTGAGTAGCCATAACCTCCTCTATTGTAGCCTCTGCCTCTTTGATTCCTAGAGTTCCTAAAGCAATTTTTTATTGTATGATTGGTTAGTCCACAAATAGAACAAGGATTGGTGTTTTGGGGCCTCCCCGTGCCTTTTGTGCCTCCTCTACCTCTTCCTCTACCTGCATAGTTAGCTTGGTGTGTACCTGCTTCATCATCCACTTTCTTTCCTTTCCCTTTGTTGTCTTTGATTTTACTCTTATCAATGTACAAGGAAAAGGATTGATTACATTTGGAACCTTCTCCATTCTTCATAAGCTTGGCATATTGAGTAAGCAGTTTTCCAATGAGTGTATTGAAGTTTGGTACATGCATATCCATGTATAGATCCATTGTTGTGGTAAAGGCTTCCCACTTTTCATCTGCCTTTATGCCATTCATGACGTGCCTTACAATATGTTCTTCATTTATTACTTCTCCAATGCTTCCTAGTTGATCAACAATATCCTTGATTTTTGTGAAAAAATCAATCACATTTTGCTTGGGAGATTTCTTGAGGGTTGTGAAATCCAACCATAATTGATTCTTTCTGGCCTTTGTGCTTGAAGAGAAGAAGGCCTCAAGTGCATTCCACAATTCTTGAGAGGTTTTAAAACTTCTAATGTGAGGCAAAAAAAATCAAAGATAGAGTTGAGGAGATAAGACCTTGCAAGTGCATCCTTGGAACACCATGTATTCAATCTTTCTTGCTCTCCTTGTGTAGGTTGAATTTTGTTTCAAACTTTGGCATAACTTCATCTCCAACTACATAACCATATAAACTCCTGCCTTGAAGGTAAGCCTCCATCCTTAATGACTAAGTAGAGTAATTACCTTTGTCGAATTTGTCAATTGATGAAGGGAATCCATCTACCATGTTGTTCAACCTTGCTTTGATACCACAATGAAGAGATGGATTGTATTTTGTGAAGATGAAATGGTGCTGCTAAAACTTTGCACTACACAGCCAAATTGACTCCAGGGATATGTAGTGGGCCCCTTTTAGCTTTCAAATTGATGTATTAGATACCCTATGTACCTTGGAAGATCACTCACAAATAGATGATTCAAAACAGATAGGTTTGACCAATTGTGGACTTGAGAAAACTTTCTATTTTGGAAAGATAAGCTCTAGTATTTTACTTAGTCCTCCTTGTCTGGTTAAAATTGACTAGAGAGCTTCTAGAGGAAGCTAATTAGGAAGCAAAGAAACCTATTATAAGTCATGAATGTAGAGGGGAAGTTCCACCTCTCCCATGCAAGGGGTTTCCACACCTCCCAATCCTATGAGATATGCCTCTATAGGATTGACCTTCAATTGCAATTCTTGGTAGTAAGAAAGTCTAACTGCACTAGTGGTTGCTCCTAAGTCAATTAAGGCTCTCATAGTCCTTGCACTCTCTCCTTGTACTACCTCTAGGGTCACAAAAGGTCACCAATCGACTATCCTATGGGAACGTTCACCTGAAGCCTTGCACATGCCATGTGATAACCTAGAGATTCTTGAGTGTCACGCATAGGCTGATCTCTACGTTTTCTTTTCAATTTCATTCGTCTGATGCATTCTAAAGTTGCTGCATGTGCTTCTTCTCGAATTCGCTTTTCCTCTTCTTTATGTTTCTTTGTAGTATTGAGTTGATTTAACATCTCCTCCGTTAGGGGTTCTTGATATAACTTGACTCTGCATCCACTTATGTAACTTGGTAGAATATTGCCTTCTAGAGTGACTAGTTGAGCTGCTCCACTTGTGGAGATCCTATTGATGATCATTGGTCCGTACCCTCTCTTCTCTAATTTCCATGCATGTTGCTTCAAGGTGTAGACTAGGACTATGTCTCCTGCTTTCAAGCCCTTATCCTTCACGTGTGCATCAATATGCTTTTTGTCTCTTCTTGGCTGCATAAATTCCAGCTGCCGCTCTCAATCGTGTTTCACCCAATCGTTCAAGATCAAAGATTCTAGAGGAGAGCTCATGGCTTGCCCAATCATGCTCTTGTGCTACCTTCAATGTAGGTATCAAAAATTCCAATGGTAGCATTGCATTTTGGCCGAACACCATATGAAAGGGTGTGGCTTGGAGTAACGTTTTATAGGCAACTCTATATGCCCAAACAACATGGTGCAGCTATTTGTCCCAATCAGATTGTTTATTACTAACCAATTTTGTCAATACATTGCATAGAATCTTATTTGTGCTCTCAGCCTGTCCATTAGCTTGTGGATGATAGGGATCAGACTTCTTATGTATAACCAAGAATGCTTGGAGAAGGCTTTCTATGACTTCATTCAAGAAGTGTGTGCCTCTATCACTTACTAGCTCTATTGGCAGCCCATATCTGGTGAACACATTCTTGAATAAGAACTTAGTTGTTGTCTGGACGTCGTTCTTTGTGGTAGCTTTTACTTCTACCCATTTGGTTAGATAGTCAGTGGCCACAATAATGTATTCAAGGTGGTAACCCTTAGTTGGGGGATTAATACGACCCACAAAGTCTATTCCCCACTGAGAGAATGCACGTCCACCCATGATAGGTTTCAATGGCATCTCATCTTTACGTATAGGGTACTGAGTTCGTTGACAAACATCACACCTCTTCACATATGTATGTGCATCAATGTGAAGTGTGGGCCACCAAAGACCTACAAAAAGTAATGCCTTGATCACTCTATCTAGTCCAAAGTGTCCTCCTGCCACGCCTTGGTGAGCAATTGCCAAGATCTTCAGATATTCACTCCCATGGACACATAATCTAAGATACCCATCTTTTCCTCGTCTGTATAGATTATCTCCAATGAGAGTATAATCTAAAGCTTCTTGTTCTAAGCTCCTTTGTCTAGCCAATGTCATATCTTGGGGAAAGGTTCTCGTCCTCAAAAAGGCTACTAATGGATCACTCCAATCTGGCACTAAAGACATGCGATAAAGAGTGGCATGTTCCACTGGTGGTTTAGTACAATAGATTGGGCATTCCATGCACATCCTATGGACATCTGCTTCCATAGTTGGCCAGTGCACACAGAGTCTCCTTAGTGTTTGTAAATTTCTTTGCCTCGAGTAGTGTTTCTCTAATGTGCCCACATGTGCTAATTGCAACCACTTCGTGTACTCATCCTCTTCCACACAACAAGCTAATATTCCTTGATGTGTATGTTTGTACATACTCACTGCCATGATATGATAATTATGGGCTTTTACTATCTCCCTGTCTTGAGTGTTCACTACAGGATGTTTAGGCCCATATGTTAGTATTGGCACTATGGTCTTGGCCCATTGTGGTACAACTTCCAAATTAAACAAGTAAGCATCAGGAAGGTCATCCGATACTCCTTGTGGGGCCTCTCCGGATGTGAGCCTCAAGAGATGATCTACTCTCAAGTGAGTTTTGCCCTTCCTCACCACTACCTCAAAGACATATTCCATTAGTAAGAGGAACCATCTTACTTATCTACCTATATTGCATGGCTTGTTTACCAAGTAAAGTACAACTTGATGATCAGTAAAAAAATTTAAACTTATTTGGAAGAAAATGGTGTCTAAACTTTTTAACCACATATACCATGCCTAACCCTTCTCTCTCAGTAGTGGTTTAATTTTGTTCAACTTCATTTAACTGTCTACTAGCATAGGAAATTGGAAGATCCATATTACCTTCACCCGTAGGTTGTGCAATTACACATCCAATAGCATAATTGGATGCATCCACATGAACATGGAAGGTTTTATTCCAATATGGTGTCGTCAAGATTGGTGCTGAACATAATTGCCATTTAAGATCATTGAAAGATTTCTCACATTCATCAGTCCACTAAAAATTGGTCAAAAGTCTTTACAGAGGCTTTGCAATGATGGCATACATGTGTATAAAATGTCGATAATAGCCACAATGCCCCATGAAAGCTTGCACTTCCTTGACATTCTTTGGCCTAGGTAGTTCTGTGATAGCTCTCAGTTCCTCTTCGTCAGTGGATATGCCATTCTTTGACACTATGTGTCCTAGAATCTTGCCTTGCCTGACCATGAAAACACACTTTTCTAGGTTCAGGTAGACTTGATATTCTCTACATTTGTCAAAGATTTGCCTGAGTTTAGGTATATATATCTGTCTAATGTTGGAATGAGCACAGAAATCATCAACATAGACTTCCGAATTCTTCCTCAAGAACTCTTTAAACACATGGCACTTCAATGTCTGGAATGTTCCAGGCGCATTGGTTAGACCAAATGGCATTACTCAAAAAGCAAATATGCCCCACTCTGTGGCACAAGCCGTCTTATGCTGATCTTCTGGTGCAATGGCTACTTGATTGTAACTAGAGAACCCATCCAGGAAGCTGTACACTTCCTTGCCTACTACCCTTTCTAATAGATTCTCAGTGATAGGAAGCGGATAACTATCTCTGATAGTGGCTGCATTAACCTTCTTCAAGTTAATGCATACACGTAATTTGCCACTCTTTTTGGGCACCACTACAATGGGGGATACCCATTCAGTGTGCTCGATTTCATAGATAAATCCATCTTCAACCAAGCGATCTATCTCTTCTTTGATCTTGGTAGCATAGTTGTCATTGTATGTGTATGGCTTCTGTTTAGAGGGTCTAGCATCTGAGGTCATGGGGATCGTATGTGAGCATATGTCAGGGTCTACACCTTTCAGCTCCTTGTAACTCCATGTAAACACATCTCTATATTCTTATAGTAAGGCTATCAACTCTTGCTCCTCATCTTCACTTAGGTCGTGTCCTATGTATGTGCATCGCTCTTCACCTTCCTCTAAGGTCACTATGATTTTCTTTGTAGTTTCTTTGTTATCATAGGCCTCTCCTATGAGATTGACTTTGGTTGTAGCCCCTAAGTGTTGCAAATACAAAGAATCGGTTCCCCAATCATATACCACTTGCAACTGCCGCATAAATGGTCTTCCCAAAATCATCTCACAGGCTTGGTTCTTGCTAAAGTCCCATATGGCAAAATTATGTTCAAAATCTACACCACATGTAGTGAGAGTTATCCTTTCTAGCAGTCCTAAGGGCCTTTCTATGTGACCATCGGCAATCTGCAATTTCATTCTCGTTGGCCTGAGTGCTAGCTTGCCCCAACGCTTCCATAAGTGGTAGTAATTGCAACTCCTGCATCTGAGTCCAAAATTACCTTGGTTGTGTACCCCTGATGGATAACAGGAAGATAGGTGTTTCCTTCTTCTCCTTCGCTCATGTCTGCTATCTTGTCCAAGGGTATTTCTAGCATCGTTCTATGAGATCCTACCTGGGAACAATGTTTTGCTACTTTTGGCATTTGATTGGCTACATGTTTCCATAGTTCTAGCCTAACCTTGAGTAGCTCTTCTAAAGTGAGATTGCACTGCACTTTAGTGTTCTTTATGACCTCCGTATTCCTAGGTATGATTGAGTCTACATTTCTTATCATGACCGTGGGTGCTCTCATACAAGTGGACTTAGTTTCCCATGGGCCTGTGAAATGGGGTAGTTCATGTAAGGAATTAGACTCAAAATCTAATCTCTCATGAGATTGGGCACTCTCCTACTCTCCATAAATGGAAGGAATGTCTTGTGGGAATTGATCGTGCGTGTCATCCACAAGTTCAATTGGAGGAGGATCTTCAGGTTCTTTAGCCCATTTCTCTTCTTGAATTTCTCGTAGGAATTCCGGTGAATACCGATTCATAGAAGAAGAGGTGTCTGGTTCAGTGGAGTTAGGCACATAAGCTTCTTGGGGAGGAATGCTTATTCTATCACTTGCTCTCTCCTTAGACTGGGGGGTGACTCCTTTTCCAGACTTTGCAATTAACCTCTCCAATCTATCGAATAGACCATCAAAATTCCATGGTGTTCTAGTGGAGCTAGAGCAATTGAAGAGGCGACTGGCCTCAAACATGGCTTGAGCCAATTCCACCATCTTGGCACAAAGTTTTGTTCGTTCAAGCTCTAGGTCCGCTCTAGGGTAACACTTTTCATGATTTGTTACATTTGGCCTTTCCTGGATTCTAGCCTGATATGTCCTGAGCATCATGTCTATGTCCTCAAGGGTGGGATCTGCTAAGACTGATCCTACTTGTGATGTGTCTGAGTGTGTTTGAGATGTGATTTCTATTATCTTGGCTTTTGTTTCTCTTAGACTTTCCTCAAATTCACTCATCTTCTTTGCCCATTGTCTTTTCATATGTTCACACCTTTCTCTCCAAGCTCTTGTCCTCTTCTTATTCTAACTCTCGATCTCGCTAACCTCCGAATTCTTTTCCTCACCTAAGTCTTGGTTTTGCTTAAGTGCCTTAGCTCTCGTGATGACTTGTACTGGGACTGTGGAAGTCACACTTCTCGTGGAGTCTACCACTACCCCAATAACATTGATAGGAGTGGTTTTTGGAATATTGATGGGGTTCTTGGGACACTCTCGTAACAAATGCTCCTTTCCACAATCTAGACAAAAGCTTTGAATTGTCATAGATTGGGTTTGTGTAGGTGCCAGTAGAGGGCAATCATGAATGAGGTGATCTCTTTGACATCGATAGCATGGCCCTCTAGGAAATGGAGGTCTTATCTACCTAGGATGAGGTCTAGAGTTGGGGTTTGCATACATGACATTCACATATTCTGGCTCCCAATTGATTCACTTGGTTCTTCATAATAGTATGACTCATTATGCTCGGGAGACTACATGTAGTAAGACTGTGGGCTATCAATATGGGCGGAGTCAAAACTATGATCACTTGGATCACTTTCTGAAAGCAATGGTGTCACTCGCACTGAAGCTCTATTTGGATTTTCTTCTACAGCTGCATACTTCACTAGAATCACATTGGCTGGAGGAGGGGGCTGTTGCGCCAGCACTGGTTGAGGCCATTGATGCCCTTGATAGGGTGATTGATAGGATTGCTAGGGTCTACCATATTGTTGTTGTGGGTACTGATTCTGGTATTTTCCTTGCTGTGGGTAAGTCTGGGGATAACTTTATTTAAAAGCTTGTTTGTTATATGGGAAATCTTGTGCAGTGTGGTTGGTGTATCTCCTTTCTATGGTGCAGTATTGGCTATTAGGGTTCACTTGGGTTTGAGCCATGATAGGGCACACATTAGCCATATGATCTCCTCCACAAGTGTAGCATCGTTTTCTTGGGGAAAATCTAGGAATCTGCTTGCTAAAGATGCCTAATTTTTGAGCTACCTTTTCTGCTAGATCCTCAATTGGTGGATTGTGAGGAAGTGAGGCTAGTAGAACTATCTGAATCTTTATAGATCTTTGAGAGCTCTAATTCCTCCCCTAGATTATCCTCAATGTCTATGCACATGCGTACACATTCTTCTATGGATCTAGGTTCCTTCAAGTACACATATGATCTCAGTTTGGTGCTTAACAATCCGTCTAGAAATAAGGGCACTTGTTTGGCTAGAGTGGGTAACTCTGGAGTAGGGCATCTCTCTAGGTATTGCCTAAATGTTCTTCTTGCGAGCCTCACTATCTCTTGAGGTGTTTGTTTGAAGTTGTATATCAAGGAGGACGCGTTATGCCTAATACCACTTTTGGAAAACTCAGTGATGAATGCTTCAAGAAGTTGGTCTATATTTCTGTACTGATCTTGGTGAAGTGGTTGAAACCAAGTCAATGCGGTGTTCTTGAGAGTTAGGCCAAAGGCATTGTATTGAGCGAACAAGTCTTCAACTTGCTCAACTCTCAAAACTTGCCTAAACTCTGCTCCATGGTCATATGGGTCTCCTGTGCCATCGAAGCAATTTTTCATGGACTTAACCAATTGTGTAGGCCTTAAGGTTCTAGCGTGTTCTCTAGGCCTTGGTAGAGGGAATTCATCTGCATTTCTTGGATTCCTCGGGTCCCTATGTCTCTCCCTATCCATCCTATCTGTCCCTGTCCTCGTTCTTTCTCTTCCCAATGGGTTAGCAAAGCTCACCTCAGGTCTATCTCTACTCCTCTCTCTTTGAGTTCCATGAGCTTGAGATGTTCCAACTCCTTGGTGACCATAAGACACATTGGATCGAGGTTGGGGAAAAAGAAATTCACCCTTCCAAGTGTATGCATGTCTTCCATGCTCTGAGACCACAAAGATCCTCTCTGAAGCATCATCTACGTAGGTCACTTTGCCTGGGCTATCAAGATCTTTGAATTCATAGATGGTAAGAGCTCCTAATTCATTAGGATTCTCAGGCTTATACCTCCAAAGAACCTCATCTGTCTCTCGATTCAAGAGCAAATCTATGCTCCTATTGTCTTGGGGAACCCACTCTGGAGTGATTATTCATAGTCAGAATCGACTTGCCTCGAGGGGTTTTTGGCTCCTTACCTAAGTTCCCTTGCTCTATGTCACATATTTTGGCCTCTAAGATTATGTTGCCAAATTCATCTATTCTTTTTGGTTGGCTAGCGACCACATATATTGTTCCTTCTTTATCAACGTAGGAACCATTTTCGAACTTGACTATAGGGTGTTTGAGTCCCATGGGCTGATCCGGGTTTTTAATTTGGTCAACAGGTTTTCTTAGACCATCCTCATTGATACGAGCACCTAAACGGTTGGTCTAGATATATTCCAATTGAGTCTTGTAGGGACCTTTTGGTTTTTCTAGGTATGCCACTCCTGTGCTACCTACGGGTCTCTCCATGTTGTAAGACATCTCAGAGTCACTGGTTTTTGAGTTTAGAGCATAGGGGTAATCACTCAACTGCTAGGCCCAAGATCTAGTTGTATGGTCGACACTAGCCTCGGTTGATCTAATACTTTGACGGTCTCTCCCTAGGTGTCTTCCCGATCTAAGGTTCATATGCCCTTCCAATTAACCCAATGATCCTTGTACAACGACGTTGCTGATTCTTTGATACCAATCATGTTGTATATTATTGAACAATGCATTGTTAAAGTATTATATTATTAATGTATTAATATGTTTTTGGATGTTTTTTGATATAGCAGCTGAAGGTTCGTGAGGAGCGTGCAAGGCGTGAAAGGGCGAACATCAATAATCGGAATAATTATTATTTAGCTTGTAAATAAACCCGCGTAGAAGGTTCTATTGTTAGAAAAGTAATGGTCAGAATAAGGGTCATTGAAGACCGTAGTTTCTGTTATTGAAAGCAATGGATTTCCGTAAAAGTTATCAACTTTTAGTTTCACGCCTGCTTTTCGAAGCCGCCCTCTTGTAACCACTCTTTTCGACGTAATCAAAATTCCTATAAATACATGCACTCTGTGGACTGTCGAAACAGAGTGCATGGGGGGAGATTGCACCCAATCTTGCGTTCTGTCTCATCTCCTGTTTTCTCTATTTTTTGTGTGTTTTTCTGCGTGTGTAATCTCTGTATGCGCATTAGCAAGATCCTGACAACAGTGGTATCAGAGCTCTGCACGCGTCAATACAGAGGGTTCTGTTCTCTGTTCGCGATTCTGAATTCCGATTCCATCTTCGTATTCGTATTTGTATTCGTCGACTAAGGCAAAGAACTTAGGCAATAACTTAGGCAATACATTGGCAACATTGGCACCTAAGGCTCCCTTGGAGGCCGTTGGCTACGCGCGAGGCAATTTTAATTTTTGAGTGGTAATAGAGAGGTTTAGAGTCCCTAAGGTAGGAGGATTTGAACCCACAACCTCCTACTTTCAAGGGAAGTACTTTGACCACTCCACCATCTCTTGGAGTTGTACTCAAGTCTCTCTCCCTCTCTTACTTGTGGAAGGCGCTCGCGACGATTTCAAGGATGGACCCAACAAAGAATCAAGTGTAACTTTCAATCCGTAGGTCGGATTGAGGCATGTAATATACCGTTGGAAAGCTTTCGGAACGAACTTTCCAATGAGCTAGCTTGGAAGTGTGAATTCCTTCAAAATCCTTGGGTGGCACTTGATTGAGTGTTCAAGATACCAAGCAAGGTTGAGAACACGGGATCGAGACACCAAGGTTGCAAACAAGAAGGTTCAATACACCAAGGTTGAGAGCAAGGATCCAAGAGCACCATGGAGGATAACCATAATTCACCTTTACCTGGAGTTTCATTCGAGCAAGAGTTAGAGATTATGAACCAAGAACTTCAAAAACTTCAACAAACCATACAAGGACGTTATGCTATGCTTCAATTCGACGGACGAATAGATGGCCGCTTTGTCTTATCATGGCTATCCCTATTCAACGATTTCTTTTCCGATGAGTTATATTGAGAAAATAAGAAAATCGAGTTTGCCACTAATTATTTGGTCGGAAGAGCGCAGCAATGGTGGAATGATCTTTCTCAGACTGCAGATTGTCCACGCACCTGGAAGGCTTTTCAAGAAGAGTTTAAGGATTCATTTCTACCTTTAAAGTTTACTCTACATGTTTGATAATTGTGATGCATTTACATATTGAATTTAGTCCATAGGAGCATATTCAAGTTTTGCTTGCCCAAATTCATTAGAAAGACTATGTCCGCATCTCACAGATACTTTTAATAACTTAACACCTCCATGAAAATTTCCATGCATGTGTTTTTACATGGAACATGCCTATGTTTTTTTTCGTTCAGTGATGAAACATGTGACTGGCTATCCATGTTTATTATTTTATCAACTGAGGTCAGTTGTCTTTTCAACTGAGGGGCATGTTATGAATTATGGAGTATGTTGAACAAGTAATTGTTGGAGTGTGTTAAATTATTAATGTATTATGGAAGATGTTGGCCAATGCATTGTTCAATTGTAAGATGGAATATGTTAGCCAATGCATTGTTGGATTGTAACATGGAATATGTTAGCCAATGCATTGTTGGATTGAAATATGGAATAGCCAATGCATTGTTGGATTGTAACATGGAATATGTTAGCCAATGCATTGTTGGATTGTAACAGTAACATGGAATATGTTGAACAATGTATTGTAATTGTTAGAGTGTTAAATTATTTTATCAACTGAGGTCAGTTGCTTGTCAACTGAGAGGCATGTTGTATATTATTGAACAATGCATTGTTAAAGTATTATATTATTAATGTATTAATATGTTTTTGGATGTTTTTTGATATAGCAGCTGAAGGTTCGTGAGGAGCGTGCAAGGCGTGAAAGAGCGAACATCAATAATCAGAATAATTATTACTTAGCTTGTAAATAAACCCGCGTAGAAGGTTCTATTGTTAGAAAAGTAATGGTCAGAATAAGGGTCATTGAAGACCGTAGTTTCTGTTATTGAAAGCAATGGCTTTCCGTAAAAGTTATCAACTTTTAGTTTCATGCCTGCTTTTCGAAGCCGCCCTCTTGTAACCACTCTTTTCGACGTAATCAAAATTCCTATAAATACATGCACTCTGTGGACTGTCGAAACAGAGTGCATGGGGGGAGATTGCACCCAATCTTGCGTTCTGTCTCGTCTCCTGTTTTCTCTATTTTCTGTGTGTTTTTTTTCGTCTGTAATCTCTGTATGCGCGTTAGCAAGATCCTGACAACAAATCACTTGTTCCTTTTGAGTTCCTTTGTATGTGTTTTCTTGTCTTTAATAAGCGTCGTCAGGAGCACTTAAGTGTGTCGTACTTGATGTTCTTCGTCCACTTATTTTAAGTTCTTTTCCCTTAAGTTGTCCCTTGACTGCAATTTAACCTATTCTTAGACTTGAGAAATTAGAGGCTCTTAGAACTTGAGTATTCCTATCATACCCCTAGTCAATCAAGACAACTACTCGCACTTAGTCTAAGCTAAGAATGATTGAGGGGGTTGAGAGATGTTCCAACCTCAAGCCACTTCTCCTTGCTATACTTTTCAGCCTCAAAATGTGTTCCCAAGACTAAACACAATAGCGGTTGCTTTGATTAATCCAAAAGCTCTCAATGATCCTGTAAAAATTCCAAGTTTAGGTCAAATTTTTACTTTCAATAGACAGACAAGTTCAGAGGGTCAACTTCAAAATATCCTATTTGAAAATCAACGCATTATTCACCATGAGCTTTCCGACAAGCCCTAGAGCTCAAAAAATGGATTTCATATAAAAAAGTTATGACAGTTCAGGGTCCACGGGGTTAAAACAGACAATCAGGACCTTTCAAGAGTTTAGTGCATTTTTCTAAGGCCTTTGTAAGTGTATGAGTAATTGAGTATGCAAATATGCCCAAAATTTAGCCTAAATTTTCAAAAAATTACCCCTTTAGTTTTTTACCAAAAATGCCTATCTATCGTGATAAACATTGGCTGTCGCGTGGGGCTATCTGTCGTGATAGACGGTGTCTATCATGGGTCTCTATCTATCGCGATAGACGAGTGTCTATCACGATAGACCGAGCCTGTTGTCTGTCGTGGGCCTGTGTGTCGCGATAGACGATGTTTGTCATGATAGACACGGTCTATCGTCCGTCGTGGTTTGGTCTATCACGATAGATGGTCTCAATCGTGGGGTCCTGTCTATCGTGATAAACGGTGTCTGTCGCGATAAACGGTGTCTGTCACAATAGACGGTGTCTGTCATGATAGACTAAAAAATCGCAATTTTTTTTGAAACTTCTAGTGATTTGGAGTGCTCTAATGGTGTAGGTTATCGTGCCAAGCATGCATTCAAAAAATACTGAGTTTTTCTGTCTGTTGCGATAGACAGAGGTCGTTGTCCTGAGACCTGTGTAGAGTTTTGTCATACATGCACAAGCATAAGGAAGAAGAAGCTTGGAGCACAACACACAATACCAAATGTATTACCACTAGAATGTACAAAGATAAGTGACCCATTAGGGCTATAGGTGTATATACAAGCTAGGGGAAAAAACCTTCTAAAGAGGGGAAAAAGTGCCCTAGCAATCCTAGTGTGTTCACACACATCAATACCTAAATATATCAACATGTTTGTGTGCTTTACCTAATTATAAAGCTTCACACTAGTATGTCATGTGTTGACCTTGAATATTGGGTAGACTTAGCACTAATCCATTCTTTACCATTTCTTTTATACCTCTTTCATTGAAATGACCTAATCTTTTATGCCATAGGTCCAACTGTGTCATCTTTTGATTTCCATATGCGAACAAGGCATGTCCTACATTACCTTGTGCCTTGAGAGTGAAAATTCTTCTTTCTTTTTTACCTACAGTAATACTCTTATATCCTTGATTTGGATCTTTAACATAAACTTCATCATTAGTGAGACTGACTTCATATCCTTTCTCAACAAATTTGTCCTACATTGATTAAATCATTTGGGATTGTAGGAACATAAAGTACCTGACTCAAACTTGTACTTCCATTCTTTGTCTTTATTGAACCAATTCTCTCTACTTTATGTTTGCTATTGTATCCTATTTGAACTGTATGTCCATTCACCTTTTCTTGCATGTCAGTCATCAAAGCAATGTTTCCACTCAGGTGATTACTACACCCTGAGTCAATGTAGAATACTTTTTTGTCTTCATTTTTTGCTTCATGTGTATCATTCATGATTAGAGTTGAATCCTCCTTTTTAACTCATGCATAGTTATAGTAGGTGTTGTTGTAGAATTGATTTTGGAAATTTCTTCCACCTCCTCTACCATATGTATTCCTACCACCTCCACCTCTAAAATTACCTCTTTGATTTCTTCCTCCTCTACCTCTTTGATTGTAGTTCTAATTATGATTACCATTGTTCCAATTATTGTGCCAACATTCATTTTCCAAGAGAGTTGCTTTACCACAAATCCAACAAGCTCTACCATGTCTTTATTCTTTCCACCTCTTCCTCTACCTCTGCTATTTCCTTTACCTTTAGTACAATTAACTTGATTCGAGGTGCCTTCTTCTTCATTTCATTGTTGCTTGCCCTTAGCATTCTTCTTCTTGTCCTTTGAATATGTGACTTGATCTGCACTTTTCTCATTTTCTCTTTTACCTTCTTGCTCAAATGTTATCATGTGTACTAACAGTTGATTTATATCTAGAGTGAAATGATCTAATGATAATTTAGTTGAAAATATGAAAGGATTCCACATTTCATCTCCTCTTAATTCTATAAGGATATATCTTACCAATTTATATTCTTCAATGTCTTCATCAATTGCACCCAAGCAATCTACAATATCTTTCATCTTTGTTACATAATAAAAAATTGATTGTGAACCTTTCTTTTTTAAGGTTGGAAATTTTGCTCATAGTGCAGCCTTCCTTGAATTAGTTGTATTTTGGAAATTTTCCTCCAAAGCATGCCATATATCAATTGCACTTTCTAGCCTTGTGATATGTTGCAAGAGATAGTCATTGATAGCCATGTAGATAATGCTCCTTGCTTGAGCATCTTTCCTCATCCAACTCTTGAAATCTGCAAGTTCTTCCCTAGTTGGAAGACTATGATCTTTAAATTCTCGAATTTCTTCTTCTCCTTTTATGTATCCCATCAAATCTTTTCCCATAAGATGAGATTCCATTCTCATAGACCATGTTGTATAGTTTTCTCTATCAAGCTTCTCTATTAATGCTTTCTCCCCTCCTTCTATTTCATGTGTTAAGAAATAAGTCTTCAATAGTTAGAGACTATACCGTTGATCTAATTCTTGGCTTCCTCTAATCCTTTTGAATGTCCTTTGTATCTTTCTAAGGTTCTTTTTCAAAACTTTAGCCTTCCAATCCTTTCTTTAGCTCTAATTTGAAAATCTATAGTAGGCAGGACTTTGTTCTTCAATCTCTTGACTTGATATGCTTCTCTAGCTCTAGTACCACTGATGAAGATCTTCAAATCTCCAATCTCAAATCTACCTTGACTTAATAACACCTTTATGTGAAGTATAGACAAGAATTTATTTCAATACTTCTAAATTTTCCAAGTTTAAGAATGAAATATACTTCCTTCTTCAATTCTGAATCTCTCTTCTTCTTCAAATTGTTTGCCTCAAGGTTCAACTTCAATTCCTATAAATGATATGGATTTTAATGCTTAAAATTAGATAAAAACCTTTGTATGATTCTTGTGCAACCTTCAAGTAAAATAGGCCTTTGATTAGATTGATTAAAACTTTGGTTAATCATCAAGATCAAAGTATGTCTAGTATGTATGTATGTATGTATGTATGTAGGTATGTATGTATGTATGTATGTATGTATGTATATATGTATATAAATAAATAAATAAATAAATAAATAAATAAATAAATAAATAAATAAATATATATATATATATATATATAACATCAAGCTTTCAATATGCTTGAGGTGGATGTGCTCTACATCAAATTCATCATTTGAATGATGCCACATATACTCCTTGAAGAGTTTTATTTGCATTCATTTATTGTATTGAGTGACCAATCACATATGATAAATTTCTTTTGTAAGGTTCAAGGTATTTACCTTTATAAAAGGAAAGACTAAAAGGCCTAAAAGCCACGAGTTAGAAGTGGTTGAGATTGATTCTCAATCAGTCAATCAAAAAGTAGATATGACTTCAACTTTCTCTTTTCATAGATTGTAGGAAAAATTTCCAATCAATCAAAACTACTAAACCTACCTGTTTGAATTTAAATCCATGAAGAAAAGACATGGTCATATCCTCAAGATTCTATATAAAGACTCAAAAAAATTTGTACATTAGTTAGCGTGTTGACTTGAAGCAATACGTTAAATTCTCTTTAATCATTGCTTGGTGCCATTTCTGTTCTCATCTCCTTCTTCGTCAGACTCAGTCAACTTGCAGAGATTACTACTCTCTCTAGAGAGCCCAAAGTCTAGTGTTTAAGCACACATTGGAAAGATATTACTGTCTAGTTTATGTATACACATTTTCAAGCCATTTGGTGCATTACTTTCAAAGAAATTTAGGTTTTTCAACCTCGGGGTCATTCTCTGCACATCCCTAAAAAATCAAGATCACACTAGTTCAATGTTAAGGTGATCGCTCCTTTTATAGCTATTATAAATTTTTTCTTTTATGCATTTTAGCAAGCCAACCCTATGTATGACACTCCCTTAAGAAGAATGTTTCCAATTGTTATTGTGTTGGTTGTTCTTAGTGTTTGAAGTCATAACTTCCATCCATTTTTAGAAGGTTTTTGTGAGTTAGTCAAGGTGCAAGTTATCTGTTTTGCATCAACTTGTTCTTGTTGATGTTCCAAATTACCTATTGGTTTTTTTATTGCACTAACCACAAGATTACAAGGTCTAATTTACATATCCAAAGAGCTAGGGATGGTCCTATGCTAGTTTGTTGGACCAAGTTCACCACTTGACAACTCAACTTTCCAAGCCTCTCCAAGCTTCTCCAAATTTCTTTCAGTGGTATTAGAGAAACTTCAAGATGGGAGATGGCTTTCCCTCAATGATTGAGAAGCTTGATATACACAATTATGATGCTTGGCAAATCAGAATGGAGGCTTATTTGCAAGAGAGAAATCTATATGGAATTGTATTAGGTGATGAAGCAATGCCTATTCCAAGATCCAAAGGAGGACCTACTCAAGAGGAAATATATAGACTCACACTTTGGTGTGCAAGGAATGCTCAAGAAAGATCATACATACTCAACTCTATCTTTAATTTTCTATTACCACATATTAGAGGATGCAAGACATCTCAAGAGACTTGGGATGCCCTAGAGAATTTCTTTTGTATTGGTACAAAAGCAAGGAAGAACCATCTTTGGAATGAGTTCAACCAGATGAAGAAGACTCCAAAACAAACCATCATTGAGTTTGGTAAAAAGTTCAAGGAGGTTGTTGATCAATTGGCATCCATTGGAGATATGATTGAAAGAGAGACCATCATGAGGCAAATTCTCAATGGGATTAGAGGTGACAAGCAATGGCAATCTTTCACCACAGCTATGATCTCATCATGGATGTGCAAACTCTAGAATTCAACATCTTTCTTTCAAAACTCTTCAATCAAGAGGCCAAAAATAACACAAAGTAAGTTAAATCCTATCATGGTAGTTGAACTAGTGCTCTGTATGGAGATAAGAAGGACAAGAAGCTAAAAGGAAAGAAGAAGGAAGAACATGAAGAGAAGACTTCCCAAGCCAACTTTGCAAGCAAGAGCAAGTGGAAAGGGAAGAAGAAAGGACCAAAGCATGACAAAAACAAAGGTCAAAATTTTCAACCCTATGCCATTTGTGATAAGACCAACCACACCACTCAAAATTGTTGGTTCAATTGGAAGACCCAAAAAGGAAGCCGAAGAGGTGGATATGGTAGCAATAGAGGCAGAGATGGACACAACTTCAACAATAAAAATAGAGGCCATAGCAAAAGGGACTTTAACAATTATTCTGAAGATCAACAAGATGAAGTCTTATTTTTCTTGGTGAATATAATCCACAAGAAAGGTAAAGAAGATAATCATTTATTATACATAGATTCGAGATGTTCAAATCATGTTGTAGGCAACATAGCTCTCTTATCTTATTTGGAAAGTCCAAAGCATAGACATGTAGTTCAAACACGGGATGAAAGAAAGCATAGTGTGGAGAAGATTGGTAATGTCAAAGCTTCCAATGGAAGGACAAATATTTTGAGCAAGGTACTCTATGTTCTCGCTATTACAAAAAACATAATAAGTGTAGGCCAAATAGTTGAGAAAGGCTTGCAAGTTAGGTTCACCCAACATGGAGCTTTTGTGGAAGATCCATGTCAAGGCTTCAAGAAGATAGCCAAAGATGAGAATCATGGTAGGCTCTTTACTTTTAAAGTAGGAGAAACCAAAAACATATCTCTATTTAACTTTGGGTCTCAAACCCTAAGTGAGCTTGAAGTGTGGCATAAGAGGCTACCTCATGTGAATGAAAGAACCTTGAGAGATATATGCAAGGATCAAAATGTTCTTGGATTGGCAAGCATATCAAAGCAACACATGATCAACAAATGTGATGCATGTTAGATTGGGAAGGCAAGAAGACAGCCATTCAACCACAAAGGCTACATCCACAACAACTTATTTACTTAGTACATACAGATGTATGGGGACCAAGCCAAAAACCTTCATTGGTAGAATCAAGGTATTATGTCTCATTTATTGATGACCATAGTATATGGACTATTCTATACTTTATCAAGAGTAAGAATGAAGTGTCTGATTGCTTCAAAAAGTATCTAGCACATGTGGAGAATCATGCAGGTAGATCACTCAAGAAGCTCAAATCTGATGGAGGAGGAGAATAATTCTCCAAAGAGTTCGATGAGTTCTTGTAAGATAAAGGTATCAAAAGGGAAGTGACTACCATGTACTCTCCTCAACTAAATGGAATTGTAGAAAGAAGAAACAAGACATTGGTTGGATCACCCTAAACAATGCTTGAAGAGAAGAGGTTGCCACAATATCTATGGTTAGAGGCTATTTCAATTGTTGTCTACCTTGTCAACAGACTACCATTCAAATCAATCCAAGGTATGATTCCTTATGAAGCATGGTATGGAATAAAACCTAATGTTGGACATTGCAAGGTGTTTGGTTGTTTAGTTTATGTTCATGTACCATCACAAGTAAGAGGTAAGCTAGATGAAACGGCAACAAAGATAGTGTTTATTGGGTATGAGTCAACTCGGATGGGTTACATGTTCTATAATCCTTCAACCAAGCAATTAACTACAAGTAGAGATGTTGTGTTTGAAGAACACAGGTCTTGATATGATGAACACAAACAAAAGGTAACTCTACCATATGATCTTGATTTTGATTCTCATCGATTAGGAAGCAAGCATGATACATAGGTCCAAGATCCAAGAAGTGATATAGATGATGGCCAAGATGAAAAGGAAAAGTAGTACAAGTTGTGGAAGTCAAGAGGAAAAGCAAAGATGCAAGGGTGTGGAGAATGCTCCAAGCAAGCACCTAGAAGGTCAACAAGGAGAAGAGACAACCAAAAAGGTATGGATATGATTCCACATTTGTAACAAAGAATTCAGTTTACTTGGCAAAGGAATCAATTTCACAGGAACCCTCAACCTATGAAGAGGCAAAGGGAAATCCTAATTGGGAAAAGGCCATGAAAGAAGAAAAAGATGTATTGAAGGAGATGGACACTTGGGATTTGGTTCCAATGTCACCCAATCAAAAGGTAATTGGTTGCAAATGGGTATAAAAAGTTAAAAGAAACTTAGATGGATCAGTTTACAGGTACAAAGCAAGATTAATTGCCAAAGGATGCTCACAAGCCCATGGTATAGACTATGAGGAAACATTCTCACCAGTTGCAAAGATGATTATAATAAGAACATTAATAAGTGTAGCTGCTAAATGCATTCCTAAATGGTTGGATAAGTGAAGAGGGATACATGTCACAACCACCAGGTTTTGAAAAAGCTAATCATACATCTTTTGTTTATAGACTTAAGAAAGCATTGTATGGAATGAAACAAGCTCCTAGAGCTTGGAACTATAGGTTGGTTACATACCTTCAAGGTCAAGCCTTCAAAGCTAGCAACTCAGATCCTTCTCTATTTATCAAAAGGGATCATAATGAGGTTATCTATCTATGTGTATATGTAGATGATATTAATGTGACAGGTGATTATCTAAAATGTCATTCAAAGGATCAAGAGACACATGCAGGAGGAGTTCAAAATCAGTGACTTAGGTGAGCTCACATATTTCCTAGGTATGCACGTGATCTATAGAGATGACAGGATGTATCTAACTTAGAGAACATAAATTGAAGGCCTACTTCCCAAGTTTAGAATGGAGAACACAAAGCTTGCAGGTACACCTTTTGAATCGAACCATAAACTAAGTGTTTATGAAGGTGAGTAGGTTGATGATCCTAAAGAGTATCAAAGATTAGTTGGTAGCTTGATATATGCTACTCACACAAGACCAAACATATCATATAGTGTGGGAGTGCTTAGTTCACAAGACCAGACATATCATATAGTGTGGG
The DNA here is from genome assembly GCA_020310875.1 of Ceratopteris richardii. Lineage (NCBI taxonomy): Eukaryota > Viridiplantae > Streptophyta > Polypodiopsida > Polypodiales > Pteridaceae > Ceratopteris > Ceratopteris richardii. The sequence goes on from CM035408.1 coordinate 52,356,840, forward strand.
AATGCTTTGATGATCCTAAAGAGTATCAAAGCTTAGTTGGTAGCTTGATATATGCTACTCACACAAGACCAGACATATCATATAGTGTGGGAGTACTTAGCATTTGCAAGTTCAAAATTGGTGTCATGGAGTTCCAAGAAGCAACCAAAACTTGCTTTATCTTCAACTAAAGCAGAATATAGATGTCTAACAATTGCAACTCAAGAAGCAATATGGCTCAAGGAGTTGTAATCAGATTTGGGACTTGTAAGTTCCAAACCTCACTTACTTGGAGATAATCTAAGTTCCATGCATCTAGCTGCAAATCCAATTTTTCATGCAAGGACAATGCACATAAAAGTCCATTACCACCTTGTAGGAGAGAAGCTTATGGCAAAGGAAATTGACATTTCATTTTTTCCTACTAAGAAGCAAATAGCAGACATGATGACAAAGGCACTTGATGGGATAAAGCTTTCTAGATTCAAAGCTATGGCAGGTATTCAACCTATCAGAGAATGAAGACTCAAGCATAATTTAGCTTGACGGGGAGCTTTTGGAACATCAACCTTTCATTATGTTTGAGGTGGATATGCTCTACATCAAATCCATCATTTGAATGATGCCACATATACTCCTTGAAGAGTTTAATTTGCATTCATCTATTGTATTGGGTGATTAATCACATATGATCACTTTATTTTGTAAGGTTCAAAGTATTTACCTTTGATAAAGGAAATAGTAAAAGGCCTAAAATCCACAAGTTACAAGTGGTTGAGATTGATTCTCAATCAGTCAATCAAAAAGTAGATATGATTTCAACTTTCTCTTTTCCTAGATTGTAGGAAAATATTCCAATCAATCTAAACTACCAAACCCACCTAATTTTGAATTCAACTCCATGAAGAACAATGATTCCTCTTGATTTTGATCATCTCCAGAGTTGTTTTAGTCTCTTCTTCCTCTGTATCCTCCTTTGTAATTGTTGTTTTTGTATGAGTTGTTGTTATATCCATTGTTATTGTTGAATCTATCGCTTGAGCTTCCATAGCCTCCTCTGTTGTAACATCTATCTCTTTGATTCCCACGATTCGTGAAACAATTCTGAATAATGTGATTATTTAAGCCACATATGGCACATGGAGATAAGCTTTGAGCTCTCCCCCTACCTTTTCTTCCTCCTCTACCTCTTCCTCTTGAGCCTCTACCTCTATTTGCAAAGTTTTCTTGAGAGGTACTACCTTCATCATCATACTTCTTACCTTTGCCTTTGCTATCCTTGTTCTTATTTTTATCTTTATAGAGAGCAAAGGATTGATTACCTTTTGATTTGTCTCCATTATTCATAAGCTTTGCTTCATGTGTGAATGATTGTCCCATGAGAGTGTTGAAATCAGGAACTTGCATGTCCATGAAGAGGTCCATGTTTGTGGTGAAGGCTTCCCATTTATCATGTGCCTTCATTCCATTGATCACTTGCCTTACTATCTAATCTTCATCAATTATTTTGGCAATTCTTACAAGTTGATATGTTATGTCCTTCATTTTGGTGACAAAATCAGTCACTCTTTGCTTGGGGATCTTCTTGAGTGTGGTGAATGTGAAGAGATGGATTTGAACTTGGAGAAGATCAAATAAACTCCAACTGTATGTATTGGGCCCTTTTAGCTTGCCAAAGGATGTATTAGAAACCATATGTACCTTGGAATATCACTATAAAAAAGATGAATCAAAACAGATAAGTTGGAGTGGATTCAAGAACAAAAAACTTGCTATTTATGTTCATACACCTGTCGAGTGTTTTGAACAATTCTCTAGCCACACCAACAACGGACTTGACTCCTTTTGGGGAACTCTTATTAACTTAGTAAGCTAACAATAAAGAGCTATTTAATAAAAAAGGATGGACTAAATAAAGAGAAAAGTGTTTAGCAAGTTGTAGCATCACGCTGATTTTCACGGGTTGTAGTAGTACTCAGACCCATGAGTAGAGAAATGTTAATAACTCAAGATTCATAACTGCAATGCTTATGAAATTTTGAAGGCATATACTCGACAGTATGTTGATTCTATCGAGCTTTGAATAATGGAAAATGATGAAGTAAACACTGAGACATAGCTCTGAGAAAATGACTATTCTGATGGAGTGCTGACAGGGAAGTAGAGAATGAAGAGATATAGTCGACTTCAAGAGCATATCTCAAGATTGAAAAACCCAAGTGTAATGGAATTTTATGAGAATGTAGTAGACATAAGGAGAAAAATTCACCAACTTAAATCATTGAAAATGATGCACCAAGATCAGAGAAATCATCTCTACAATCTGACTCAGAAAACTAAGAGATATGGCAGTGAACAATATACTCACAAAAGCATGAAGATATGAACTCAAATGATCATGAAAATGAATGTATATTGATTGTAAAGTACAATGGACTTACTAATAAATATGTGTGCCTTGAATCCACACTTTGATATGGCATAAAGCTCACCTTGTGGAGGTCTAAAACCGCGACTAAAATGCCATGTATTTATAGTGATCTTTGGAGCCAAGATTTGAATTTGAATCTTGCTCCCCTAAAACATATCTCCTATCTTTTAGTGATTGATTGATTCTCCAGCCACTTCAATCACTAATTCATGGCTTTTCTCCTTCCTACTCATCAAGTGCACTCAACCACTTTAGATGCTTTCACTTTTACATCAAGTAGAACCTCAAAAATTACAAGAGAGAGTTCACAAGTGAACTCTACAAAGGATTGACATTTGCTTCAAATTTCTATGTCTTTGGAAGAATCAAGCCACTACTTAGGCTTGCCATGGATTTGTTCCAATAGCTCCCCCTCAAGTCAAGTGAGCTTGAGGTCTTCAATCTTCAAGAATTACCTACAACCCAATCTTAGCCTTGAATTTGCAAAGCTTTGTACCATCCAATGCTTTGGTTAGAATATCTGCACATTGTTGATGAGTGGACACATAAGTTAACCGAATTTCCTTGCTCACAATCTTCTGTCTTACATAGTGATAATGTACTTCAATATGTTTAGTCCTTGCATGAAAAATTGGATTGGCAACCAAGTGAATGGAGCTCATGTTGTCACCAAAAATATTTGGAGTTCCAATATCCAATCTAGGATCTATGAATAGTGTCTTCATCCACATTACTTCTTGAGTAGCTATGGCAAGACCTCTCTACTCAGCTTCAGTGGAAGAGAGTGCAACTATGGGTTGTTTCTTGGATGACCATGAGACAAGTTTTGAACCTGCAAAGGTAAGATATCATGAGGTGCTCCTTCTAGTGTCTGCATCAGAGAACAATTTCAAACTTAAATCAGATACATAAGGGTAGTATAACCCTTCATCCATGGTCCCTTTGAGATATCTGAGTATCCTCTTAGCAGCCTCCATGTGAGGTTTCCTGGGTGTGTGCATAAATTGACTTAGCACACTCACACTATAACATATATCAACCCTTGTCAATGTGGCATAGTTCAAGCTACCCACAAGGCTTTGATAACCTATCACATCTTCTATGATTTCACCTTCATGTGAGCTCAATTTATGATTAACCTCCATTGGAGTACTTGCAATCCTGCAATCTTGCATGTTGAATTTTGCCAACATGCCTTTAATGTACTTTCTTTGAGTGAGAAACAAACCATGATCTTTGTAGACAACTTCCAATCCTAGGAAGTAGGTAAGTGAACCCAAATCACTTATCTTGAACTCTTCTCTCATCTGTTCTTTGATTCTCTTCATGCCATCTGTACCATTTCCTGTAAGCATAATAGTATCTACATACACACATAAATAGATGACTTCAGAATTACTCCTTTTTATGAATAGTGATGGATTTGCCTTGCTAAGTTGAAATCCTTTGTCTTGCAAGAATGATACAAGCCCGTGATTCCAATCCCTTGGGTCTTGATTGAGTCCATATAAATCCTTATTAAGTTTACAAACATAATCAGGATATATGTGATTCTCAAAACCAGGTGGTTGTGGTTATCCATCCGTTAAGAAATGCATTTTTTACATCCAATTGAAGTATCTTCCAATTCTTGGAAGAGGCAATACTACGCAAAACCCTAATTGAGGCATCTTTGCCACAGGAGAGAAGGTCTCCTCATAATCAATTGTTTGATTTTGTGCAAAGCCTTTTGCCACAAGCATTGCCTTATACTTGTTAATGGAGCCATCTGAGTTCTTCTTCAATTTGTAGATCCATCTTGAGCCTATCACTTTCATTGATGGAGACTTGGGAACCAACTCCCAAGTGTTATTCTCCCCAAGAGCTTCAATTTCTTCTTTCATTGCATGCCTCCATTCGGATTTCTTCTTTGCTTCCTCGAATGTTGAAGGTTCCTCTCGATTTATGTCCTCTGCTAGATAGATTGAATGTTTAGTGAATAGAGAAGTATCAAACCCATACCGTTCTGGTTTTCTTTCCTCCCTCATGGACCTTCTTAGGCCATGATGTGATGATTCTGCATCTTGTCCAAGTTTTTGCATTTTTGCTTTACCTTTATATTTCCACATTTTAAGTTTTTCATACCGAGTTTCTTTATCATCTTTTGAGGTATCCTTCTCTTCAACTTTAGAAGGATTATCCTTAACAAGTTTTGGAAAATCTTCTTCAAGATCATAAGGTAAGTTGACCTTTCTACATGAATCTTCATACCAAGAACTATTCTCATCAAATACTACATCTCTACTCACCAAGAATCCTTTGGTTGTTGGATTGTATAATATGTAGTTGTAGCTCAGTGATGAGTAGCACCTCCTTTAATGTCAATCCGGGAAGACGTGAGGATGGTATGAAGACCTCGAACAAGTGATGGCACAAGTGCGTGAGTGAGAAGCACACTAACATGCACACACATACACACACACGCGCACACACAGCAAGAACAAAGAGAAAGACAATGGAGTTCTTTAGATTACTTCAAAAGTGCTCTTACAAGTTCAAATCTATTACAATCTAACCTCAAAAATGAGCTCTCTAGCTCTATTTATAGTTTTTGACTAGCTTTGACCCTGTCGAGACCTAGTGTCCGGCCTAGTTAAAAATTAGGTTCTAGGGCCTAGGGGCTCAAACGAAGTCTAAAAATTATGAAAATTGGTACGATGCTACTTCTAATACTCCTCAAGCTTGAGGACTCTTCGGCTTGCACAAAATGGAGTTACAAAAAGGTGAAATGGTATTTACAATGAGGTAGAGTGACTAAATTCACTATTTAGGAAGTATTACTTCATGGAAAAATTTGGACGGCCTACTTGCCAGATCTTCGTTGACTACTTTGTTTGCTGGTGCTTTCTCTTCGCTCTGAATCCTTTCTTTGACTTCCTTGTCTTGTGAGTCCTTGGGTACCTTGACTGCTGCCAACACCCCCCCCTCTCTCGCGTATGTCGTCTCTGACAGACCCTTGTTGAGTGGATCGTTGGATATAGTAATTCACGACATCGGTCGCCAAGTGGTGTTCTGATAATCTCAGTCCTTCTACCAAATCGGTGAGTAGTGCATCCTAGTCTATTGGCCCAGGAACTTCCGGATGTGGCATACGTAACTTTTCTGAATGTAGAGCCTGTTCCATAGCAAATAACTGTAATAAATGAGATGGTCTGGGAATGAATATCTATGAGTGATATTCCCAAAACCCAGTGATAAACATTTCCTCAAACATTTGCTTGAAGCAGGCTGGTAGATACTTGATACGAGCATGCCATGCATAGACGACATTGATAGATGGTGTGGTGCTCATATCATAAACAAGGTCTTGATTTCCTTCATTAAATCCGAGAGCCGAAAGATGAGGTTCCTTGACATTCTTAAAGGTCCTGAATGTCACGAGCATTAGCTCAAAGATTTTGAGGCACATCTGTGCCATGATATCTGGTATATTCTTGAATCTGACTGCCTAGTGTCGGATGGTTGAAATCATGTAGTTGACTGTGGGTTGTCCATGAGGGGGTGCTAGGTACACATAATTTAGCCACTTTTCACATCCTTTAACCGTCAAAACTGTTTTGGTGTACTCTGGCCAAGACCTTCTTCGAAAGACAGGGTAGTAGCATGGATTATACTTGATGTATAATGGCATGTTATTCCAAGTGCGTACCATCTCAGGGTATGTTTCAAGCAGAGGGATCCTCCAGGTAGGTTGAAATATATTCCCATGCGTGGCACTTGCAGGGATGTCTTCTGGTGCAAACTGTGTCGCCGAGGTTGGTTCTTTTGTTGTGTGCTGCTTAATTTCAACATTATAATCTGCCATTAAGACACAGAATGGAACATACAAATCATCGGATGTGCCAATCCACCTATGATGGGAGAGGTTTCTGAAGTAATCAGATTTGATGATGATTTCTTCCAATCAGGACATCGACTGTATTTGTACTACCACTCTCTCATCGTGGGTTGTAGCCACCTTCTCTAACCTCTGCATCCATTTAGGAGCCTCGATCTCAATTGTGTCCATTCCTTCCTCTGTTTGCTTACCCCCTGGTGCAGGCATCGGTACGTATGGGTCTTCAAAGATTTCCTCAACTTCAATTGGAACTAGGTCTTCAGGTTCTGGCTCCATGAGGGGAGAGGGTTGACGCTCATATTGAAGAACTTTATTTTGTAGTTCTGCCAGTTGTGCTCTGAGCTCTGCGACTTCTTCAGATGTGTCTGCTGCGGCTGTAACTTCTTTTGGTGAATCTTGCTGAGCTGCCAGTTGCTTTAGTAGGTCATCCCACTCTCTTTCCAAGGCAGTGTGTGCTTCCAGGAGATCGGCGTGTGTTTCCAATATGATTTGCATATTTGCCGATGGGATGGCCTTGAAATTCTCTGGGTCAATTTCTTGCGGTGAGCCCTCCATTGGTGCTTCCAAGTTCTCTTCGTTCTATTTGTGTAGTCTTTTATTTTCTTCGAGTGGTGTAGACATGTGCTTTCGTAGTAAGGCGAGGTTACGTCGAAGCTTGAGATTGTCCGTTATCTGAGCGTGTAATAGATCCTCAAGTTGTTGTCTTTCTTCAGTATCTATCTAGGTTGGATTGGCGAGTAACTGATCATGTTGTGCTTGCAATGTACTATACTACTGTTGTAACTGCCTCTTCTTCTTCTCTAAATTAATGAATCTCTCCTGGATTGTCTCATGATTTCTGAACAAGCTCGTATGCTGGGCATCTAGATGCTGGTAATGCTGTTGTAGTTGAGTCATACATTGGTACATATTATTAAATACATGATTAACAGGAGTGGATGCGGGAAAGGTGTTGAATACAGAGGGGTAGGGAAAAGGGAATGGGAGTGTGTACGTTGTGCTCGAAAAGGGTGAAGTGGGTGGTGGGGGAACGGGAGATTGTGGAAATATGGGAGGAGGGAGAGGTGCGGAAGTAGGTGATATGTCCATGATGTCATATGTGGATGCAGTCGTGGGAGTGATTGTGAACATAGGAATTGTTGGTGTAGTGATGGTTGTGAAGGTGTAAAGTGGTGTGTGTAGTTGTGAATATGAACCGCCAGGAAGTGTGATTGGGGGTAGGGGAATTTCAGCGGCTATAGTCAGAATAACCGTGTCAGTGCTAGTACTTTCAATAGGGGTGGTGATAGGTTGTGTGGATTGTGAGGGTTGACTCACAGTCTGTGCTTCGGTATGGGAAGTGGACTTTGGGGCGGTGACGACGGTGGTGACACTGGTAGTGGGAGGTGAAGGTGGTGGAGTAGGTGGGGAGGGTGGTAACGGGGGTGATGGGGGTGCTCTTGAAGTATGGGTTTCCTCAGTGTGATGAATGGTTTGAGTTGTGCCCGTGGTCGTGGATGTGGTGCCTTGTGGTTCTGATACCAATACATTCATTTGTTTCCCTGATCGAGGGGGACGTCGGCCGTATCTTCGCTCAGATCTTCACGAGTGTGCGAGGGCGGTATGTACTGTCTCAGGTATCCCTAATGCATCAGCAATCATGTCAAGGGTTTCTCGGTATTGCTCATCCACACCTTCCTCTTCAAGGATTTGGTTCATGAGGACTTTTCTTGCTGCTAGGGACAGTTTGTGTTGTTCTTGAACTCGGTTGATGGTATCATACAGCTTTTTTAATTGTTTCGTATAAGAAGGGGCACCTTCGAGTTCCTGTATGACTTCTTGCTCATATTCATGCTCTTCTTCGTCGGACAGTCCTTCTTGTTCATCCTCTTGCTCATCTTCTGCAGTCTCCTCTTCATCATCATCCACTTCGACTGCTTCTAGTTGGACTGGATGGGGTTGGTCTGTGACTGTCCGTTGTCTGCCTGCTTGCTCTGCCTCAACCTCCAAATTAGTAGCATTAATTATTCGAGCTACTTCCTCATCAGTTAGATCTTTTAGGGTAAATCCATGAGGGAACTCTAAGTCGGTGGGTATGGGTGGAAACACCAGATTTGGTCCTTCTGTGCTATGCCTCGGTAATCTGATAGTGAATGGTTGCACTCGCCTTGGAAGCTATGGAGTGGTTTCTGGTGTCAGTGTAGCACCTCGAGCCTGTGCACAAGGCATCTGAACTGATCCTCTCCTTTTCTTGGATGGAGGCCCTGCGGTTGATAGTCTGCGTTGAAATTCTTGCACCCTGGTCCAAACAAGTGCCCGTTGAATTCGCACATCATATGCCAAGCAGTGGTAAATGATCCTTGTGAGAGCACAACATCCATAAAGCACTGACTTTTGCTTCTTATACCACTGTTGATGTGCCAAGTGTATTTGGTCGATAATCCAATGCGGCATGTTTATTGTCAAATCAAAGGCGTCTGCTAGGTACAAACTAAACCATATCTTCTTGGGTGGCATTGTGAACCTCTCTTGAGAGGGGAATGCAAAATGCTACATGCACATTCGAAGATGAATGGCAATAGTTGGTGTCATTGCCACCATGTCCTTTAGTTTAGTCAGGTTCCTGTTTTTCATGTTGTCCGGCACCATTGAATCCTCTGTGGGCATATGCATGCCCTTCATCTCCAGAGCTTCCCTTACCAAATTGTTAGTCAACTTGAAACACTTCAGTTCATTACCCCTCGTAAGAGATGGTAAGACAAAGGTGTTGTATCCCTTTTTCTCCTTACTCGAAGTAAAGGTGCTAATCAAGTATGAGCATCTCCAAAAGTCAGGCTTTGGTAATTGAGTCCATATTGGTTTCAAGCCTTCATTGTTTTGAAGCTTCTCAAATTCCCTAGTGAAGAAGTGATACTTGCCCCAGTGCCCATTGAACTCTATCTCTGCCTCCCACAGGTAAGTGCCTTCTCCCAGAGGTCCTCCCACATCACTGAACCAATGTGAGTTTTTGCTGACTGGCATTGTGTGCCCCTGTGGAGGATTCTGAATTGGTATGGCATGTAATGCTCTCAATGCCACTGGGCGTTCCTTCAATTCCTCCTTAATGGGAAGGCTTTCAATTTCCACGATCTGAGGGCTGGTTCTGCCTGGGAGCTCGTTCCTACAGCCTCGACCATCTTGAAGGGACTGGTCATCGGTTCTGTGAGAATATACAAATGAATGTTAACATTGCAAATGGACGCCAAGTGGTCACGTGTCCCCGTTACAACATTAACATGAGGTTTTAGTGATATGTTAGTTAGTCAGTGAGTGCACGATGGTTGTGGGTGTGGTTAGTGGACATATTGTCCTAAAAGGCTAAATGGAAAGATGCAGTGTGAGAATGACACAATTAGTAGGTGGAGGTGAATTTACAAGTGGGGGTCGGGGGGTTTATTACAAGCTTTGGGCAGCCAAACACAGTGGATGGCTTTCAGTTTTAGTTCGGTGGAGACTCTCGAGGGCTTTGTGAGAGTGTCTGCTTGGAAATGAGGCTTTTTAGGGACCCAATTACAGGTGATTCTACTCGTGCTCATGGGTGAATATGTGTTTGTGCGTGATGTATAAGAATGGTTATCACATGTTCGAGTGAGTGGACCATGTTGTACAAGGTGTGGTCTCTGTGTAGCTATTTGGGCCCGCAAGCAAGCCTTAGGCACCCAAATTTGTCTTGATTGTGGGCTAGCCTTCATCGACTTCTTGGGTACCCAGATAGACTTCACTTTCACCGGGGAATTTTTGGTAGACTTCTTATTAGTGTCGTGCGGTTGATCACTAATAGGAAGTTGAGCCAATTGTTGTGGCTTAATCACAATAGGATGCTCGCCTTTCCGCACCCACACTTGCTTTGATGGTTGAGACACTGTGCTTTGTATTTTCTTTTGGCTTCGAGCATAGGTCCTCTGCTTCCTCTGCGTTTGATCCACCTTTGGTTGCTGTGTCCCTATGGTTTTTGGAAAAGAAGGGAGTTCTGTCGCATCCTTGACTTCTTTGTTGAGATAATCATTCCTCTGCATCACATAGTTTCGGACAAGAATAACATGGTCATCTTCATGTGTATTCCTGGAAGGACCAGGAGTGTGTGCCTTTCCTAGTTCCTTGAGTGCTCCATTGTCTTACTCAACTATAATTCGACTCTGATTTACCCATACCTGAAGAAATCCACTTCTTAGGTTTAGGTTGACTGCATGATCATAGACCTAGTCTTGACCCAAGACAAGGGGCTCAGTGAGATCCTCATCTTGACACACTAGTACTTTAACTGTCAATAAAACATCTTGAATATAGAGGGGAAGTTCCACCTCGCCCATGCAAGGGGTTTCCACACCTCCCAACCCTATGAGATATGCTTCTATAGGATTGACACTTAATTTCAACTTTTGACACTAAGAAAATTTAACAGCACTAGTGCCTGCACCTGAGTCAATCAATGCCCTTACAGTCTTTGTTGGGAAAGATGGATGGATGATCCAAGAGACTGAGTAGGTACTGCTACTCCTGCTTTGTACCAGCCCTCTTTTGCTTCAGAGTTGATAAGTAGACCTTCTTAGCTTTCCAATAACACCAAAAAATGGCCTATGTCCTTTGGAAGTGATGCGTGTAATGATTGAACCAAAACAGATAACTTTGAAGTTCACAAACTCAAGAAAACCTTCTATTTATGTCTTGACACCTGCTGAATGTTTTACTCAGTGTGACCAACACAGTAGAAATTGATAAAATTCCTTCTAGGGGTACTTAATTAGCTTAGTAAGCTACCATTTTCAAGTGGAATGATGTAAAAAGATAAACTATGCTAAGAGAAATCAATTTAGCAAGTTTAGCTATACCCCCGACTTTTAAGGACTGTAGCAAAAAATGACCAGAGTTCACCTCGACGCAGATTTCTCTGAAATGGCTGAATAGAATTACTTCAAACTTTAATAGCATGTAATTGACTTTGAGCGGAATCCAACAAGCTTTGAATCACTGAATTTGGTGAAGAATTGACCGAGATATGCCCTTGACAAGTTGACAGACTTTTGAGTAGACTAACAGAGAACTCAGAGATTAATGATGTAAATGTATCTATTAATTAACACTTGTATACAATCCCATTGGCATGAATAACATTGCCTAATGGTGTAGAGAGGTATAGGCTATAGTATAGTCCTCACACACACTCAAAATAAGTAGAATGAGGCTCGGGAATGATCTCTCTCTCCCGCGACTTTTCATGTTCACTTTTATATGTAATGAGTGAATATTTGAATTCAAATTCAAATTTTGGCTCCCTATGATCAAGCTCCTAAATGCTTAGAGATATTCCTTCAATCAAATGAGCTACTTTTTCCACGACTCACTTTGGTAGGTGATTACAAAAGATTCCAAGTCAGTTTGACTTTTACAATGAGGTAAAGTGGTAATTAACCACTAGCATATGTTCCTATGCTTCTTCATATATGTGTAGAATTTAATGCATCCTTTGAGCCAAATGTGTAGGCTTGCAATTTACACCAACAACTCCCCCTCAAGCCAAAAATTTTGGCTTAAGTCTTCATCTTCAATCTTCAAGTATAGCCTGCAATCCAATCATGGATTTGAACCTGCAAAGTTTTGTTCCATCCAAAGCTTTAGTTAACAAATCTGCACATTGCATGTTGGTTGATACATAGGTAAGTTGAATGTCCTTGCTTATCAACTTCTCTCTCACATAATGATAATGGAACTCTATGTGGTTGGTCCTAGCATGATAGATAGGATTAGCTGCAAGGTGAAGAGAACTTGTATTATCTCCAAAGATTATTGGAGACCTAGTATATAAGCCCAATTCTGTATACAAAAGCTTAATCCAAATTACTTCTTGTGTGGCATTAGCCAGTCCTCTATACTCTGCCTTTGTGGAAGACAAAGCAACAGTAGGTTGCTTCTTTGAAGACCATGAAATTGGTTTGTCACCTGCAAAAGAAATATATCTAGAAGTGCTCCTCCTATCATCCTTGCATCCTACCCAATCTGCATCTGAATAAATTTTTATATCAATATCTGAAGTGTAAGGGAAATACAAACCATGGTTTTGTGTACCCTTGAGATACTTCAAGACTCTCTTGGCAGCCTCTAAGTGAGGTATCCTTGGTTTGTGCATAAATTGACTTAGCACACTTACTCCATATGCAATATCAATTCTTGTAAGAGTAGCATAGTTCAAGCTACCCACCATACTTTGATAACATGTAATGTCTTTGACTTCATCACCTTCATGGGCACTTAGCTTTAGGTTTACCTCCATTGGAGTACTTGCTACTTTAGCATCTTGCAAGTGAAACTTCTTCAACATATCTTGTACATACTTTTTCTAAGTAATGTATATCCCTGAATTAGTGTAGACTAATTCAAGTCCCAAAAAATACTTCAATAAACCAAGATCATTGATCTTGAACTCCTTCATCATTTGGCTTTTGATATACCTGATTCCATTGACATCATTACCTGTAATGATGACGTCATCAACATAAACACAGAGATATATTACCTCTGAATTACTTCTCTTAATGAACAGAGAAGTGTCAGCCCTGCTCATGACAAAACCTTGGTCTTGGAGGTATGTAGTTAACCTATAATTCCATGCCCTAGGTTCCTGCTTCAATCCATATAAAGCCTTTTTTAATTTGCAAACATAAGTTACCTTCTTAGGGTCTTCATAGCCAGGAGGTTGTGACATATATACCTCCTCTGAAATCCATCCATTCAAGAAGGCATTCTTGACATCCAATTGGTACATGTTCCAATTCTTTGATGCAGCCACACTTACCAACACTCTGATTGTTGGCATCTTGGCCACAGGAGAAAATGTCTCTTCATAGTCAATGCCTTGGGTTTGTGCAAAACCCTTGGCTACCAATCTGGCTTTGTACCTATTAATTGTTCCATCAAAATTTCTTTTCAACTTATAGATCCATCTGGATCCTATTACCTTCATAGAATCCTTCTTGGGTACTAACTCCCATGTGTCACTCTCCTTGAGTGCTTCAATCTCCTCATCCATAGCTTCTTTCCATTCTGATTTGGTTGTTGCTTCTTCATATGATCCTGGTTCTTCATTTGACAAATCCTTGGCAAGATAAACAGAATGTTTAGTAACAAGAGATGTATCATACCCATATCTGATAGGTTTCTTGCTTTCTCTTTGAGATCTTCTGATTGATTGAGTTGAAGATTCAGGTATGTCTTCAAGCTTCTTCATCTTCATTTTGCCCTTGGACTTCCATGCCTTGAATGCTTCAAGGTTGATAGTGTCTTCATCATCTGAACTTGAGTCTTCATTCTGAGTAGGTTCCTCCTTTGCAAGTTTTGGAAATTCCTCTTCCAAATCATAGGGTAGTTTAACCTTCCTGCATTCATTCTCATACCAAGAATCATTTTCATCAAAGATCACATCTCTGCTTACCATAAATCCCTTATTGGTAGGATTATAAAACCTGTAACCTTTTTGATTTAAATCATACCCAATAAAAATGCATTTTTCAGCCTTTGGGTCTAACTTACCTCTTATCTGAGAAGGAATGTGCACATGCTACACATCCAAATATTTTGCAGTGATCTAATGATGGTCTCTTACCATGCCATGCTTCATAGGGTGTCATACCATCAAGTAACTTAGATGGTAACCTGTTTATGAGGTAAGTGGCAGTAGAAACACTCTCTGCCCATAGATAGTTAGGTAACTTCTTCTCATTAAGCATAGATCTAGCTGTCTCAACAATTAACCTATTTCTTCTCTCAGCTACCCCATTCTGTTCAGGAGAATACCTTGTGGTTATCTCTCTTTTGATGCCTCTGTCCTGCAAGAAGTCTTCAAATTCATTGGAGAAGTACTCACCTCCTCCATCTGACCTTAGCCTCTTCAAATTCCTTCCTGTCTGGTTTTCAACTAATGCAAGATATTTCTTAAAACAATTAAATACCTCATCCTTGTGCTTCATGAAGTATAATACAGTCCATCTGCTATAATCATCAATGAAAGACACATAGTACCTTGATCCTGAGACTGAGGGGTCTTTGCTAGGTCCCCAAACATCTGTGTGTACAAGCTCTAGGTAGTCTTCATGCATGTATCCTTTCTTGGAGAAGGGTAACCTGTGAGACTTACCAAATTGACAAGCACCACACTTGTAAATCATATGTTGCTTGGATACATTAGGTATCCCAAGCACACATTGGTCCCTGCACATTTGTTTCAAGGTTCTTTCTCCTATATGCCCTAATCTTTTGTGCCAAATCTCAAGCTCTGAAAGTGTTTGATCTTTATAACTGTATAGTGCAATATTCTTTGTATCTTCCAACTCAAAAGTGAAAAGTCTACCTGTTTTTTATCCTTTAGCAATCCTCTTGAACCCATGTCTTGGGTCCTCCACATATGCTCCATATTGGTTGAATCTGACCTGCAAACCTTTCTCCACAATCTGACCAACACTCATCAAATTTTTGGTAATGGTTGGTACATAGAGTACCCTGCTCAACAAATTCTGATTACCATCACAGGTCTTAACATTTCCAACTTTAACTACTGAATGCTTTGTATCATCACCTGTTTGGACTTGATGTTTACCTTTGGGTTTCTCAAGATCAGAGAGTAGTGCCACATTGCCAGCCACATGATTTGAGCACCCTGAGTCAATGTAGAATAGGTGTTCATCTTTTGTACCTGACTTTGAAGTCATGTTCATGATCAGAAGAGAGTCATCCTGCTCCTCTGTGTAGTTATTGTAGTCCTTTCTGGTTTTGAATCCTCCTTGGTAGTTTCCATTGTAATTGTTGTTGTAATTGTTGTTGTGGCCTTGGTGATGGTTGAACCTTCCTCTTGACTGTGAGTATCCACCTCTTTGGTAGCCTCTTCCTCTCTGATTTTTGTAATTCCTGAAACACTCATCTATAGTATGATTTGATAAACCACAAATGTTGCATGGTGATGAGTTATAGGGTCTCCCCCTACCTTGCTTACCTCCTCTGCCCCTTCCTCTTGAAGATCTACCTCTCCCTGCATAGTTGGCTTGGGAGGTAGAGCCTTCATCTTCCATTTTTTTGCTCTTGCCTTTATCCTTAGACTTCTTATCAGTGTATAGGGCAGAAGAGTTATTACCTTTGGAAGTATCTCCATTTTTTGTGAGCTTTGCTTCATGTGTAAATAGTTTTCCCATGAGAGTTGTAAGATCTGGAGTGTGCATGTCCATGTAGAGATCCATTGCAGTGGTGAAACTTTCCCATTTGTCATCAGCCTTGATGCCATTGATCACTTGCCTTACAATTTGTTCTTCTTCAATCTCTTCTCCTATGCTTGCTAACTGATCTGCAACATCTTTGATCTTGGTCACAAATTCTGAAACAGCTTGCTTAGGTTGCTTCCTTAGTGTTGTGAATTCAATCCACAACTGATTTTTCCTAGCCCTTGTATTGGAAGAAAAGTATGATGACAAGGTTTCCCAAGTTTCTTGGGATGTCTTACAATTTCTGATATGTGGCAAACGAAAGTTAGAGATAGAGTTGAGTAAATAAGACCTTGCCATTGCATCCTTAGCACACCATGTGTTGAGTTTTTCTTGTTCTTCCTTGCTTGGCAATCCTCTTGCTTTGAATGAGGGCGATTCCTCATCTCCTGAGATGTATCCATAGAGACTCCTTCCTTGTAAGTAGGTCTTCATCCTTAGAGACCAAGCTGGATAGTTGTTCCTATCGAATTTATCAATAAATGAAGGAAAACCATCTCCCATTTTACCTCTATTGCTCTAATACACTGTTGGGAAAGATGGATGGATGATCCAAGAGACTAAGTAGGTACTGCTACTCCTGCTTTGTACAAGCCCTCTTTTGCTTCAGAGTTGATAAGTAGACCTTCTTAGCTTTCCAATAACACCAAAAAATGGCCTATGTCCTTTGGAAGTGATGTGTGTAATGATTGAACCAAAACAGATAACTTTGAAGTTCACAAACTCAAGAAAACCTTCTATTTATGTCTTGACACCTGCTGAATGTTTTACTCAGTGTGACCAGCACAGTAGAAATTGATAAAATTCCTTCTAGGGATATTTAATTAGCTTAGTAAGCTACCATTTGCAAGTGGAATGATGTAAAAATATAAACTATGCTAAGAGAAATCAATTTAGCAAGTTTAGCTATACCCCCGACTTTTTAGGACTATAGCAGAAAATGACCAGAGTTCACCTCGACGCAGATGTCTCTGAAATGGCTGAATAGAATTAATTCAAATTTTAACATCATGTAGATGACTTTGAGTTGAATCCAACAATCTTTGAATCACTGAATTTGGTGAAGAATTGACCGAGATATGCCCTTGACAAGTTGACAAACTTTTGAGCAGACTAACAGAGAACTCAGAGATTAATGATGTAAATGTATCTATTAATTAACACTTGTATACAATCCCATTGGCATGAATAACATTGTCTAATGGTGTAGAGAGGTTTAGGATATAGTATAGTCCTCACACACACTCAAAAGCAGTAGAATGAGGCTCGGGAATGATCTCTCTCTCCCGTGACTTTTCATGTTCACTTTTATATGTAATGAGTGAAGATTTGAATTCAAATTCAAATTTTGGATCCCTATGATCAAGTTCCTAAATGCTTAGAGATATTCCTTCAATCAAATGAGCTACTTTTTCCACGACTCACTTTGGTAGGTGATTACAAAAGATTCCAAGTCAATTTGACTTTTACAATGAGGTAAAGTGGTAATTAACCACTAGCATATGCTCCTATGCTTCTTCATATATGTGTAGACTTTAATGCATCCTTTGAGCCAAATGTGTAGGCTTGCAATTTACACCAACAGTCCTTGCACTCTTTCCTTGTTCTATCTCTAAAGTTACAAAAGGACGTCGATCAATTATTCGATGAGAACTATTACTGGAAACTTTGCACATAGCCATATGATACCCTAGATCTGCATACACCTCTGTCCTAGGCTGATCTCGTCCTTGTCTTCTCATCTTCAATCTTTGGATGCATTCCATGGCTTCTGCCTGTGCTTCTTCTTGAACTCGTTTTTCCTCTTCTTTACGTTTCTTGGCAGTGTTGAGTCGAGTGAGCATTTCCTCAGTGAGGGGTTCTTGATATAGTTTGACTCTTCATCCACTGATGTAACTAGGGAGGACATCACCTTCTAGTGTAGCTAGCTGAACTGCTCCACTCGTTGAGATCCTATTTATGATCATAGGTCCATAGCCTCTCTTCTCTAATTTCCGTGCATGCTGCCTCAATGTGTACACTAGTACTAGATCTCCTGCTTTCAAGCCTTTATCCTTAACGTGGGCATCAAAGTACGCCTTCTATCTTTTCTTAGCTGCATATATTCTTGCTGCCGCTCTCAGTCTTGTTTCACCTAGTCGTTCGAGATCAAAAATTCTAGAGGAGAGCTCATACCCTATCCACTCATGCTCTTGTGCTTCTTTCAATGTAGGTATCAAGAAGTCCAACGGTAGCACTGCATTTTGGCCAAATACCATCTGAAAGGGTGTGGCTTGGAGTACCGTTTTATAGGCGACTCTGTATGCCCAAACAGCATGGTGTACCTATTTGTCCCAATCAGAGCGTTTATTATTCACCAATTTAGTCAGCACATTGCATATAATCTTATTTGTGTGTCAGGAATCGAACTCACAACCTCCCGGTTAGGAGTGCGATGGGCTAACCACTTGCCCCAAAAGCCATGGTTGAGGATTACTTGCTAATCCTCTCTCTTAAGGTGTGGTTCAACCATCTCCTACTAGGATTATGTGACATCCTTCCCCCTTAGATTGAGCATTTCCCTCAATGCTCACTTGTGGACCTTCTTGACTCTCTTGGACCCACTTTCCATGCATGAGTGTTTCCATGAACCTCAAACTCCAGCACATGGACCAAATTTGGACCTATCCCACCCTCCGTGGGTGCCCAAATGCCCATGCACCTTCATCCAAGATTACTTTTCACACTCACCATGGATAAGCGCTTCCAAGTGCCCACGGATGTACCCTGTCTGGATGTACCCTGGCAAGATGTACCCTGACCAGCTATGGGACTGGCAGGATGTACCCTGGCAAGTGTACCCTGACATGGTGTACCCTGAGACGTGCCGCATCGCGCCGCCGTCTCCAAGCCCGATTTCGCAACTAGGCTCTGATACCATATGTATGTGATGTGACTACTTTCTGGAAGCCGTTTGCGGTAGCATCTCTAGCTCCAGCCCCCCACGTCAAACTCCTAACACACAGAGATGTGTTCTCCTCCCAGCCACGCCCGAGCGGCTATCCTTCCAAGTATTATCAAGAGTCTCCCCTCTTAAGTTACTTGTGAGAGTAATGATCAACTCTCGCCTCTTCTCTTCTACCCATATGTGTCAAGTGACACTCTCCTCATAAGAGGAGGCTCTTGGAGGCTCACTCCATGAGATATTGTGACATTTCCTTCCAAAGCGGCTGTCCTTCCAAGTATTATCAAGAGTCTCATACATGAGACCCCTCTTAAGTTACTTGTGAGAGTAATGATCAACTCTCGCCTCTTCTCTTCTACCCAATGTCGGGAATCGAACTCACAAACTCCCGGTTAGGAGTGCGATGGGCTAACCACTTGCCCCAAAAGCCATGGTTGAGGATTACTTGCTAATCCTCTCTCTTAAGGTGTGGTTCAACCATCTCCTACTAGGATTATGTGACATTGTGATTTCGGCTTGCCCATTAGCTTGCAGATGATAGGGGGCAGACTTCTTGTGTACTACCAAGAACTCTTGGAGGAGATTTTCAATGACTTCATTCAAGAAGTGAGTGCCTCTATCACTAACTAGCTCTATAGGTGGCCCGTATCTAGTGAACACATTCTCAAATAAGAACTTAGCGGTCGTCTGAGCATCATTCTTTGTCATAGCTTTTACCTCTACCCACTTGGTTAGATAGTATGTGGCCACAATGATATATTCAACATGTGAACCCTTAGCTGGGGGATTAATCGAACCAACAAAGTCTATTCCCCACTTAGAGAATGCACGTCCACCCATCATAGGTTTCAATGGCATCTCATCCTTACGGATAGGATACTGAGTTCACTGACAAACATCGCACCTCTTCACATAGGCATGTGCATCCATGTGAAGTGTTGGCCACCAAAGACCTGCAAATAGTATAGCCTTGATCACTCGATCTGGTCCAAAATGTCCTCCTGCTACACCTTGGTGAGCAGTTTCCAAGATCTTAAGATACTCGCTCTCATGGACACATAGCCTCAGGTAACCATCTTTACCACGCTTGTATAAATTATCACCAATAAGTGAGTAGTCTAGGGCTTCTTGTTGTAAACTTCTTTGCCTTGTCAGGGTCATATCTTGAGGGAATGTTTTCGTCCTCAGGAAGGCTACTTGTGGTTCACTCCAATCTGGCACTAGAGACACTTGATAAAGAGTAGCGTGCTCCACAGGCGGTCTAACACTACAGACTGGGCATTCCTTACACATCTTATGGACATCTGCTTCCATAGTCGGCCAATGCACTCCGAGTCTCCTTAGTGTCTGTAGGGTTCATTGCCTTGAGTAATGTTGCTCTAATGCGCCTACATGTGCTAATTGCAACCATTTTATGTACTCCTCCTCTTCCACACAACAAGCTAGGATCCCTTGATTTGTATGCTTGTACATACTTCCTGCCAAGATTTGGTATTTTTGGGCTTTTACTATCTCTCTATCTTGAGTGTTTACTACTGGATGTTTAATACTGGCACTAGTGCCTTAGCCCACTGAGGTGCAACTTCCAAATTAAATAGGTAAGCATCAGGAAGGTCATCTGATACTCCTTGTGGGGCCTCTCTAGATGTGAGCCTAGAGAGATGGTCTGCTCTCAAGTGAGTCTTCCCTTTCCTCACCACAACCTCAAAGTCATATTCCATCAGTAAGAGGAACCATCTTACTAATCTGCCTGTATTGCATGGCTTGTTTACCAAGTATAACAGTGCTTGATGATCAGTAAAAAATTTAAACTTATTTGCAAGCAAATAGTGTCTAAACTTTTTAACTGCATACACCATGCCTAATTCTTCTCGTTCAGTGGTGGTATAATTTCGTTCAGCTACATTTAACTGTCTACTAGCATAGGCAATTGGAAGATCCATATTACCTTCACCAGTAGGTTGTGCGAGTACACATCCAATAGCATAATTGGATGCATCCACGTGGACATGGAAGGGCTTATTCCAATTTGGTGTAGTCAAGATTGGTGTTGAACATAATCATCGTTTAAGCTCATTGAAAGAGTCCTCACATTCATTAGTCCACTCAAAGTTGGTCAAAAGTCCATAGAGTGGCTTGGCAATGATGGCGTACATGTGTATAAAGCGTTGGTAATAACCACAATGCCCCATGAAAGCTTGCACTTCCTTGACATTCTTTGGCCTAGGTAACTCTGCTATGGCTCTTACTTTTTCTTCGTCCGTAGATATGCCATTCTTTGACACTATGTGTCCTAGAATCTTGCCTTGCCTGACCATGAAAACACACTTTTCTGGGTTCAGGCATACTTGATATTCTCTACATTTGTCAAAGATTTGCCTAAGTTCAGGTATATGTGTCTGTCTAATGTTGGAATGAGCACAAACATCGTCAACATAGACTTCTAAATTCTTCCTCAAGAAATCTTTAAATACATGGCACATCAATCTTTGGAAGGTTGCAGGAGCATTGGTAAGCCCGAATGGCATTACCCGAAAAGCAAATATTCCCCACTCAGTGGCAAAAGCTGTCTTATGCTGATCTTCTAGAGCAATGGCTACCTGATTGTAGCCAGAAAATCCATCAAGGAAGTTGTACACTTCCTTGCCTGCTACTCTTTCTAAAAGGTGCTCAGTGATAGGAAGCGGATAGTTATCTCGAATAGTGGCTGCATTAACCTTCTTCAAGTTAATACATACACATAGCTTTACGTTCTTCTTGGGCACCACTACAATGGGGGATACCCACTCAGTGTGCTCAATTTCATAGATGAATCCAGCTTCGACCAAGCGATCTATCTCCTCCTTGATCTTAGTAGCATAGTTATCGTTATAAGTGTATGGCTTCTGCTTGGATGGTTTGGCATCTGCGGTCATGGGAATGGTGTGTGAGCATATGTCAGGGTCTACACCTTTCAGGTCCTTGTAGCTCCAAGCGAATACATCTCTGTATTCTCTTAGCAAGGCAATCAGCTCTTGCTCTTCTTCTTCCGTCAGGTCATGTCCTATGTAAGTACATCTCTCTTCTCCTTCTTCTATGGCTACAACAATTTTCCTGGTGGTTTCCTTGTTATCATAGGCCTCTCCTGCTTGTGCCTCCCGTTTAGGCATTCTTACCATGACTCTCCTATCGTCTATCTCATACTTCTTAAAATTTTCGGGGACCTCAAACAAAGATTCTTCCTCTTCCCGTGTGACTTCTCTCTTCTTCCTCTTCTTGCCTTCACTCTTGGCAGCCACTTGTGTGGTTAATCTCACATCATTTGTGAACTCCTCATGTCTCTGAGGGTGAACTCGTAATTCATAGAAGTATTCTTCATCTGATGCAAAAGGTGGGTCCATAATGATTGACTCTAGATCGGAGTCACTTGCATCCTCAAATGCATCAGGGCTAGGTTCACATTCTTCGAGAATCGAATCTCCCATGATTGGCTCTATGGAAAAGACTAAAATGTCATAGCCATCCTCATCACAGTGGGGTGTCCATTGTTCCTGATTGATGGCTACATCCATTGTTGCTAAAATTTCTGCCCAGCCATGAGGTTCAAATTCTTCATCAGGAAATACTACAGGTACATAGGCTGGGTCTTGAATTGATCTATGGGTTTCCTTCGCACCTACCTCTCTGGCTTCTTCTCTCTTCTCTTCTTCTACTGCCACTTTGCACATCCATAAGTGGGTGTCTTCATGCATCCATGAGGATCCTGATCCTATGGAATGCACTGACTCCATGTCATCCTTGGCTCTATGGATGGGATTTGATTGAATAGGAGGGACATCTCTATGAGAGTAATATTTAAGATTAACCTTAGTCGTGACACCTAAGTGTTGCAGGTACAAGGAATTGGTTCCCCAATCCTGTACCACTTGCAACTCTCGAATAAATGGTCTTCCCAAAATCATCTCATAGGCATGGTTCTTGCTAAAATCACAGATAGCAAATGTGTGCTCAAACTCTACACCACATGTAGTGAGAGTTATTCCTTCAAGCAGTCCTAAGGGTCTCTCAATGTGACCATCGGCCATCTGCAATTTCATCCTCGTGGGCCTGAGTGCTGGCTTGCCCCATCGCTTCCATAGGGAAGTGGTAGCAATTGCAACTCCTGCACCTGAGTCCAGAATTACCTTGGTTGTGTATCCTTGATGGGTGATGGGAAGATAGGTGTTTCCTTCTTCTCCTTCACTCATATCTCCTATCTTGTCTAGAGGAATTTCTGGCACTGTTCTATGAGAACCTACCTAAGAACGAGGTTTAGTTACCTCTCGTACTTGTTTGGCTATATGTTTCCACAGTTCTAGCCTAACCTTGAGTAGCTCTTCTAAAGTGAGATTGCATTGCACTTTAGTGTTTTTCACTACCTCTGTGTTCCTAGGTATGACTGAGTCTTCGTTTCGTACCATAACCGTGGGTGCTCTCATACAAGTAGACTTAGCTTCCCATGGGCTTGTGAAGTGGGGTAATTCATGTAAAGAATTAGAATCAAAGTCTAATCTTTCCTGAGATTGGTTACTCTCCTACTCTCCATAAATGGAGGGAATATCTTGTGGGAATTGATCATGCGCGTCATCCACAAGTTCAAAGGGAGGAGGGACTTCACTCTCTTTAGCCCATTTCTCTTCTTGAATCTCTTGTAGGAATTCGGGTGAGTACCGATTCATAGAAGAAGATGTGTCTGGCTCTGTGGAGTTGGGTACATAGGCTTCCTGGGCAGGAAGGATTACTCTTTTACTTACCTTGCCCTTACTTGGAGGGGTGGGTTCCTTTTCTGATTGTGCAATCAGCCTCTCCAATCTTTCTAGCAGTCCATCAAAGTGCAACTGCGTCTTAGCTGAACTAGAGATGTTAAAGAGGCAATTGGCTTCAAACATGGTTTGAGCCAATTCCACCATCTTCACACAAATTTTAGTTTGTTCAAGCTCTAGTTCGGCTCTAGGGTAACATTTTTCATGATCCGTTACGTTTGGCCCTTCTTGGATCCTGGCCTGATATGCTTTAAGCATCATGTTAAGGTCCTTGGGAGTGGGATCTGCTAGGACTGATCCTACTCTAGGGGCTGGTGGGATTGTGTGAGGCGGGTTGGAAGGTGGTGGATTGGATGGAGATGGGAATGGTGGTGGTGGGGTAGTGTGAGAGGGAGGTTGAGATGTAAGTTCAATTATCTTGGCTCTCGTTTCTCTTAGGCTTTCCTTGAGTTCACTCATCTTCTTGGCCCATTGCCTTTTCATTCTTTCTCGGCTATCTCTCCAAGCTCTAGTCCTCTTCTTGGTCATGCTCTCAGTTTCACTAACCTCAGCACTTTTTTCCTGGCCTAAACTTTGGTTCTGCTGCAAGGCCTGAGCTCTAGTGACCACTTGCACTAGTGCAGTGGAAGTCACACTCCCTGTGGATTCTACAACTAACCCAATCACATTGATGGGAGTGATTTTTGTTACATTCTGTGGGTTCTTTGGGCAATCTCGTAAGAGGTGCTCCTTTTCACAATCTTGACAAAAGCCTTGAATGGTTATAGATTGGGGTTGTGTAGGGGCAGGCATCGGACCACGAATGAGGTGATCTCCTTGACATCGGTAGCATGGCCCTCTAGGAAATGGGGGTCTTACCTGCTTAGGTTGAGGTCTAGAATTGGGATTTGCATACATAACATTCGCATACTCTGGCTCCCAACTTGGTTCACTCGGTTCTTCGTAATAATAGGCCTCATTATGCTCAGGTGAATGCATGTAGTATGCCTGAGGACTATCAATATGAGTGGAGTCAAAAATATGGTCACTAGGGTCACTCTCTGAAAGCAATGGAGTTACTGGGACTATGGCTCTATTCAGATTCTCTTCTGCAGCTGCATACTTTACTGGAATCACATTGGTTGGGGTAGGAGGTTGCTGAGCTAGCACTGGTTGAGGTCTTTGTTGGTTTTGGTAGGGTTGTTGATAAGGTTGTTGTGGCCTACCATATTGCTGTGGAGGGTACTGGTTCTGGTATCTTCCCTGTTGTGGATAGGGCTGAGGGTAGGTTTGCCTAACCGCTTGCTTATTGTATGGGCAATCTTGCATAGTGTGAGTAGTGTATTTCCTTTCTATGGTGCAGTACTGGCTATTAGGATTCACTTGGGGTTGAGCCATAATGGGGCATACGTTCGCCATATGGTCACCTCCACAAGTGTAGCACCGCTTAACAAGGGAAAATCTTGGAATTTGTTTGCTAGAGACACCTAGTCTTTGAGCTACCTTCTCTGCGAGCTCCTCAATAGATGTGGATTGCGTGGCTAGAAGAACTATCTGAATCTTTGTAGATTTTTGAAAGCTCTAATTCCTCCCCTAGGTTATCTTCAATGTCAATGCACATGCGTACACATTCTTCTATGGTCCTAGGGTCCTTCAAATACACGTATGATCTCAATTTGGTACTTAGCAATCCATCCAAGAATAAAGCCACTTGTTTGGCTGGAGTGGGCAACTCAGGAACAGGACATCTCTCTAGATATTGTCTAAATCTTCTTCCTACAAGTCTCACCGTCTCTTGGGGGGTCTGCTTGAAGCTATGAATCAGTGAGGAGGTATTATGCCTAATACCACTCTTAGAGAATTCAGTGATGAATACCTCCAAAAGTTGGTCTATGCTCCTAAAGTGTCTCTCATTTAGTGGTTGAAACCACGTTAGAGCGGTGTTCCTAAGGGTTAGACCAAAGGCATTATATTGCGTGAACAGGTCCTCAACTTGTTCAGCTCTCAAGACTTGCCTAAATTCAGCCACATGATCATATGGGTCTCCAGTGCCATCGAAGTAATTCTTCATGGACTTAACCAGCTCTGTAGGTCTCAAGGTTCTGGTGTGTTCCTCGGCCTTGGCAAAGGAAAATCATCAGCATTTCTTAGGTTCCTTGGAACTCTAGTTCTTGCTGTTTCTTCTCTATCCGTCTCTGCTCGCGTTCGTTCTCTTCCTATTGGGTTGGCAAAGCTTACCTCAGGTCTATCTCTACTTCTGTCCCTTTGAGCTCCATGAGCTTGGGATGTTCCCACTCCTTGGTGGCCATGGGACACATTAGATCTTGGTTGGGGAAAAATAAATTCACCCTTCCAAGTGTAAGCATGTCTACCATGTTCTGAAACCACAAAGATCCTCTCTGAAGTATTGTCTAAATAGGTCACTTTTCCTGGGCTATCAGGATCTTTGAGTTCATAGATCGTGATCCTCCCTACCTCATTTGGTGGATTAGGCTTATACCTCCAAAAGGCTTCATCGGTCTCTCGGTTTAAGAGCAGATCTATGCTTTTATTGTCCTGGGGAGTCCACTCTAGCGTGATAATTCTAGTAAGAACTCATCTGCCTCGAGGTGTTTTAGGCTCTCCACTTAAGTTCCCCTGCTCCGGGTCACCTATGTCCGTCTCTGGGATCACATTCCCGAATTCGTTTGTCCTGTCTGGGTGGTTGGTGACAACGTATATGGTTCCTTCTTTGTCCAAGTATGCTCCATTTTCAAATTTGTCTGCTGGACGTTCTAGTCCAATGGGTTGATTTGGGTTTTGATATGGACCACAAATCCTCATAGGCCGTCCTCATAGATGCTAGCACCTAATCGGTTGGTCCTAAGGTATTCCAGCTGCGTCTTGTAGGGGCCTTCTACCCTATGTAAGTATGGCACACCTGAGGTCCTTGTGGGTCTCTCCATACCGTGGGACATCTTTGACTCACTAGTCTCAGAGCTAGGTAGTATGAATGATGGCTCAACTGCTGGGCCCAAGACCTAGCAGTATGATTGACACTAGCCTCTGAAGACCTAAGACTCTCTCTGTCTCTCCCTAGGTGTCGTCCTGATCTAAGGTTCATATGCTTAGCTGAGCAATCCCAATTTGTTACCCAAGGTACAGTCTCGTTGCCGATCAATTTGTATCAGTCACTTGGTTCTTTTTAGTTGATTATCGTGTTTATGATCTTGTCTGATATCACGTTGTCAGGAATACTTAAGTTAATTTTCGCTGTTTTAGTTGATCGTTCCATGTTAAGTTCCTTTCCTTTAAAGTTATCGATCACACAAAGATTATGTTTTGGCTTGAACTTGAGTATTTAGGTAGTCTTCAACTTGATAGAAGCCTATGGTCGCCCTGACTTACTTGTAGAACTATTCGCACTTAGCCTAAGCTAGGAATTGACAGAGGGAGTTGAGAGTATTCCAACCTCACTTGCTGATCCTTTGATCTTTAGTGCTCAAGAACCCCGTTCTCAAGCTTGCGGAATGCCCTTGCTCTGGATGCCTTCTAGTGCTCTCAGTGGACCTGTAAAATTCCCAAAGTTAGCTCAAGACTTAGATTCAAATGACACAAAAAATCACTTTCATTCATGTAATTCACATGTCAATTTGCACCATGTCTCTATGGAACACAATTCTAGAGATCCCTTAGTTTTTCTTCCCCTTGGGTATGGTCACTTCAAAATAGTATAGCTAATAATCCTGATATTAATTTTACCGTAACCAGTGGAATTTTTGTCGACAGGTTTGTTAATCGCGATTGACAGAGGTGTCCGTCGGGCCTGTCAGTCGCGATCGACACGTCAGTCGTGATCGATAGTGTCAATCGCGATCGATAGAGTCGGTCGTGAGTCCTGTCAATCGCGATCGATGGTGTCAATCACGATCGACACTTTTTTCGGGATTTTCGCCATAATTTCAGTCGATCGGGGTCCTATCCATCGCAAGGGACACGTGTATGCGCGAATCTTCCTGTCAATCGTCAAATTTCAGTCAGTCGCGATCGACGGTGTCAATCGCGAATGACACAGGTGTCGGTTGTGGTTGTCAATCGCGATCGACGATGTCGATCACGATTGACAGGGTCAGTCGGTCGTGGGATCTGTCGGTCGCGATTGATAGAGGTGTCGGTCGCGATTGATAGAGTCTGATGATCGTGGCTATCGATCGGGATCGACGATGTCAATCGCGATTGATAAAGAAACTCAAAGGTGAAATGGTATTTACAATGAGGTAGAGTGACTAAATTCACTATTTAGGAAGTATTACTTCATGGAAAAATTTGGACGGCCTACTTGCCAGATCTTCATTGACTACTTTGTCTGCTGGTGCTTTCTCTTCGCTCTGAATCCCTTCTTTGACTTCCTTGTCTTGTGAGTCCTTGGGTACCTTGACTACTGCCAACAATAGCACTTTTGATTGTTTACATATCCAATGAATACACACATTTCTACTTTGGGATCCATCTTGCCTCTAACCTGTGAAGGCACATGAGCATAAGAAATACATCCAAAAATCTTACAATGATCCAAGCTTCGTATTCTTCCATTCCAAGCCTCATATGGTGTCATGCCATCAAGTGATTTTGAAGGTAACTTGTTAGTCAAGCAAGTGGTTGTAGATACAGCTTCAACCCATAAGTAATTAGGTAATTGCTTCTCATTTAGCATACATGTTGCAGCTCCAATAATTGTCCTATTCTTTTTTTCTACCACTCCATTTTGCTCAGGAGTGTATCTTGTAGTGATCTCTCTTTTAATTCCTCTTTCTTGAAGAAAGGAGTCAAATTCATGGGAGAAGTACTCCCCCTCTCCATCTGACCTTAGCTTTTTTTATGTCTTCCCTGTTTGATTCTCCACAAGAGCCAAATATCTTTTGAAGCATGAAAAGAATTCATCTTTGTGTTTCATAAAATATAATATAGTCCATCTATTGCAATCATCGATGAAGGAGACATAATACCTTGATCGCGATATTGAAGCATCCTTTCTAGGTCCCCATACATCTGTATGAACCAAATCCAAGAGATCTCCATGCATATATCCTTTCTTCATGAATGGTAACCTGTGAGACTTTCCAAATTGACATGCACTACACTTATAAATCATATGTTGTTTTGACAAGTTAGGGAGTCTATGTACACTTTGGTCCTTGAAAATTTTCTTTAATGATATTTCACCAATATGTGCTAACCTTTTGTGCCATACTTCCAATTCTATGAGTGTCTGACTACCATAGTCAAAGAGAGCAATATTTCTAGTGTCTTGTAATTCAAATGTGAACAATCTACCTATCTTTTCACCCTTTGCAGTTCACCTAAATCCTTGGTTTGGATCCTAACAAATGCTCCTCCTCTTGTGAACCTGACTTGCAACCCTTTCTCTACTATTTGCCCAACACTTATCAATTTCTTTGTAATGGTAGCGACATAGAGTACCTTACTAAGTAGGTTGATGTTTCCATCAGGTGCCTTGACATTTCCTATTTTCTCCACAAGGCATCTTGTATCATCTCCTATTTTTACCTCATGCTTGTTCCTTGGATCTTCTAAACCTGATAGGAGGGCCACATTTCCTACCACATGATTGGAACAACCTGAATCTATGTAGAAAACATGCTCATCAGATTTACCTTGTGGCATGGACATATTCATGATTAGCAATAAGTCCTCTAAATTTTAGTCTTCTATGTAGTTATTGAAGTCTCTTCTTCCCCTATTGCCTCCTTGATAGTTTGAATGGTTGTAATTGTTATGGTTGCCATGGTAATTGTTGAACCTTCCTCTTGAGTAGCCATAACTTCCTCTATTGTAGCATCTGCCTCTTTGATTCTTGGAATTCCTAAAGAAGTATGATTAGTTAATCCACAAATAGAGCATGAATTAGAGTCTTGGGATCTCCCCCTACCTTGTCTTCCTCCTCTGCCTCCACCTCTACCATGTCTTCCTCTTCCTACATAGTTAGCTTGATGTATACCTGCTTCGTCGTCCACTTTCTTTCCTCTTCCTTTGTTTTCTTTGGACTTGATTTTATCAATATACAAAGTATAAGATTGATTTCCTTTGGAGCTTTCCCCATTCTTGATAAGTTTGGCATCTTGAGGAAGTAGTTTTCCTATGAGTGTATTGAAATTTGGTACATGCATATCCATGTACAAATCCATAGGTGTGGTGAATGCTTCCCACTTGTCATCTGCCTTCAAGCCATTGATAACTTGTCTTACAATTTGTTCTTCATCTATTACGTCTCCAATGCTTCCCAACCGATCTACTATGTCCTCGAGCTTTGTGAAAAAATCAATCCCATTTTGTTTGGGAGCTTTCTTGAGAGTTGTGAAGTCCAGCCATAGTTGATGCTTCCTGGCCTTTGTACTTGAAGAGAAGAAGGCTTCAAGTCCATTCCACACTTCGTGAGATGTTTTACAACTTCTAATGTGAGGCAAAAAAAAATCTGAGATAGAGTTGAGGAGATAAGAACTTGCAAGTGCATCCTTGGAGCACCCCGTAGTCAATCTTTCTTGCTCTTCTTGTGTTGGTTGAACTTTGTTCCTGAACTTCATCTCTAGCTATATAACCATATAAATTCCTACCTTGAAGATAAGCTTCCATCCTAAATGACCAAACTTACTAGTTACCTCTATCCAATTTGTTGATTGATGAAGGAAATCCATCTGCCATGTTGTCCAACCTTGCTCTGATACCAATGTGAAGAGATGGATTTGAACTTGGAGAAGATGAAGTGGTGTTGCAAAAACTTTGCACTACACCAGCCAAATAAACTCAAGGGATATGTAGTGGGCCCTTTTAGCTTGCCAATGGATGTATTAGACACACTATGTACCTTGTAAGATCACTCTCAAAACGATGAATCAAAAGAGATAAGTTGGATTAGATTCAAGAACAAAAAACTTGTTATTTATGTTCATACACCTGTCCAGTGTTTTGAACAATTCTCTAGCCGAATCAGCAATTGACTTGAATACTTTTGGGGAACTCTTATTAACTTAGTAAGCTATAAATAAATATTTATCTCATCATTTGGGGAACTCTTATTAACTTAGTAAGCTATAAATAAAGAGTTATTTCATCAAAATGGATGGACTACATAAAGAGAAAAGTGTTTAGCAACTTATCACATCACCCCGATTTTCATGGGTTGTAGCAGTACTCAGATCCATGAGCAGAGAAATGTTAATATCTCAATATTCAAAATTGCAATTATGAGATTTTGTAGGCATATACAAGACAGTATGGTGATTCTATCAAGATTTGAACCATGGAAAATGATGAACTACACAGTGAGAACCAGCTTTGAGAAAATGATTATTTTGATGGATGTTGATAGAGAAGTAGAGAATGAAGAGATATAGTCAACTTCAAATGAATATATCTCAAGATTGAAAAACCCAATTTCAATGAAATTTTATGAGAATGTAGTAGGCTTAAGGATAAAATTTTACAAACTTAAATAATTGAAAATGATGCACTAAGCACAGAGAGAGCATCTCTGCAATCTCACTGAGAAAACTAAGAGATATGGCAATGAACAATATACTCACAAAAGCATGAAGATATGAACTCAAATGATCATGAAAATCAATGTATATTGATTGTAACGTACAATGGACTTACTGATTCATATGTGTGCCTTGAAGCCACACTTTGGTATGGCATAAAGCTCTACTCATGGAGGTCTAAAACTGCAACTAAAATGTCATGTATTTATAGTGATTTTTGGAGCCAAGATTTGAATTTGAATCTTGCTCACCTAAAACAAATCTCCTATCTTTTAGTGATTTATTGATTCTCCAACCACTTCAATCATGAATTTGTGGCTTTTCTCCTTCCTACTCATCAAGTGGACTCAACCATTTTAGATTCTTTCACTTTTACATCAAGTAGAACCTCAAGAATTACAAGAGTGAGGTCACAAGTGAACTCTAGAAAGGATTGACATTTCCTTTAAATTTCTATGTCTTTGGATGACTCAAGCCACATGGAAGTAAAACATCAGATATTGATTTAAGAATGTATGACCTTGCTAGAGCATCCTTTGAGAACCATGTGTTTGACCTTTCTTGTTCTTCTTGTGTTGGTTGGCCCTTTCTTCTGAGGTTTGGCATCATGTCATCTCCAGATATGTAACCATGAAGGAAATCCATCTCCCATGTTGATTTGTTACTCTGATACCACAGTGAGGAGATGGTGAGATAACTTCTAGAGATGAGTTGGTGCCGCACAAAACCTGCTCTACACCTACCAATCTAACTTTAGGGATGATTAACAGACTTCTTTAGCTTCACTATGATGCATTTAGAACCACCAAGTCCTTTGAAGCATCACTCGCAATTGTTTGCATCAAAACAAATAACTAAAATATGCAAGAAATGTGAAGAACCTTCTATTTTGGGAATAGAAGGTCTCAGTATTATGCTTAGAGCTCACAACTTGGTATGAATAGAGAGATTTTTCACACACCTAATTGAAGTGTATATATAACTAAAGCAAGTTATTTAATGAATTTAGCTGCACCATGCAAAGAGAAATGAATCTAAGTTAGGGGTTATCCAACTTTTGAGGATCTAGAAGGTGTTGAAGACATAATCACCTTCCTTACTTCATATCTCAAGATCTGTTGAACCAAAATTGATGAAACTCAATACATAAATTTTAGACTGTCTACTCTAGATATTCCATGTTAAAGTATGGCAAATGAGTAACGACAGAGAAACTGATTCCAGAAGATCACTATAATAATGAAGATGCAATAGTAGATAGTAGGCATAAATGTACTCGAAGAAATGTACGAAATGTAAATGCTATTGAACATATGATACAAGGGAAGTGTAGTGGACTACTCATACATGAAGTGAGCTCAATGTATGCTCATTGATGTAGCTAATGTCTCTTAGAATAGCTCTCTCATCGTGAGAATAAAACCATGTGTATATATACACATGTCTTGAGTTTAAATTTTGAATTTTCCCTCAGCTAAAAGTGATCCTAAACTTTAGGGACATAGTTGGTTTGGTTCCTTTACTAAATAATTCATGCCTTGAATCTCCTAAATCCACAAGATTCCATCTTCTTCTTTGACTTTTACATCTATCCAAAGTAAATACACTCAAATTGATAAGCATGAGTTCCTATGTGGTTCTCCATGTGAAAAGATAAATGAATGTGTCATCTAGAACCTTTAACAATGCACTTAGGGTTGCTAATTGTACCAGAAAGCCTCTTATGCCAAACTTCTAGCTCACTAGGGTTCCTGACCCAAAGTTGTATAAAACCTACCATGTGAAGAGCCTACCATGTCTCTCACCTCTTGCCATCTTTTTGATGCCTAGGCATGGATCTTCCACATCTGCTCCATGTTGGGCGAACCTAACCTGCAATTCCTTTTCTACAATCTAGTCTACACTTATTAGGTTTTTGGTAATAGTTGTACATAGAGAACCTTACTCAAAATTTTTGTTTCTTCCATTTGAAGCTTTGACATTGCCAATCCTTTCCACATTATGTTTGGTATCATCTCTTGTTTTTACCTTATGTTTATGCTTAGGTTTCTCAAATTCTAACAAAAGATAAACATTGCTTGCAACATGGATTTAACAACTAGATCATATATATAAAAAATGCTCATCCTCTTTACCTTCTTTATTGATTCATTAGAAGTATTGAATCTTCATGTGATTGATCCTCTTAGTAGTTGTTTCAGTCACTTCTACTATTGTTTATGTTATTGTTGTTGTAGTCTTGTCCATCTTTGCCTCTTGTATTGTCAAATCCACTTCTTCCTCCTCCTTTCTGTGTTCTTCCATTGAACCAATAATTTTGAGTGGTATGGCTTGACTTTTTATAGATGGCACAAGACTAAAATTCTTTTTTTGGGTCTTATCTTGCTTTGCTCCTTTCTTCTTCTCTTTACATTTTTCTTTTGCTTGCATAAGTGGCTTGGAAAACTTCTTCATCATCATACTCTCTCTTCTTTCCTTTGTTTTCTGTGAGCAAAGAAACTTAATGATGTGTGTGTGACTTGCCTCCCATCTATATATACCATCTTGTACTCTAAAACTAACAATGTTCTGGAATAATATAGTGTGAACATGGTCATCATGCAACACTTATCCCCATTACTACTAAGTTCCTTAGGGTATCCCCCAAGCTTGGGATGCTGGCTAGTTGACCTTTGTTCCTCACACACATGGACTCATCCCTATGGACCAAAGTCATGATCCGTGTGGATCAATGTCTGACACTCTCTCTGCCTTCTAAAGATCATTTTCCTCAATGGTCAGTGAGGGAAAGAACTTGTTGTTGGATAAAGTTCTTGGCAAGTCTGGATGGCTTGAGTACCACAAGTTCATGTAGTCTTGAAGAGAATACCTGAAGTGATGAAGAGTTCTCTTGTGAACTCACTCTCGTAGTTTCTTGAGTATTCACCTATTGTAAAAGTAAAAGAATCAAAAGTGGTTGAAGCCACTTGATGTTAGAAAAAGAACTCCATGAGTTCATAATAGAATCTATTACTAGAATTTAAGAAAATTGTTTTAGGTTAGCATGTATTCAAATTCAAAATATGGCTCCAAGACACACTATATATGTGTGACTTATCTAGTCATGAAAAAAACACACTCCTTAGCAGAGATTCTTGTTAGATTTGAGTGTGATCTCCGAGCTCCTACATGTATAAATAATTCTATTGTACTTTTCATGTAATATAAATTTGACTTCATACATAATTGTTGCCATAATGTCAAGTCTATGTGAGTGTATTGTTCATTGTGAGTGATCTTAGTTTTTAGTCAGATTGTAGAAATGATTTCTCTGAGCATGGTTCATCTTTTTCAATGATTTAACTTGGTAATTGTAGCTCTCTAAGCCTACTTTCAGATCACAAAGTTTCATTCCATTTGGATCTTTGAGTTGTGAGAGACATTCATCAGAATCTGACTATGTATTTACTTGTACTACTTCCTCAAAAGTTGGGATCACATAGGTGATTTGTTAAATTGATTTCTCTCAATTAGCTCACTCATTTTCATTTAGAGGATCTAATGGTCGTCAAAGTGCTAGTATGTGAAGACAAGGATCTTACCGAACCTCTTGTCTTGGGCCAAGACTGAATCTATGATCATGCAGTCAACCTCAACCTAAGAAGTGGACTTCTTCAAGCTTGGGTAGGGCAAGACCGCATCACAATTGAATTAGAAAATCAAGCACTCAGGCCACTAGAGAAGGAACCAAATCCTGGTCCCTACAGGAACCCACATGAAGATAACGATGCTATTCTTGTCCAAAGTTCTATGGTACATAAGATTTTCACTCTTGACGAAGGTGAAGAAGTCAATGAGGAATTCCCTTCTTGTACAAAGAGGATTCGAGGAAAGCAAGTTGGGCAACACATGACACAAAGAAGGCCCATAATCAAGAAGCAGGAGCACCAACATGTGCAATATATGGACCTTATGTTTTTCCTTGTGTACTGATCTTTATATATTGCACTTGTTGTATTCTTGTTTTTAGGCCATTCTCGTACATTCCTTTTTATGTAATAGAAGAAGAAGAAGATTATTCTTCCTTGCCTCAATTTTTGTGTGTGCTTCTCCTTGAGAGTGAGAGTTTGTGTGTGTGAGCTCTCTTCCTTATCTCCTTCCTCGTGACACAAAATGGGCACCTTTCATTTTGATCGAGGGGAGGAATATATGTCTTCTGACCTTAATGCATATTTGGTTGAACATGTGATAAAACATTAGTGTACAGTGCCATATACACCTCAATAGAATGAAATTTCTAAATGAAAGAACATGTCACTCATGGAGATGGCGAGGTGTATGGTCAAGAGTCATGTTTTACCACATAGTTTCTAGCTTGATGTTGATATGTGTGTTGCATATGTACTTAACAGGTGTCTCACTAAAGAATTGCAGTCTATCACTCCATATGAGTCTTGGCATGGTCACATGCCATTTGTTGCTAACCTGCATGTTTTTGGTTGTCTGGCATATGCATTAGTGTTTGAACAACACAAGAAAATGGATGATAAAGTAGTGAAATGTATTTTTTTTAGGTAGAGTTTTGAAAGTAAAGGCTATCGTCTATATCATCCATAAACTAAAAACATTTTGGTTAGCCATGATGTTGTTCTTGTGGAAGATGCTATTCAACCATTACTTTCATGTACTAAGCAAACATCAGTTAGGTCCAAAGACATGTATGACACTTTCTTGCCTCTTTTTTATAGGTGGATATTCTAGTGTTGGTCCTAATGAGGCAACTTCTCAGCCTTTATAGGTTTCATGTGATGATGTAGATCATTCCATTTCTGATGCAGATTTACATGATGCACTTATTGATGAGAGAGCTAATATCAAGGAGGCAAAAACTATGCCAAAATGATTGGTGCAAACTTTGCATAATAGCAAATTAGATGCACCTCTATCATATTGTACTCACTCTGGCTCTCATTGTTTTTCTTTTGCATCAGATTGATATGCTATGGCCGCCTCTAGTCTTTGTGATGAGAATCACAAAATTGGATGGCTGCTATGCAATCTGAATATGATGCTATAATGAAGAATGGTACCTGGTCTTTATGTGATTTTCTTCCTAGTAAGAAGACCATTGGCATTAAGTGGGTATACAAGCTGAGGTGTAAGCTTCATGGAATAATTGACACGTATAAGGCTAGGCTTCTTGCAAAGGGTTATGCTTAGGAAAGGCACATTGATTTTGATGAGACCTTTGCTCCTACATGTCAAATGACTATTGCTCGTAGCATCTATGCACTTGGGTCATGATGGTTGGAATGTACATCAGTTGGACATTAGAACTACATTTTTGAATGGTGATTTGCATGAAGAAGTATATGTTTTTCAGCCATGTGGCTTTGTGTAGAAAGGGCATGAGAACAAAGTGTGTAGGTTGAAGAAGGCATTATATTGTTTGAAGCAAGCACCACGTGCTTGGTATGAAAAGATAAATGGCTACCTGACTACACATGGTTTTGAGAACAGTCTGACTAAGAGCACCTTAAATGTTAAGCATGCAAATGATGGGCTTCTGATCATTTTTTTCTATGTTGATGGCATGATGCTCACTAGTCATGCATATTGGTGAGGCTGATTTGCATGCTTCATTTGAGATGTCGAATTTGGGG
Organism: Ceratopteris richardii; assembly: GCA_020310875.1. Taxonomy (NCBI): domain Eukaryota; kingdom Viridiplantae; phylum Streptophyta; class Polypodiopsida; order Polypodiales; family Pteridaceae; genus Ceratopteris; species Ceratopteris richardii. The sequence continues at coordinate 52,393,271 of CM035408.1, forward strand.
CATTTGCATCATTATTTGGGCATTTAGTTTATACAAGTTGATGTTGGAATAGATTTGTGTCAAACCAAATATATTGACACATTATTGTGGTGTTTTGTCCTTGAAGACTACAAACCTATTGCCACTCCTACGTAGACATGTTTATAATTGAGTTTTAATGATGTTGGAGATGCATTTGATGCTATTCTCTATCAACGGGATATGGGATGCTTGATTTACTTATGCATTACTCGGCTAGATATTCACTTTGTTGTCTCATAGATGAGCAAGTTTACGCATTGTCCAGGTGTGAAGCATTGGTAGGCGGTATGTACATAAGTGGTTTTTGCTTCATGCTTGGTAGCTCATGCAAATCTTGGTTGAGCAAGAAGTAGCCTACTATGGTCACTTCTATTTGTGAGGTTGAGTATAAGGTAGCTTTCATAGTGATTGTTAAGTGTGCATGGCTCAGATGCCTTATGGCTGATTTGGGTGTTGGTCAATTTTCTGCCACCACCATCTTCACTGATAGTTAGAGTGCATTGGCAGTTGCGAGGAACCATGTGCCCCATGCTTGCACTAAGGACATTGAGGTGCACTATCATTATGTCAGGGAGAGGTTCTCTGTTAAAGAGATCACCTTGGCATATGTGCCCACACAAAAGAACATTGCAAACCTTTTCATGAAGGCTTTGCCTAGGGAGAAGTTTGAAGCTTTCCTCAAAGCTTTGGACTTACTTCCTTTTGTGGATTGATTCCACATAGTTTGGCACTTCCTTATACATGAGTGCCAGCTCCTTGTTCACCACATCACTCCCAAGGGCGATTTGTTGATATATTTAGGTAGTGATGTGTGTGAACACACTGGGACCACCATAGCACTTTTTTCCCTCTTTAGGAGGTTTTTTCCCTGTGGCTCGTATATATGCCTATAGCCCTACTGGGTCACTTATCATTGTACATTCTAGTAGTAATACATTCAGTATTGTGTGCTGTGATCCAAGATTCTCCTTCTTCCTTGGGCTATTTGCATGCTTCCACATACATCAAACTCCAACAAAGCAATCATACAACAAGCAGGGATTTATGCATACAAACAAGCTTGAATTGATACATACAAATGTGTGGGGTCCTTCAAAGCATTATAGTGTTAATGGATCCAAATTTTATGTTTTGTTTGTAGATGGTGCAATAAGATGGATCACACTTAATGTGATCAAGGACAAATCTGAAGTGTTTAATACATTTAAACATTATCATGCATATGCAAAAGGGACTACAGGACAAAAGCTCAAAAGATTGAGTTCAGATAGAGGGGGAGACTATTTCTCCAAAGCATTCAATGATTACTTGTGGATTGCAAGTATAAAAAGAGAAATAACTTGCAAGTACTCTCCTCAACAAAATGGAGTTGTAGAAAGGAGGAATAGAACACTTGTGGAATTCGCTAGATCTATGATGAAGGAAAAGAATTGCCCTAATTACTTATGGGGAGAAGCTCTTAGCACTGCAACCTATCTTGTAAATAGGTTGCCTTGTAAAGCTTTTTGGATGGTACAACCCCTTATGAATCATGGTGGAGCAAGAAACCCACTCTTGATCATTGCAAAATATTTGGATGTTTGGCATATGCTTATGTTCTATCCCAATTGAGACATAAGCTAGAACCTAAAGCAAACAAGTATTTCTTCCTAGGATATGATGATAAACAAATGGGTTACAAGTTGTGGATTCCATCTACAAAACAATTTCTTGTTTCTAAAGATGTGACATTTGATGAAAAAAATACATGGTATACTTCAAATAATATTCATGCAAGTATATGAAGATGAAAGTGATGACAAAGATGGAGATAGAACAAGATTCCATCTAGAGCATGATGAGGTAGGGACCTTAAGGAGTGTAGAGATAAGAAGGTCATCAAGAGAAAGATAGCAACCTACAAGGTATAGCTATGAAACTTCTTATATCATAACCAAAGATCATGCATACATATTGAAGATAGATGAAGATACATCAACATATGCAGAAGCCAAAAGTAAAGAGAATTGGGAAAAAGCAATGAAGAAAGAGCATGATGCTCTACTTGAGAATGATATATGGGACTTGGTACCTAGACCAAGGAATCAAAAGGTAATTGAATGTAGATGGGTATTTAAAACAAAACGATTTGTAGAAATAGAAATGTGTCCATATATAAAAATAGACTAGTGGACAAAGTTTATGCTTAGACAAAAGGTGTGGACTATGATGAAACTTATAGACTAGTGGCTAAAAGTATATGCTTAGACAAAAGGTGTGGACTATGATGAAACTTATAGTCTAGTGGCTAAAATCTCAACCATTAGAACATTGATAGCTATTGAAGCTTGCAAAGGATGAAGCTATCACAATTGGATGTTAAAAATGCTTTTTTAATGGATATATTGCAAATGAAGTATACATGGAGCAACAAGAGGGTTTCAAAGATCCAATTGGACCAGATTGTGTGTGTAAGATCAAAAGAGCCTTCTATGGTTTGAAGTAGCCCCCAAGGGCTTGGAATTATAGACTTGTGAAGTCCTTAAATGAACTTGGATATCAAGCTTCAAGGAAGATAGTAGCTTGCTAGTGAAAGCAAGTAAAGATGGGTACATATACACTTGTATCTATGTTGATGATATTATACTTATAGGTACAAATAATAAAGGAATCTAGAAGCTCAAGAAGCAAATGGAGGAGTTCAAGATAAGTGAATTGGGATTTTTATCTGATTTGCTATGCATGGAAATCATTTACACTCAACATGGAGTGTATATTACACAGGAAAGGTATTTGAAGAATCTTCTATTAAAGTTCAACATGGAAAATTGCAAAACTTCAACAACCCCATTGGAGGTAAATCACAAGTTAAGCAAGTATGGAGGTGAAGAATTCAAAGATATGAATATTTATCAAAGCTTGGTAAGTAGTATGATATATGCTACATTGACAAGGCCAAATCTTTCATATGTAGTTGGTAATTTATCACAATTCATGCATTGTCCAAAGAAAACTCATTGGATTGTAGCACAAAGAGTGCTAAGATACATTGAAGGAACTTCTAATGAAGGTTTGTACTATGGTTTTACTTATAACACTAGAATCAAAGTGTTTAGTGTTGCAGATTGGGCAAATAGGACATATGATGAAAGATCTACTCATGGATACTTATGCTACATTGGAGATAAGCTAGTATCATGGTGTTCAAAGAAGCAACACACAGTTGCTTTTTCAACCACATAAGGTGAGTATAAAGGAATGGTAGAAGTAGCAAAAGAAGATATATGGATAAAGAATTTGATGAAGATTCTTGGATTTTAGGGTGTTCCAATTGTACATGGTGATAGCATAAGTTCACTTTACTTGACAACTTACCCTGGTTTGCATGCCATGACTAAATATATTGAGATTCAATATCATTTCTTGAGGGAAAAGGTGCTTGATAAAGAAATTGAAGTCACATATACTCCAACAAACGAAAATGTAGGAGATATGTTAACCAAGATTATAGATGGACCTAAGCTATATAGAGTCAAAGAGATGGCAAGAATTAAGAAGAAGAGCATAATTAGAGTTAGTTATTGAGGAGGAGTTGTTGGAGAAAACCCATAGAACATTGATGCGTATGAAGGTTAATGAAGTCAAGCAAGAGTATGGACAAAGATAAAGATAAGTTTGGTACAAATAAGACCAAGAAGAATGAAGAGAGCAACGCATAAAAATCATGAGACATGACTATGCATATATTCACTTCAAATTTTCCTAATTAGTGTATTATAGTTAGGTAATTAATAAATCAAGTGAATAACAATGTATTGCTGATGATCCACCTACAAATTTGTCACTATATAAGTCAGTTATGACTTTAGAAATGCAATGAATTCATTAACATATATCAGATAGAAATGTCGAATAAAATCTATAGGATTAGACTTCAGTCTAATCTACATTTCTCTCACGATGATCATGCGGAACAAAAATCCTTGTACACAAATCTAATTCATTAGTAAACCAAGCTATGGTTAAAGTTTCATGTCCTAATCCCTTTCATAGAGAGTGTATGATTCATAGGAACATTCATGTGTCAAACTTATGCAGGGAGGACTAAGAAATGGCACATCTGGTCAATTAATGTTTTGCTCACATCTCAGTGATCCATGTAAAGTTTTTGTGTTTAAGCACTAGAAATCTAAGTTGAGAGATAAGGAAGATATTTCCAAAAGCATTTTGTAAAATGGGTTATAATCTGAGAGGAATCAAAGGTTGAAGTTACCTATGTCAAAGTCACCATTTCTGGATGACAATTTTAGACATACTTTGATATGAGTGATTAATCAAAGTTTTAATGAGTCTAATAAAAGGTCTATTGTACCTCAAAGTTTTGCAATTATCATACAAAGATTCTTATGTAATTTGAGGCATTAAAATCCACATCATTTGCAGGTAATGAAAGTTGAATATTGAGGTAGACTATTTGAAGAAGAATAGAGATTCAGAATTGAAGAAGGAAGTGTTGAGATATCAAGCTCAACATGTGATGATCCAGGATGACACATACCAATTTTTTGTTTCTTTGACATGTATAGTGGTCATGCCGATATATGTCAGGGATACTTCATTGAGCTTTATTAGATTTATCTACTGAGAGTGATGGCACATTTGTTCCTTGCCAGCTCACTCATTCGCAAACGTTAGATTTTTTCTTATGTACTGATCTTTATATTTTGCACTTGTTGTACTCTTGTTTTTAGGTCATTCTTGTACATTCCTTTTTATGTGATAGAAGAAGAAGAAGAAGAAGATCATTCTTCCTTGCCTCAATCTGTGAGTGTGATTCTCCTTGAGAGTGAGAGTGTGTGTGTGAGCTCTCTTCCTTATCTCCTTCCTCATGACATGGTATCAGAGCTAGCGTGGTTGTAGAGAGCTCGTGGAGAAGGCGGCCGTGAAGAGTATGCAGCAAGGCATGGAGAAAACGCGCTTCACAAATGACCTCCATTTGCTACGAAAATCGGTGTGAAGGTAGAAGACCTCAAAATATTTTTGAGAGTTATCCCTTTAGGGTCACTTGTTTTTGTCAGATCAAAGTTTCGGAGCCATCTCGACCTCTGTTAAATGGTAAGTAGTAGGTAATTTTCGTGTTTTTTTTCTCCATCTCCATCTCCATCTCCATCTCCATCTCCATCTCCATCTCCATCTCCACCTCCATCTCCATCTCCTTCTCCACTTCATATACCCTCTTCCTTGTCATTATCCTCATTTGCTTTGTGCGAGTTTGAGAGAGAGAGAGAGTGCATTGTTGTTTTGTGTGTTTTTGCATGTTTCTTGCAGGTTTCAGCATCATCACCATCTCCAGCAAGCTCAGCAGGTACGGAATCTTTCTGCGCAAGCCCCGAGGCGTCGAGCTCGAGCTATCGCGACACACCAAAAAGTTGACCCAATCACAATTCTGAGTGCACCACTACACTGCGCAGGCTGAGAGCTCTTAGAATCACTAGCCTGATCAGGAAAATTCACCATATCCCGACCTATCGCGACACACCGAGGTATCGCGACACACCAAGGTATCGCGACACTCCCAAGTATCATGACACTTCGACCTATCGCGACACTCCCAAGTATCGCGACACTTCCACCTATCGCGACACCTCCACCTATCGCAACACTCCCAAGTATAGCGACACCTCAACCTATCGCGACACTCCCAAGTATCGCGACACTTCCACCTATCACGACACCCCGACCTATCGCGACACTTCCACCTATCGCGACACTTCCACCTATCGTGACACTTCCACCTATCGTGACACTTCCACCTATCGCGACACTTCCACCTATCGCGACACCTCGACCTATCGCGACACTCCCAAGTATCGCGACACTTCCACCTATCGCGACAACCCGACCTATCGTGACACTTCCACCTATCGCGACACCTCGACCTGACCTATCGTGATACATCGGTTTAACGCATGAATTTCTAGGGTGAATTAATTGATTGAACTGAGGTACTTTTGGGCTTAGATCTTGGACACATTGGGATGATATTAGTCTTAGAAGTAGGCAAAATACCTAAAAACCAGTGAGGAATTTCCTGAACCCTGAGAGCTTGTTTTGACCCCCTAAATGCCTGATTGGTCATAACTTCACCATACGAACTCCGATTGATGAGATTTTGGTCTCGTTGGAAAGCTTGTTGAGAATCCTACGTGCACCTGGACTGGTTTTTGTAAGAATCATACGTGGATTTTTAGAACATGTATTTTTAAGTTGGCCTTTATGTGGGACTAGGTGGTCATAAGATTTTGGGGGTACAGTGAGTTACTCCAAGGGGAGCCTGTAATAGTTGATGTGTGTCTTTCAATCCATTGTAGTAAATGAGCTATATTAACTTGTGAACTTTTGCAGGAACATTGCGTGCACTCAAGGCATTCCAAGGCAAGCTAGCAAGGGTGAGTACAATGCTTGGGAGAAGGCTTCCTGGGCTGGTGTAGCAGTCTGAGCAACCAGAGGATTGAGGTTGGAAGTTCTCTCAACCCTCCTTTGTCAATTCCTAGCTTAGGCTAGTACGACTTAGGTGTGGTGATTAACTAGAGCAATGCTAGGCACTAATCAAGTCCAAGAGAACTAATCAACAAAGTACAAGCATTAAGTAGAGCTTAAGTGCAAAAATTCTAAGGAACAAAAGTAAACTTGAATCGAGCAAATATCAAGTGCGAAATTCACTTAAGTACTCCTGACGACGTGATTTCAAACAAGAGCTTAACACAATAGTCAACTAAAAAGAACAAAGTGGTTGGTGCAAATTAACCTGCAACGAGAGTGTACTTGGGACCAAGGGGGTATAGAAACCAGGCATATGAACCTTAGGTCAGGCAGACACTTAGGCCGAGACCGACAAAGCCTCAGATCTTCTGAAGCTAGTGTCAATCACACTGCTAGGTCTTGGGCCCAGCAGTTGAGTGATTACCCATACACTCCCAGATAAAAAACAAGTGATTCTGAGATGTCCTATAACATGGAGAGACCAGCAGGTAGTTCAGGGGTGGCGTATCTAGAAAAGCCAGAAGGACCTTACAAGACTCAATTGGAATACATAAGGACTAATCGTCTAGGTGCTCGCATCTATGAAGACGGCCTGCGAAGATCTGTGGTCCAGATTAAGAACCCCGATCAACCCCATGGACTAGAACACCCGGTAGTCAAGTTCGAGAATGGAGCATACCTAGATAAAGAAGGGACTATTTATGTAGTCTCCACCCTTCCAGATAGAACAAACAAGTTTGGGAATGTGATCGCAGAGACCGACACGGGTGATATAGAACAAGGGAACTTAGAGAGAGAGCCGAGGACTCCCCGTGGTAAATCCGTCTTGACTAGAATCATGACTCCAGAGTGGATTCCCCAAGATAATAAAAGCATAGATTTGCTTTTAAACCAAGAAACTGATGAGGCTTTTTGGAGATGTAAGCCTGTCCAGCCTCATGAAGTAGGTGCTCTCACAATTTATGAGTTTAAAGACCCTGATAGCCCAGGCAAAGTAACCTACCTAGACAATACATCAGAGCAGATCTTGGTGGTCTCTGACCATGGGAGACATGCCTACATTTGGAAGGGTGAATTTGTTTTTCCCCAACCGCTGTCCAATGTGTCCTACAGTCACCAAGGAGCTGGGACCTCCCAAGCTCATGGAGCTCAAGGAGATAGAAGTAGAGACAGACTTGAGGTAAGCTTTTCCAACCCCCTCGGAAGAGAAAGAATGAGAACAGAAACAGAGAGAGAAGAAACCGAGAGACCTAGAGCCCGAAGGAACCAAAGAAATGTTGATGATTTCCCTTTGCCAAGGCTGAGAGAACACACGAGGACCCTGAGGCCAACTCAATTGGTGAAGTCCATGAAGAACTGTTTTGATGGCACAGGAGACCCATACGATCATGTAGCTGAATTTAGACAAGTCTTGAGAGCGGAACAAGTGGAGAACCTATTCACGCAATACAATGCTTTTGGTCTAACCCTTAGGAACACTACCTTTACATGGTTTCAACCCCTGAATGAGAGACAGTTTAGGAGCATAGACCAACTTTTAGAGGCTTTCGTCACTGAATTCTCTAAGAGTGGCATACGGCATAATACCTCCTCCCTGATTCATAGCTTTAAGCAAACACCTCAAGAGACGGTCTGACTAGCAGGAAGACGGTTTAGGCAATACCTAGAGAGGTGCCCAATGCCTGAGTTACCCACACCAGCCAAGCAAGTGGCTTTGTTCTTAGATGGATTGTTGAGCACCAAGCTCATGTCATATGTATATCTGAAGGAACCCAGAACTATAGAAGAATGCGTGCGCATGTGCATAGACATCGAGGATAACCAAGGCGAGGAGTTGGAGCTATCAAAAATCTACAAGGATTCGGATAGCTCTAGTAGCCTCATATCTGGTCAATCCACATCCATTGAAGAGCTTGCAGAAAAGGTAGCTCAAAAACTAGGTGTCTCTAGCAAACAAATCCCAAGATTTGCCCCAGTTAAGCGGTGCTATACTTGTGGAGGTGACCATATGGCAAGTGTATGTCCCATTATGGCTCAACCCCAAGTGAATCCTAGTAGCCAGTACTGCACAATAGAGCGAAGGTACACCAACCACACCGCACAAGTCTGCCCTTATAACAAACAAACTGTCAGGCAAAATTACCCTCAGCCATATCCACAACAAGGTAGATACCAGAATCAGTACCCACCACAGCAATACCGCAGACCACAGCAACCTTATCAGCCACCTTATCAAGGGCAACACAGACCTCAACCAGTCCTTGCCTAGCAACCCCCTGCTCCAACCAATGTAATCCTAGTAAAATATGCATCTGCTGAAGAAAATCTGAACAGAGCCATAGTCCTAGTCACACTGTTGCTATCAAACAGTGATCCAAGTGACCATAGTTTTGACTCCACACATATTGACAGCCCACAGGCTTACTACATGCAGTCACCCAAGCATAACGAGCCATACTATTATGAGGACCCAAGTGAAAATAGTGGGGAACCTGAGTATGCTAATGTCATGTACACAAACCCCAACTCTAGACTTCAACCTAGGCAAGTGTGACCCCCATTTCCTAGAGTACCATGCTTCAGATGTCAGGGAGATCACCTTATACGTGATTGTTCACTGCCTGCCCCTACACAACCCCAACGAGTGACAATTTAGGGCTTTTGTCAAGATTGTGGGAAAGAGCATCTCTTACGAGATTGCCCAAAGAACCCCAATAACCTACCAAAAATCACTCCTATCAACGTCATTGGACTTGTAGTAGACTCTACAGGAAGTGTAACTTCCACTGCCCCAGTGCAGGTGGTCACTAGAGCTCAAGCTTTGCAGCAAACCCAAGGTGTAGGACAGGAAAAGAGTTCTGAGGTTAGTGAGATGGAGATTCTCACCAAGAAAAGGACAAGAGCTTGGAGAGATAGTCGGGAGAGAATGAAAAGACAATGGTCACAGAAAATGAGCGAACTTGAAGAAAGCTTGAGAGAAACCAAAGCGAAGATAAGTGAACTCGCATCTCAAAACCACTCTCACACTACCCCACCACCACCCTTTCCATCTCCCTCCAACCCACTCCTGAGGATCTAGACATTATGCTTAAAGCATATCAGGCCAAAATCCAAGAAGGGCCAAATGTGACAGATCATGAGAAATGTTACCCTAGAGCCGATCTAGAGATAGAGCGAACAAAGCTTTGTGCTAAGATGGTCGAATTGGCGCAAGCCATGTTTGAAGCCAATCGCTTGTTCAATGGCTCTAGCTCCACAAGAACACCCTTGCATTTCGATGGTCTATTAGATAGATTGGAGAGGTTACTTACAAAGTCTGGGAAAGGAGTCACCTCCCAGATTAAGGAGAGTGCAAGAGATAGAATAAGCATTCCTCCCCAGGAAGCTTATGTGCCTAACTCCACTGAACCAGACACCTCTTCTTCTATGAATAGGTATTCACCAGAGTTCCTGAGAGAGATTCAAGAAGAGAAATGGGCAAAGGAAAGTGAAGTCCCTCCTCCATTGAACTTGTGGATGATGCACATGATCAATTTCCACAAGACATCCCTTCTATTTATGAAGAGAAGGAGAGCACCCAATCTCAAGAGAGATTAGACTTTGAGTCTAATTCCTTACAGGAACTACCCCATTTCACAGGCCCATGGCAAACCAAGTCAACTTGCATGAGAGCACCCACGGTCATGATAAGAAACGAAGATTCGATCATACCTAGGAATACTGAGGTGGTAAAAAACACTAAAGTGTAGTGCAACCTCACTTTAGAAGAGCTACTCAAAGTTAAGCCAGAAGTGTGGAAACACGTAGCCAAACGAGTGCCAGACATAGTGAAATCACGTTCCCAGGTAGGATCACATAGAACAGTGCCAGAAATACCATTGGATAAGATAGGAGATATGAGTGAAGGAGAAGAAGGAAATATCTATCTCACAGTTACCCATCAGGAATACACAACCAAAGAAATTTTGGACTTAGGTGCAGGAGTTGCAATTGCTACCACTTCCCTATGGAAGCGTTGGGGCAAGCCAACACTCAGGCCAACGAGAATGAAATTGCAAATGGTCGATGGTCATATTGAGAGACCTTTGGGATTGCTAGAAGGAAATAACTCTCACTACATGTGGTGTAGAGTTTGAGCACACATTTGCTATATGTGACTTTAGCAAAAACCAGGCCTATGAGATGATTTTGGGGAGACCATTTATGCAGAAGTTGCAAGTGGTGCAGGATTGGGGAACCAATTCTTTGTACTTGCAACACTTAGGTGTTACAACCAAAGTCAATCTCAAGGATTACTCTCATAGAGATGTACCCCCCATCCAATGGAATCCCATCCATAGAGCCAAAGATGATACTGGAGGAAAGGTGCACGTACATAGGACATGACTTGACGGAAGAAGAAGAGCAAGAGTTGGTAGCCTTGCTAAGAGAGTACAGAGATGTATTCGCTTGGAGCTACAAGGACCTAAAAGGTGTAGACCCCGACATATGCTCTCACACAATTCCCATGACCTCAGATGCCAAGCCCTCTAAACAAAAGCCATACACATACAATGAAAACTATGCTGCCAAGATCAAAGAGGAGATAGATCGCTTGGTTGAAGCTGGATTCATCTATGAAATTGAGCACACTGAATGGGTCTCCCCCATTGTAGTGGTGCCCAAAAAGAATGGCAAATTACATGTATGCATTAACTTGAAGAAGGTTATCGCAGCCACTATCAGAGATAGTTATCCGCTTCCTATCACTGAGCATATATTAGAAAGGGTAGCAGGCAAGGAAGTGTACAGCTTCCTTGATGGATTCTCGGGCTACAATCAGGTAGCCATAGCTCCAGAAGATCAGCATAAGACGGCTTTTGCCACAGAGTGGGGCATATTTGCCTTTAGGGTAATGCCATTTGGACTTACCAATGCGCCTGCCACCTTTCAGAGATTGATGTGTCATGTATTTAAAGAGTTCTTGAGGAAGAATTTGGAAGTCTATGTTGATGATCTCTGCACACATTCCAACATTAAACAGACACATATACCGGAACTCAGACAAATCTTTGAAAAATGTAGAGAATATCAAGTCTACTTGAACCCAGAAAAGTGTGTTTTCATGGTCAGGCAAGGCAAGATTCTAGGACACATAGTGTCAAAGAATGGCATATCCACTGATGAGGAGAAAGTGAGAGCTATAGCAGAACTACCGAGGCCAAAGAATGTGAAGGAAGTACAAGCTTTTATGGGGCATTGTGGTTATTACCGACGCTTTATACACATGTACGCCATCATTGCAAAGCCTCTGTATGGACTTTTGACTAACTTTGAGTGGACTAAGGAATGTGAAAATTCTTTCAACGAGCTCAAAAGAAGATTGTGTTCAGCACCAATCTTGACTACACCAGATTGGAATAAGCCCTTCCATGTGCATGTGGATGCGTCCAATTATGCCATTGGATGTGTGCTTGCACAACCTACTGGTGAAGGTAATATGGATCTTCGAATTGCCTATGCTAGTAGACAGTTGAATGCAACTGAACAAAACTATACCACCACTGAACGAGAAGGGTTAGGGATGGTATATGCAGTTAAAAAGTTTAGACACTATTTGCTTGCAAATAAGTCTAAATTTTTTACTGATCATCAAGCTCTGTTGTACTTGGTAAACAAGCCATGCAATACAGGCAGATTGGTAAGATGGTTCCTCTTACTAATGGAATATGACTTTGAGGTTGTGGTGAGGAAAGGCAAGACCCACCTGAGAGCAGATCATCTCTCAAGGCTCACATCAGGAGAGGCCCCACAAGGAGTGTCAGATGACTTGCCTGATGCTTACTTGTTTAATTTGGAAGTTGTACCTTAGTGGGCTAAGCCATTAGTGCTAGTATTGACATACGAGCCTAATCACCCGGCAATACACACAAAAGATAGAGAGATAGTAAAAGCTCAAAAGTATCATATCTTGGCAGGAAGTGTGTACAAACATACGGAGCAAGGAGTATTATCCTGTTGCGTGGAAGAGGACGAGTACGCTAAATGGTTGCAATTAGCACATGTAGGTGCATTAGAGCAACACTACTCAAAACAACGAACCCTACAGACACTGAGGAGACTAGGAGTGCATTGGCCGACTATGGAAGTTGATGTCCATAGGATGTGCAAAGAATGCCCAATCTGTTGCACTAAACCACCAGTGGAACATGCTACTCTTTATCGAATATCTTTAGTACCAGATTGGAGTGAACCATTAGTAGCCTTTCTGAGGACGAAAACATTCCCTCAAGATATGACTTTGGGTAGACAAAGGAGTTTGGAACAAGAAGCCTTAGATTACGCAATCATTGGTGATAATTTATACAAACATGGTAAAGATGGTTACCTGAGGTTGTGTGTCCATGAGAGCGAATACCTCAAGATATTAGAGACAGCTCACCAAGGTGTAGCAGGAGGACACTTCGGTCCAGATCGGGTGATCAAGGCAATACTATTTGTAGGATTTTGGTGGCCCACCCTTCACATGTATGCACATACCTACGTGAAGAGGTGTGAGGTTTGTCAGCGGACTCAGTATCCCACACGCAAGGATGAGATGCCATTGAAGCCTATGATAGGTGAACGTGCATTCTCTAAGTGGGGAATAGACTTTGTTGGTCTTATTAATCCCCCAGCTAAGGGTTCACATGCTGAGTATATCATTGTGGCCACAGACTATCTAACCAAGTGGGTAGAAGTGAAAGCCACTATGAAGAATGATGCTCAAACAACAGCAAAGTTCCTATTTGAAAATGTGTTCACTAGATATGGATTGCCAATAGAATTAGTGAGTGATAGAGGCACACACTTCTTGAATGAAGTCATAGAAAATCTTCTTCAAGAGTTCTTGGTGATACCCAAGAAGTCTGCTCCCTATCACCCACAAGCTAATGGACAAGTTGAAAGCACAAATAAGATTTTATGCAATGTGCTCACCAAATTAGTGAATAATAAATGCTCTGATTGGGACAAACAACTACACCACGCTGTTTGGGCATACCGAGTTGCCTATAAAATGGTACTCCAAGCCACATCCTTTCAGATGGTGTTTGGCCAAAATGCGGTGCTACCATTGGAATTTTTGATACCTACATTGAGAGTAGCACAGGAGTATAACTCGACAGGGCATGAGCTCTCTTCTAGAATTCTTGATCTGGAACGACTAGGTGAAACAAGACTAAGAGCAGCAGCGGGAATATATACAGCTAAGAAAAGACAGAAGGCATACTTTGATGCCCACGTTAAGGATAAAGGTTTGAAGGCAGGAGATCTAGTACTAGTCTACACCCTGAAGCAACATGCGAGAAAGTTAGAGAAGTGTGGCTATGGACCTATGATCATAAATAGGATTTCAACTAGTGGAGCAGTACAACTAGCCACTTTAGAAGGTGATGTTCTCCCAAGCTACATAAGCGGATGCAGAGTCAAGTTATATCAAGAACCCCTAACTGAAGAAATGCTCAATCGACTCAATACTTCAAAGAAACGTAAGGAAGAGGAAAAGCAAATTCGAGAAGAAGCACAGGCCGAAGCTTTAGAACGCATCCGACGAATGAAACTGAGAAGACAAGGTAGAGATCAACCCATGACTGACACTCATGAAGTTCTAGGTTATCACATGGCCATGTGCGAGGTTTCAGGTAAACGGTCCCATAAGATAGTTGATCGACGACCTTTTGTGACCCTAGAAGTAGGACAAGGAGAGAGTGCAAGTACCGTGAGAGCTTTAATTGATTCAGGAGTAGCCACTAGTGCAGTTCGGCTTTCTTACTGCCAGCAATTGCGATTGGAGGTAAAACCCCTAGAAGCATATCTAATAGGATTAGGAGGAGTTGAAACCCCTTGCATGGGAGAGGTGGAACTTCCCCTCTACATTCAAGAGGTCCTAATGCCAGCAAAAGTGCTAGTGTGTGAAGACGAGGACCTTACCGAACCTCTTGTCTTAGGCCAAGACTGGATCTATGATCACGCAGTCAACCTCAACCTAAGAAGTGGACTTCTTCAGGTTTGGGTAGGCCAAAGCCGCCTTATGATTGAATTAGAAAATCAAGCTATCAAACCATTAGAACAAGCACCAACTCCTGGTCCCTCCAGGAACCCACATGAAGATAACAATGTTGTTCTTGTCCAAAGTTCTATGGTGCAGAGGATTGTCACTCTTGCCGAAGGTACAGAAGTCAAGAAGGAGTTCCCATCTATTCCAAAGAAGAATCTAAAGGGGAAGGCTCAGCAACATCCAACACGGAGAAGACCGATGATCAAGAAGCATGAGCACCAACCTCCACATTATGAAGTACCTCGAGGCATGAAGCGGATCTGGATACGCAAGGGGGAAAAAAACCCAGCTCGAGAGGCAGGTTCTCAAAAAGGCATCAGGCAAGCCACACCATCAAGGACTAAAACCAAGGAGTTCCCTAGGCTATTAATACCCTAGCTATACCATTTCTATTTGGGTCCCTAAACGGTCAATGAAGGCTAACCCTAATGCTAGACGGATTTGGGTGCCCAAGGCCTGCTTACAAGCCCAAATAACTTCACCTCCAATCACTAGCGTGAATCAGCACTCACAAGTACCCTTGACAAATAACTCAAATTAGATACCTACACCTCACACTGCTACACCTTCAGTCGAACCTAGACATGTCTGGAAATGGGTGCCCAAAAGGTCCCAAATCCAGCATAATCTAGTTCATAAATCTTTACCTGTCATTAGCTCTAAGAGCTACGAGTCCTCTATCAAATCTTGGAGACATAAACTGTGTATCAAACCCCCTGACCCAATTTTGTAAATCCATCCACTCTGATGTAGGTGCATTCTGAGTACACTGCATATCCAAAGCATGCATCTAGGATGACACTTACCACTAACCACCACTCACATCTATCACAAACACTTCGTCTCTAACCACTAACCATCTGGATTGTTATGTTAGTATTGTGGAGGGAACACCATTACATCTTGTTTCCTATGCAACACTAATGTGCCTTTCTTCTTCTAGCAGATAAGCATCAGAAGTCTCATGGCAGCAGCAGCAGGAACAAGCTCCCAGGCGGGCACTAGTACTCAAGGCAATTGGGATACCATGCCTGTGGAGGCTCCACTGACAGCGAGGCCTGAAGAGTTCCTGAATGTGCGAAGAATTCCCATCTCGGATCCACCGAGTGGCCTAACAGAGAGAGTGAAAGGACATTCTCATTGGTTCAGTGAGATGCCAAGAGATTTGGGAGATGCAGATCATATCTGAAAGTCCAAGTTGGAATTCGGAGGAGTTTGGTGGACCTTTCAGTTCTTCATACGAGAATTTGAAGCATTACAAAATGTAGCTTCTCTTCAAGATATCTGGCAAAAGGCGGGGTTACAGGATTATTTTAGTGCATCTCTGCCTAAACCTAATTTCCTTAGGTGCTATTACTTGATTGCCACTTTGAAAGCGACAAGAGACAAAGATCATTCAGGCACATTCCTGGTGCCCTCTTTATCAAACCAGGAGGAAATGAAAAAGTTTGAGTTGAATGTCACCTTAATTAGGGAGCCCCTTCAGATGTATGGCACCCATGTACCCTCCGATCGAGATCCTTTGATACCGGAGTCTATGAAGAACAATAAACTCAAGAAATTGAAAGAAATGTGTGCTCTCACCCCAAACATTGCTATACCATTGTGAATGTGTCTTCAACATTTTGCATTTCCAGCGCAAGACCGATGCATACAACCTCATAAGAAGATTTGGTATGGGTTATACCTAGCGGAGACTGGGAGCTTACCTATCAAAATGCCAGTGTGGATCCTTGACCAGTTATATGAAGCAGGCAAAAGAGGCGTGAGGAAGCCTACTTTGCATGGTTGTTGTGCTATTACAAGAATTATCTACAGATGCCTTGCCTATGATGTGCCGATCGCACGGGCCCTTAAGTACTCACAGTTGGAATTCTTCCAGGGGCGGAAGTCAGGGATTCAACCCGCAAAAAGAATGTGTGGATCTCTTTCACAGGTTCTAATTCCTCGCGAGGTCACCAAAGAAGCCTCTTGTAGAGAAGAAGAACAAGTAGCCCCATTCACAATCCATCTCCAACGACCACAATCAGAGGGCATGGTACAACCCACTCCATCAGCCCCTCCACTACCCTCGGATGCTGAGCTTGCGTCCATGGCTACTTTGGCAGAGGATCCATCTTTTGACTTTGAAAGCTTCCTGCAAACAGCCCAATTATCTGAGAGTGAGTTTTTCTCAGAGACCGACGGACCTGGATCATCATCCCAGAGAGGACGATCACATGGTGAAGCATGAAGAGTACATTGGGAAGATGAGGCACAACACACTCAGAAGGGAGGCACACATGAACAAGAGGAGATGCAGAGGAATGAATCAGAGGAGAGTGAGGAGGCAGCCCCTGCCTACACTGCACAACTCAAACGACTCTACAAAACGATCAAGCGTGCAGAAAAGGCATAAGATGTCCGAAGAGGCAAATAGAGCACTGGTGAACCAGATGTTGCAAGCGGAAAATGTAGACCCTCATTTTGTAGAATCATTGAATCTTTTGGCAGATACCTGTGGAATCGTGGAAGCCATGAGGACCATGGTATATTGTAATACCCCTCAATATGACCAATGAAGGATCGATACGCGACCGCGAAGGGGAAAGATGATTCAAATGGAAGTCCCTACCTCACTCCCTACCACCACTCAAGAAGATGTTCACATGGCCAGCCCAACTAATAGAGATGAACCAGATGTAAATATACAGATACCATCACCACCGTCACCTACCATCCAGCCCTCAGAACCCCTCACCACTAGCCTTCCTGAACAACCAGTGTCCACCCATAGTGAACCTATATCGCACACCACCATCTTGTTGTCCTTACCTGTCTCTACCCCTATCATTGCAGGTCCATCTTCCCAACCTCATTTAGGTCATCCTGCCACCCATCAAACCATCATAGGTCACCCTTCTTTTCAACCAGCTCTTGGACAGCCACATGTCCCTACCCAAACACTAACACACCCATTTCCCTTCACCACCACATTTCCGACTTACCAACCCCTACCCACTGTACCCCTCTCAACCTCCTCAGAACCTACCCACACCACCCTACCTCCATTCTTGGCAAACCTTGTAAATATAGTGCAACAAATTGAGAATCATAATAGAAAGTCCCTTTCCCAACCCACCTCCCCCACATTCACGGCCACCACTAACACACCACCCACCATTCCAATATTCACGATTCACACTTCACACACAATCACGTCCGATCCCATGGACATTTCACCATCCACCGGACCACCCACCACCACTGTTGTTCCAACATCATCACATTTCACTTCACTCACGTCACCATTTCCAATCACTGTAGACACATCATCCACTTTTCCCTTCCCCATTTCCCAAACCCTTGCATTTTCCACCTCTACCCCTGCATCCACCTCATTTAGTCATGCACTAGATACTATGTTTGAAGCTTCCACACAACTTAAGCAGGAGTATAGATTATTGGAAGAAAATAACAATGAGCTTTGCAAATTGTCGGCTCACCTAAAAGCTTGAAGCCAAGTATACGGAGACGGGTAAGGCTATGGAAGAACAACTCAGAGATCAGCTGGCACGCAATGCTAGACTACAAAGAAACATGGCTTTGCTTCGTCGTCACCTAGCAGCTGTCCAAGAAGAAAACAGGAGATTACAGCAACAAAATCAAGACAATCTCGAAGCCGCCATAGAAAATACTCCAGGGGCACCCATAGACCCTGCTAGCTTCTGGGCCATACCCTCAAAAAGTATCCAACAAATATTGGAAACCTATGCCAACCTCTTAGAAGCACATGATCAGCTGGCCGACCAAGTGAAAGAACTACAGAGATCCCAAGTGCCCCACCACACCCATCAGAACCTAAAGAGATGGTCAATTCTGCTACTTCACCAGAGCCCGAATCTTCAACGGCCAATGAGGTACTTCAACTACGCCAACAAGTGGCAGAATTAAAGATCAAGTTGTTACAGTATGAACGACCCCCCTCTCCACCTGATCAACCAATAGAAGAAGAAGCAGTAATCATTCCAGTGGAAGAAACATTTGAAGACAACTATGAGCCTCAACCCCTTCCAAGAGGCAGAATCACGGAGGAAGGACAAGACACATATGAGGAACCCCCTTCGGCATGGATGAAATAGGTAGAAGAAATGGGGACAACTCATGAGGAACGTATCTCCACTCAAATACTCGCCATGAGGCCATGAGGACCATTGAAGAAACCATACTGCAATCAGAATATTTCAGGCACTCGCCTCTAGAAGACTAATAACTTGTTCAGAGTTACAATATAAGCCCTATTTTGTACTATTGGCAGACTACAACGCAGAGATCAAAAGAGTCACCAATAGGCATCCTTCCTTTGCAACACAATTTGAACCAGAGGATATTCCAGAGCAAGCCAAAAAAGGAGCCATATTCCAACCCATTTGGAGACAGAAATTATTGGAGACCTATCCGGAATGTACGTCACATCTAGCCGCCAATTTCGGGCTTCATAAATGGTAACTATGACTTACTTTATGACATGAGCACGACCCCGAGTATCCGAGTGGCTTATGCTTGGCATGCACGAATAAGATATCTCCCTGCTTGCTACAAGCAAACGTTTGATGACATGTTCACCACGGGGTTCTGGGAAGCACACTCGGAAGTGTTCGTGCCACGCCCAACCCACTTGCTACAGCTATTCGCCTGCGAACAAACAATGCACTCAGAGCTCTACACCACACCCCAACCTGACATGCCTGGTGTAGTTAATTGGGATGCCCTGCAAAGAGATTTGGTCAGGGGACTACGGATCAAAGAACAAGAATTGGCAACCGACATACTCCAGAACTACATTGACCAAACCACGGAGCAGAGGTCTGTCAGAGACGACAGATGCTAGGGGGGGAGAGTGTTGGCATCATATGGGAAGAAGCCAAGTATGGGCATGCATGCGGATCTAGCACTAAGGCAGCCTATTAAAATTTTTCCAAACCTTACATCATTTTAAAAGTGATTCTCATCACTAGAAACCCTTGTAAATACCGTTTCATCTTTTTGTAGCTCCATTTTGTACAAGCCAAGGAGTCCTCGAGCTGGGTGAGCCTTAGAAGTAGTTGCCTACCAATTTTCATATTTTTTAGATCTCGTTTGAGCCCTCAAATAAGCCCTGGAACCTAATTTTTAACTAGGCCGGACACTAGGTCTGGACAGGGCCAACGCTAGTCAAAAACTATAAATAGAGCTAGAGAGCTCATTTTTGGGGTAGCTTCTTGTAGTTTTGAGCTTGTATGTAGTCAAAAACTATAAATAGAGCTAGAGAGCTCATTTTTGGGGTAGCTTCTTGTAGTTTTGAGCTTGTATGAGAACTTGGTTGTAATAGAAGTGATTCCATTGTCTTACTTTCTTTGTTCTTGCCGTGTGTGCACGTGTGTGTGTATGTGTGTGCATGTTTGTGTGCTTCTCACTCACACACTTGTGCCTTCACTTGCTCGAGGTCTTCATACCATCCTCATGTCTTCCCGGATTGAAATTAAAGGAGGTGCTACTCATCACTGAGCTACAGAGGCTTAGAACAGTTTGGTCACATTGTATGAGACCAATACAAAGGCACGGAAATTACAACTCAAGAACGAGTTGCATACATTGGAGAAGAAAAGCGTGTCGGTAAGTGACTACACCTTGAAACTCAAAAGCATATGTGAGTCACTTGCATCTATTGGCGTGAATGTAGATCATGATGATAAGGTAGAAGTGTGTCTTCGTGGTTTAGGAGCTGCATATAAGCAGTTCAGAACTTTTATACAAACCAGGGAAAATATTCCGAATTTTGTTGATCTGGTATCTATGTTGATTATTGAAGAGAAGAATCTTGGTGAGGATTCTAATTCCCAAGGAAAATCTATTTTTGAGCAGGTATTCTACTCTAGCAGAGGAAGAGGCAGAGGTAGAGTTCTTGGAAGTGGAAGAGGAAATAGTAACCAAGACCAAAGTCAACAACAGAATCATGCAAGAGGAAGAGGACAGTTTCGAGGCAGGGGGAGCCAAAGAGGCCGCAGAAATTTCCAAATAAATGATTCATGTAATGACACTAAAGGGTGTTGGAATTGTGGTAAACCTGGACACTTTGAACGTGATTGCAGGTTGAAGAATCAAAATAATAGAAGGCAACATAATAACTATGCATCCACAAGTGCATCTGATTCTGAGAAGCTATTTATGGTTCAACATCACATGATGAATACGATGTCTGTAGATGTTTCAAAATCAAATGATAATGTCTAGTATGTTGATTCAGGTGCTTCAAGTCACATGACCAGTCATGCAGAATGGTTTAGTACCTTGCAAAAATTGCCAGTTCTTGTATATGTTGAAAAAGGTGATGACACATCACATCCTATTGAGCATACAGGAAACATAGCACTATCGATGGAGGATGGAAAGGTAAAACATCTTGCTGATGTGCTGCATGTTCCAAATATAACAAAGAATCTAGTTTCTGTTGGACAAATGGTTGACCAGGGATTACAAGTCAGGTTCAATGCTGATGGATTATATGTAGAAGAGCACAAGCAGGATGGACGTTTGGTTGCCAAAGGAAACAAAGTGGGTAGGATGTTCACCTTAAATGTGAAGATTCCTAAAATGAATTCAGCCATGTTTGCAAAATGTGCAGGAGTTATTGCCAATATAGAGATGTGGCACAAACGGATTGGACATGCAAACTTGCAAAGGCTGAAATTGATGCAATCAAAGGAGATTGTCCATGGACTACCAAATTTCAAAGTTGTAGAAATGCAAAAGGTATGTGCAGCATGTCAATTTGGTAAACAGTCAAGAGCATCATTTCCACATGACAAGCATGTTAGTGAGAATGTACTAGAAGTAGTACATACATATGTTTGGGGTCCAACAAAGACCACATCTATGGGCGGTTGCAAGTTTTATGGTACTTTCATTGATGACCATACACGCAAAGTATGGGTATATTTCATGAAAGAGAAGAGCGAGGTGTTCACTCACTTGTAGAATTTTAAATCTATGGTGGAAAAACAAATAGGGAAGTACATTTAGACATTAAGATTTGATGGAGGAGGTGAATACATTTCAAATGAGTTCAACAATTTTCTAAAATATCATGGAATTCGGCATCAGTTTTCATGCAGGTACACACCACAACAGAATGGCAATGCTGAACGCAAGAATATACATATTGCAGAAATAGCAAGAGCCTTGATGGCTCAGAAGAATATGCCTCATTGTTATTGGGCAGAAGTTGTGCATATTGTTGTATACATCGTGAACAGAACTCCGACCCCTGTTGTACATCAAGTTACACCTAAAGAGAAGTTTACAGATAAAAAGCCAAACTTATCACATCTAAAAGTTTTTGGTTGTATTGCATATGTACATGTCCCAGATGAATTGAGGATGAAGCTTGATCCAAAAGCAGAAGAGTGTGTCTTCATTGGATACTCTCTTGCCTATGGGTTTCTTTCCTTGCGGCAATGGAACCAACTCCCATGTATCATTTCCATAAAGTGCAACCATCTCCTCATCCATAGCTTTTTCCCAATCTGCAATTCCAATTGCATCTTCAAAGCAAGAAGGTTCAACATCTTGTATTACCTTTGTCATGTAGGCACAATGACGAGCCATATAACTGTCAGATGTCAATCGTTGCATTGAATTCTGCATCCTCCCAGATCTTCTTGGTCGTGGATCACTTCTTGTTGTATCATCTGCATGTGCCCTTCTTATTCTTGGAGTCTTCACAGAGAGAAATCCAAGTTCCTCATCAAGACTCTTTTCTGAATCGCTTGAATCTCCATCAACATCTTCAAAACTTGCACATGTTTTATGACCAACAGAAAGCTTTTCTTTACCTTTCTTGGATGTATTTGATGAATTCACTAGACTAAAATTTCCACGTAATCTTCCACTCCACGGATTTGAGTTGGAACTATTGCTTGGTGATGCATCTGGTCCACTCAAAACCTGAGATTCTGCACTTGATCTTTCAGCATTTTCTTTGTCATTTGGTTCAAGACTCAGTCCTTCTTTGGCATCTGCATAGAAGCTTGACATTTCATCAAATACCACATCTCTGCTCACCTTTACCTGTCATGTGAGTGGGTTATAACATTTATATCCCTTTTGCAAGGTAAAGCACAATGTTGATGGTAGCATAAGTAGGTATAAAGCACGATTGGTAGCTAAAGGATATTCACAGACATATGGCATTGATTATGAGGAAACATTCAGTCCTGTAGCTAAAATTTCTACTGTCATAACACTTGTTGCATTAGCTACAACAAAAAGATGGACTTTGCATCAGATGGATGTGAAGAATGCTTTCCTAAATGGTGAGTTACAGGAAGAAGTATATATGGACCAGCCACAAGGATATGAAGAACTCAAAGCATCTAGAATACGTTTGCAGGTTGCAAAAGGCTTTGTATGGGCTGAAGCAAGCCCCTCGTGCATGGCATGCAAGAATTGCTAATAACTTAATGAACATTGGGTTTTCTATGTGTGATGCAGATCACTCACTATATGCAAGGAAGGTTGATGATGGAATCACTATTGTGGCTATTTATGTTGATGACCTGATTGTAGGTGGTGATAATGAAGGAAGCATCAACTAGGGAAAGCAACTTCTTATGCACAAATTTGACATGAAAGATCTTGGTGTGCTATGTTATTTCTTGGGCATTGAGTTTATACATACAAAAACAGGTATATGGATGTCGCAAAGGCAATATGCCTTGAATATGCTGCAAAAGTATGGTATGGCTGATTGTAAGCCAATTTCTATGCCATTAGATCAGAATTTGAAGTTGGATACTACATCAGGTGAAGCATTGGAAAATGCTACTATGTACAAGAAAATTGTGGGAAGTCTTATATATCTCACAATTACAAGGCCTGATCTAAGTTATACTATTGGACTTGAAAGTCAATTTATGCAGGTTCCTAGGAAGCCACATTTGGATGCTCTGAGGCACACTCTACATTATGTGAGTGCTACTTTGTAATATGCATTTTTCTATGAGGCTAGTGTAGATTTGCAGGTTTATGGATACACCGATGCAGATTGGGCTGGTAGCATTCCAGATAGAAGATCTACTAGTGTTTTCTATTCTCACTTGGGAGTGGAGCTGTTACATGGAGCAGTAAGAAGCAACCCACTGTTGCTTTGTCAAGTACAGAGGTTGAGTATAGAGGTGTTGAAATGGTAGCATGTGAGGCATCATGGCTAGAGATGTTACTTGCAGATTTAGGTGTGGAAGTGCAAAAGCCTATCACTATCTATTGTGATTATCTTAGCAGCATACAATTAGCACATAACCCTCTTTTCCATGCAAGAACAAAGCATATCGAGGTATATTATCACTTCATCATAGAGAAGGTATTAGTAGGTGATATTGATCTTGTTTATAAGAGAACAGATGAGAAGGTTGCTGATATTTTCACCAAAGCACTTGGAGTTTGAGAAGTTGAAGAACTTTCGGGAGATGCTTGGATTACAGGATATGGTGTTGAGCTTGAGGGGGAGTGTTGAGATATCAAGCTCAACATGTGATGATCCAGGATGACACGTACCAGTTTTTTGTTTCTCTGACATGTATAGTGGTCACACCGGTATATGTCAAGGATACTTCATTAAGCTTTATTAGATTTATCTACCGAGAGTGATGGCACATTTGTTCCTTACCAGCTGACTCATTCGTAGACATTAGGTTTTTCCTTATGTACTGATCTTTATATCTTGCACTTGTTGTATTCTTGTTTTTAGGTCATTCTTGTACATTCCTTTTTATGTAATAGAAGAAGAAGAAGAAGAAGAAGAAGATCATTCTTCCTTGCCTCAATCTATGTGTGTGATTCTCCTTGAGAGTGAGAGTGTGTGTGTGATCTCTCTTCGTTATCTCATTCCTCATGACAGGAAGTACATTTCAAACTTAGAATGTTTTCAAGTATTGATGTAAATTCTTGTCTATACTTGACATAGAGGTGTTCTTTAGTCAAGGTAGTTTTGACATTGGAGATTTGAAGGTATGGATCAATATATATACATACATACACACGCACACATATATATATACATACATACATACATACATACATACATACATACATACATACATACATACATATATATATATATATATATATATATATATATATATATATATATATATATATATATATATATATATATATATATATATATATATATATGTGTGTGTGTGTGTGTGTGTGTGTCTTTTCTTTGTTTTTTGTACCCCTTTTTAGAGGTTTTTGTATGCTTGCATTGATTATTAAAGATTGATACATTGTGCACCACCATAGAATATGACCATATATATGCATATTTCAGGTGCATGGTTGCTCATGGTGTAAGTTGGATAGGTCCTTGATGATGCATGATGAGACTTTTGCTTCTTCATTCCCAAGAGTGTGTTGTGTCATATGTTAGTGAGGTGTGAAATGTTTAATGAGAGTGTTGTGTGTTGTGTTGACAAGATGTTGTGGTTGGGTAACGTTTTGAGTGTCTTCCAATTCTTTGTTTATGTCGCGAAGAAATTTGAGATCAATTAATGGTTAGTACAACTTGTGCTTCTTACTCGCTTTCTTTCTTGAGATCTCTATTCCTTGTGTACATGCTAGCTGACTTTGGGATATAGTTGTTTGTTTCTTAGGTATCCAAGTTTTGGCTCTATTGTTGTGCGCTTCTAACAACTTATTGGGCAACCAATTTGTTGAGTTCTATGTTGTTCTTTTCTTAGGTTGTGGAGCTTTCTAGATCTCATCATTGGCTTCTTGCATTCTCACTTTAGCTTCATCATGTGGATTTAACTTGCTTCTATCTTCATGGTGGAGAAAGGCAATGATCTTGTGACTACCTTAATTCGCTTTATCTAAATCCTCTATTCAATTGATGAATATTGATTTATGATA
Source organism: Ceratopteris richardii (assembly GCA_020310875.1). Taxonomy (NCBI): domain Eukaryota; kingdom Viridiplantae; phylum Streptophyta; class Polypodiopsida; order Polypodiales; family Pteridaceae; genus Ceratopteris; species Ceratopteris richardii. The sequence goes on from CM035408.1 coordinate 52,418,823, forward strand.
TGATGACCCAAAAGATGAGGTTGATGGAATCACCTAATGGCATAGTTTTTTACGTCTAGATCTTCACGTGCTGACCTCATTTGGATGGATTGGTATATTCAAACTATATGGTTGATATAGATTCTATATTTATTCTATAATTCATGGATTGAGTGTTTCCTCTAGCTCCAGATTTTCTACTTATAATCCTGCGATGAGTTGGTATTTTGAGTTCCCATATGGTTCTCTTTTTTCTAGGAAAGTAAAAACTAGTTTATCATAAAGCATAGTTGATAGAGTAACTTAGGCTATATTTAGTGTGATTGAGTGTTAATATAGCCAATCTTGAACCAATTTGATAGCTTATATTAGATCTTCATCATTGCATACTAGGAAAATGGCATCTATAGATACATCTCCAAGGTGACTAAGCAATTCCACTTCTCCTAAGCATTTGGTATGATTTCATCCTATTGCCACTATGTATGCTTCTATTTGTGTTATTTTTCCTTGGAACTTTTGTAGAATTGATCTTTTGATGGTGTTATCTATCAGCACTACTAAAAGAGATAAGTTTGTGTATCCAAGAACTATGTTCAAATAAGGTTTTCTATCGACAATAGTGTGCTTGGGGGCATCACTGAAAGCTATGTCAATCATGTCTAGGACTTTTTCCCGACCATGGGGTTCAAATTCTTCACCAAGATATCTCATAGGTGCATAGGATGGGCCTTGAATAGATCTAGGGTTTTTGTTAGCACCTACATTTATAGAGTTTAATCTTCTCTCCTCATCCATTACCACTTTACACATCCAAAAATTTGTGTCCTCATGCATCCATGAAGATTATGATCCTATGGAACACACTATCTCCATCTCATCTAACATTCTATGGACTCAGTTCCATTACCTGGGTGGTATGTCTCTATGCAAGTAGTCTTTACGATTGACTTTTGTGGTCATAGATAAGGTGTTGTAAGTAAAAGGAATTGGTTCCCCAATCTTGCACTATCTACAACTCTCTCATGAAGGGTTTACCTAAAACCATCTCATAAACATGATTCTTCTAGAATTCACATATGGAAAATGTATGTTCAAACTACCCACCACAAGCGGTGAGAGTTATCCCTTTTAACAACCCAAAGGGTTTCTCAATATGGCCATGTGCCATTTGCAATTTCATTCTAGTTGGTCTAAGAGATGGCTTGCCCCATCATTTCCATAGGGAAGTGATAGTAATTGCAAATCCTACTCTTGAATCTAGGATAGCTTTCCTTATATAGCATTGATATGTGATAGGAAGATAGGTGTCTCCTTCCCCTTCGCTCATGTTTCCTAAATTATCCAAGGGTATCTCTTGCATTGTCATATGTGATCCTACCTAAGATTGGGACTTAGCTACTTCTTGCACTTCGTTAGCTATGTGCTTCCACAATTCATGTTTCATCTTGATTAGCTCCTCTAAAGTAAGGTGATACTTCACTACTTCTATGTTCCTTGGTAGAGCTAATTGATCATTTCTTACCATTACTATGGGGGCTCTCATGTGAATAGACTTAGAATCCTAAGGGCTTGTAAAGTGAGGCAATTCCTATAGGGAATTGTATATTCTTGCTTCCCATAGATGGAGGGAATGTCTTGAGGGAATTGCTCCAGAAGATCATCCACTAATTCAATAGGAGGAGGATTCTCACTCTCCTTGGCCCATTTCTCCTCTTCTATCTCCCTCAAGAACTTTTGGGAGTAATGATTTACAGAGGAAGGAATTCCATCATCCATAGAATTAGCAACATAAGCTTCCTTAGGAGGTAAGATTATCCTTTCACTTCCACTAATTTGAGCCTTTGGTGGAGCTATAGTCTTGGGTTTAGCTACCAGTCACTCTAACCTCTCCAATAGGTCTAAAAAATGTAACTGTGGCTTCAATAATTTTGTCTAATTGAAAAGACCACTTGCATCCAACATTGCTTGAGCTAGTTCCACCATTTTTGTACAAAGCTTGGTCCTTTCCATCTCTAAGTTTTCTGTAGGATAGAAATTATCTAACTCTCCCACATTAAGCCCTTCCTGAATTCTAGTCTGATAAGCATTAAAGATCATGTTCAAGATTCGGGAGTAGGATTTGCTAAGATTGACCCTACTCTAGGTGGATGCATGTGGGGTTTTGATGACATGGTATGGTTGGTCATCATGCTTCAGAGTGCATTTGGGATGCAATTTCGATTAGTTATGTTTTTGTTTCTTTTAGGCTTTCTTCTAGTTTTCTTATCTTTCTCGCCCATTGCCTCTTCATCCTTTCTCAGCTATTCTTCCAATCTCTCGCTCTTTTTCAAGATATGCTATGACTCACTAGCTTTTGATTTCTTCTCCTATTCTATGCCTAGATTTTGTTGTAGTGTTTGTGCTCTAGTCACTACTTGTACAAGGGATGTAGTTGTCACACTTCCATTTTATTCTATGACCAATCGAATAACATTGATTTGTGTAATCTTTTGTGTATTTTATAGATTCTTAGGACAATCTCTCAAGAGGTGTTCCTTTCCATAGTTAGGAAAAAAGCCTTGACCTTACATGTGTTTCCCCATTTTGATGAAGATTGCTATGACATCTCGGTTTTCACCATAGAACCACTCATGATCGACCCAATGATAGAACAATGTAAGCCTAGCACATCTACACTCATAGTAGTCAATGATGAGGATGTGGAGTCCATTATCATGGAGCCTTTTTGTGCCTCAAAGGGAGAGTATATTTATTTGCTAGAAGCTAGGACTAGAGAACTAGACAAAAGCAAACCTAAAGAGAAAATAAATTAGCCAAAAGAGAACAAGTGTGAAAATAAGGACAAAAATAAAAAGTTAATCATCAAAGAAGAAGAATAATCTTTGTTTGAAGTGCGAGATAATTTAAAGGAGTATGAAAGAAGACAAAAGATCATGATAAGAATGCTTAAATGATAAGCACTGATAGGAGAAGCCTATGAAAACAAAGAAAATACCAAAAGAAAAATCATAGTGACCATAAAGGATGGCAAGGAGAGATGCACATACATAGTACATGAACTAAGTGAGGAGGAAGAGCATGAGCTGATAGATCTATTGAGAGAGTATGATAGACCAACCAAGCAAAAGCCTTACACATATAATGAAAATTATGCAGCCAAAATCAAAGAAAAAATTTGATTTCTTAATAGAAGTAGGATTTATTGATGAGATTGAGAATACTTAATGGGTATCTCCCATTGTAGTAGTGCCCAAAAATAATGACAAACTACCTGTGTGCATTAACTTGAAAAAAATTAAATCAACCACCATAAGAGATAGTTATCTGCTTCCTATCACCAAACACCTATTAGAATGTGTTGCAGGCAAGGAAGTGTATAGCTTCCTTGATGGATTTTTAGGCTACATTCAAGTAACCATTGCCCCTAAAGATCAACATAAGATGGGATGTGTCATGTGTTCAAGGAATTATTGTGGAAGAGCCTATAAGTCTATGTGGATGACTTGTGTGCTCACTCCAACATTAGACAACCTCACACACCTAAACTTGAACATATCTTTAACAAATGTAGAGAATATAGGGTATGCTTGAACCTAGAAAAGTATGTTTTTATGGTCAAGCAAGGCAAAATTCTACGACACATAGTGTCAAAGAATGGGATCTTAACAGATGAAGATAAGGTTAGAACCATAATAGAGCTACTTAGACCAAATAAAGTCAAGGAAATACAAGCTATCATGGGACACTATGGATACTACAGACATTTTATCCACATGTATGCTATAATTGCAAAGCCTTTGTACAACCTTTTGACTAACTTTGAGTGGGCTGAAGAATGTGAGAACTCTTATAATGATCTGAAAAGAAGATTGTGTTTAGCACCAATTTTAACAACATTGGATTAAGTCAATCTATGTTCATGTGGATGCTTCCAATTATGCTATTGGATGTGTGCTAGGAAAACCCATGGGTGAAGGAAACAAATATCTCCACATTGCTTATGCAAGTTGAGAGTTGAATGCCACATAGTGGAAGTACACAACTATGTGAAGAGAAGGATTAGGCATGGTATATGCAGCCAAGAAGTTCAGATATTATTTTCTTGCAAATAAGTTTAAATTCTTTACAAATCAACAGGCTCTACTCTACCTTGTGAACAAACCTCGCAACATAGGCAGATTACTAAGATCCTTTCTCTTATTAATGGAATATGATTTTGAAGTAGTTGTAAGGAAAGGCAAGACTCACCTTAGGGCAGATCACCTTGCTAGAATTGCTTTAGGAGAATCATTGCAAGGAGTGTTAAATGAACTTCCTAAAGCTTACTTGTTCAACTTAGAAGTAGTACCTAACTAGGCTAAAAATTGTGTCTATTCTTGCTTTTGGAACCAAAAGCCCCATAGTGAGAGCAAATGATATTGTCAAATCTCATAAATATCATATATTGGCTAGAATTATACACAAGAAAAACAATTAGGGAATCCTTGCTTGTTGTGTGGAAGAAGAAGAGCATGCTAAATGGTTGCAATTAGCACATATAGATGCATTAGAACAACACCATTTAAAACACCAAACCCTAAAAATTTTGAAGAGACTAGGTGTATATTGACCTACTATGGAAGCATATGTCTATAGGATGTGTAAGGACTATCCAATTTGTATTATCAGACTGCTTGTTGAGCATGCTACTTTGTATCAAGTGTCATTAATACGAGATGTCTTAACCAAGGATGAGAGATTTACTAAGCTTTTATTCATGGAAAATTAGCACTTTGATTGTCATATGGACATCTTGAAGAGAGATGGGAAGCTCCACCTCACCCATGCAAGGGGTTTCCACTACTAATCTTACAAGATAAGCTTAAATAAAACTAATTGACAAGTCCATGTCCTGACGACATGAATATTTTATAGCAGTAGTCGTTGCCTTGGAATCAATCAATGCCTTGCTTGTTGTAGTGATGCCATGTCCCAATTCTACTACATAAAAGGACGTCTATCCATGATAGGATGAGAGGGATTGATCTTGTTCTAGCACATAGCCATGTGGTACCTTGGGGCTTCATACTTAATGTGCCTAGGTTGATCTATGCCTTGTCTTCTCAACTTTATACATCTAATACAATCTAAGGTCTCTGCCTGTGCTTCTTTGCAGATTCTTTTCTCTTCTTCTGTTATATGGAGTCAATAAATGGAGGAGGTGTGAACCACCTCTTAACCTCATTTAGAGGATTCACACATGAGTGCCATGTGGCACTCATGTGTAGATCATTGGACTCAATCAATGAGAGAGAGAGATTTTAAGTGAGTAGTATGCAGCTGGGCGGAACATCCAAGTTATCGATCTCCGTGCACGCGAATACAGAGAGAAGGGATCTCATGGACTGTCCAAGAACTCCCCAATAGTGAGGGGAGTCTCAAGAGGTTACATTGGTACCCGAGCCAAACACATTGACGTTCAGCAGCCAGCCACGCGCAACTGACTAGAGAGAGAAAACTCAGCCGATAGCTGTCGCCCAGGGTAGAGAGAGAACAACTCACGCGCGCTGAAGAGAGGAACCTCCCTCTTCTCCTCCTCATCCCCTCCTCTTGGATGAGGAAAAGAGACTTGGAGTTTCTTATTTATAGCATCTTCTCTTGTCCTGCAACGCCACATATGGGATAACAAACTACTACGACGACACTTCTGAGTCTTTTTCAAAATTTCTCAAAAGCAAACCCAAGCTACGAAAATTTATGGTTTTTCTTGAAAATTGAAAGGGCAAATGTTATGTTAGGGATCGAGATGTTGACCAAATAAGCATGCATACATGTATTACGGGCTGTGGTTATGGGATGGGGGTATTGGATTTGATGAAAAAAGCTTTGATTCCTCAGTTTTGAGCTTTTCAAAGTTATCCATCCATGAAGATGAGTTTTTTCACTTCCCATCAGTGACATACTCAACTTCTCCGCACCATAGCTTCCTCATACGTTATCAGATTTTAAGAATCTTGGTCACCTTTCGAAGCTACACTCCTAAGCTTCGCTGAAAAACCATCAATGTTAGAGTTGGATGAGATTTGCCCCACCAAAATCTCTCTTCAGCGTTTCAGAAGGAACTAGCCGATCACTCCCGAGCCTAGTTTTTCGTCATCCAGACTCCAAATCCACTTTTTCCACTTGGGATAGTCTCAAATTCTTGAAGTACAGGTGTTGGGCAGCAATTCTTGGATTGGCGAGGATTGATAAATCTCAGAAGTTTCTCAATTTTACTCACTTTGTCCGATTGGGGATATTCCCACATGCTTTTGGCGTTGTTTTGGATGGTTTATGGTGTTTAGAACCTCCCCGGACCAACCGGACATTTCCAATTTTTGTTTGGGCCTGGCGAGGATTCAAAATCAGCGACCTAAAGCTTCAAGGACCACTTGGATTTTGCTTCCACCACTTTACTTTGTAACAGGGAAGTGCTCTTGTGATATATTTCTCTTCTTCTTGCATATTTGAGCTTTACTTCCATTCATTTTCATATACTCTAGTTAGCAAATGGGGGAAGGGTAGAAAGCATAGAATCTAAAGGTAAAAAAGTAGTTGAAAACACTTCTCCATCTAAAGAGCAACTAGAGGATCCTGATTCTAGAATGGAAGAAGTAGAATTAGGGCAAGAAATAGAAGAGAACCTAGAAGGAAAAGAGCCTTCACAGGAAGAATATACATATGAAGAACTTATAGATGAATTTGTCACTCGTGTCCAATTCATTGACTTGAAAGATCTTGGTAGCATTACATCTCTTATACAGCAGCTTAAGTCTCAAATGATCTCACTTGAGACTAGTGTCACCTCTTTCCTAGCTACGAAGGAAAGAGAGACTCCTCCTATTCCTCTAGAAATTACTAGGAAAGATACTTCTCTTCCTAGTAAACACAAAGGAGAGAGCTCTAGGGAAGCTCCGCTCCTGAAAGACTGAAGCCACCTACCTTTATGGGGGATGACCGAGACAGGAACAAGGATGCAATCTACACTTTTTTACAAAAGTGGCATGATTTGCATCAATTGAAGGGCACCCCACCTGAGTACCGTGTGCTAGAGGCGAGTCTTTCCCTCGACCCACGTGCTTACAAGTGGTGGATGAGTCTTAAGGAGGCGAACTCCATCCCTACTGACTGGACTCAGTTTGAGACTCTTTTTCTAAAAGAGTTTCTTCCTAAGAACAAGGAGGAGAGGAATTGGGATGAGTGGGATAGGATTACTCAAAGAGGCACGCCTCTTTCAGTCTACCTATCCCACTATAGGGAGATCATTTTGAAACTTAAGGGCTTAGATGATTTTCAGAAGACCAGAGGGTTTGTTAGGGGCTTGGACAAAGCCATTAAGAGGGAAGTCAGAAGGAATGCGGCTAAGACGTTTGAGGAGGCGATCAAATATGCACAGATATATGAGGACCATAACCGTCCTCAGTATACTCCTATGGAGACGGATCAGCCCCTCACGCCTCTTAGTACGACTAAATTTAAAAAGAAGTTGCCTTTTGGGAAAAACAAAGTTTTTATTAAAAAACAAAGATCATAAGGGCCTAGACTATCCACAGACCAGTTTGAGAGGGCCAAAAGAGACAACCTGTGTTTTAGGTGCCTATCTCCTAGCCATTCATAGTGGAACTGTCCACTCAAGAAGGGGGAAGAAAAGAAGAAGGGACGAGAGTCTAGTACGACTCCCGAAAAGGGCAAAAAGGCGGTCCACCTAGTGCAGACCCTTCCTATTCATGGCAGTAGTTGCAAGGGAGTGGAGGTGATGCACGAGGATATAGAGCACACCTGTTGTTTGACCCAGTCATTGTGGTCATCGCAGTTTGGACCACATGACCTAGTTAAACTGCATGGTAGTGTATACGAGACCAGGGTGTGGGTCATGATAGATGATTCTGCCACTCATAATTTTATAAACTATGCTTTGGTCAAGAAATTAAAGATTCCCCAGTAGCCTAGTGCACATAAATACGTTGTATCTATGATGCAAGGGCAAGATAAAAGAATATGGGATACTATGGTATCTAGTTTGGAAGTCAAGATGCAGGACTATACATATTATATGGACTTCCAAATTATGAATATAGAGATGATAGATCTAGTTTTAGGAAGAGAGTGGCTATGGGGGTTGGGAGATACACTTAAATGCAGCTATCAAAATAACACACTCGAATTTGAAAAGAATGGAAGTAAAGTTTGTATTCAGGGAGAGAGAGATGTACCTAGTGCACCTCTCATTTCATCACTAGAGTTGTATAGTCTTTGTTATTCTCAGCATGTACAGGACATGTTTTTATTGTATAGTCATGATATGGAGCATTGTACAGACAACTCATCTGATGTATATTTTCATGCTAGGAATGTAAATATGAACAAGACTTTCTACTATTCTTTTTTGCAAGAGTGTGTGGTTAAAGGTTTTAAGGATATTTTGTTTGACTACAAAGATGTTTTTCCCACTGACTTACCTAGAGGGCTACCACCTGAGAGAGGGGACATTGACCATGCCATAGAGGTTGTTACTAACACTAACCCTATTTGCAGACCACCTTATAGGCTTAGTGTTTCTCATCATGAGGAGGTTGAGAAGCAATTGCAGCATTATTTAAATAAGGGCTTCATCAAACGTAGTAATTCACCTTGGGCATCACCAATGCTCCTACTTAAAAAGAAAGATGGCTCTATGAGATTATGTATAGACTATAGAGCACTTAATAAGGTAACTATCAAAAATAGATTTCCAATGCCTAGATTGGAAGATCTATTTGATCAATTACATCAGGCTAGGTACTTTACCAAGCTTGAACTTAGATTAGGATATCATCAAATTAGAATTAGGGCAGAGGATGTCCCTAAGACTGCATTTAGGACTAGATATGGGCACTATGAGTTTTTGGTGATGCCTTTTGGTCTCACCAATGCTCCTGCCACCTTCATGAAACTCATGGATAGTGTTTTACGGCCTTATCTAGGACACTTTGTGGTAGACTTTCTGGATGACATTCTGATCTATAGTGCATCAGAAGAGGAGCACTTGGAACACTTGAGGAAAGTATTTCAAGTGCTAAGGGAAAATTCGCTCTTTGTTAAGGAATCAAAGTGTGCCTTTTTCAAAACAAAGGTTAGATACCTTGGGCATATAGTCTCCCAGGATGGAATCCAGATGGATCCTGAAAAAGTAAGGGCTATTATGCAATGGCCACATCCACGGAACCTGGAAGAGCTGCAAATCTTCCTAGGTTTATCAGGTTTCTATCGAAGATTCATTAAGAAGTATGCCAAGATTGATGTCCCGATGATGGAACAGCTTAAAGGGAAAGGGAAAGCCTTTCATTGGGGAGACGAACAGAAGCAAAGTATGGAGAAGTTGAAAGTAGCAATTGCTACAACTCCACTTTTACACATAGCAGATCCCAACAAACCATTTGTCGTTGAGACTCACGCGAGTGATTTTGCCATAGGAGCGGTTTTAGTACAGGATGGTCGACCAGTAGCTTTTGAGAGAAAGAAATTAGAACCGGCTCAGAAGAATTACTTCGTCTATGAGAAGGAGTTGTATGCAATAGTCCATGCTTTGAAAAAGTGGCATCATTATTTATATGGTGCGAAAGTTATGATAGTGTTTGATCAAGAGAGCATTAAGTGGCTCTCTAATCAAATACACCTTAAAGGTCGTAAGGCCCAATGGGCAGAGACCCTTCGGGAGTTTGATTATGAGCTTAGGTATAGGAAGGGAAAATTTAATGTAGTGGCTGATTCACTTAGCCGCATGCCTATGCTCAATGGACTGAGTTTTACTCAGATCACTAGTGAGCTACTTGAGTCTATTAGAGGGAAATGTAGGCTTGATCCTGCATATTCTGAGATTTGGGAAGCTATAGAGAATGGGGATCGTGATATATGGGTTTCCAGTGAGGATGGAGTATCGACGGGTACTCAAGAAGGATTCAAGTGGAAGAATTATAGTGTCCATGATGGATATCTATTATATAAAGGAAAGGTGTGTGTCCTTAGAGATTTTGGGATGAGACGGCATATTTTGTATGAGTGTCATGACACACCTAGTGCGAGACACCCAGGAGTTAACAAGACTTATGATCTTGTTAAGAGGCAGTTTTATTGGCATGGACTTCATAAGGACGTCCTAGAGTATGTGCTTAAGTGCAATAAATGCCAAGTCAACAAAGCTGAGAGGTTGAGAATTGGAGGACTACTCCACCCATTGGATAGGGAAGTGGGAGAGTATCTCCATGGACTTTATAGTCGGATTACCTAAGACACAGAGAGGGCACGACTCAGTCTGGGTAATTGTGGATAGGTTAACCAAAATGGCTAGGTTTATTCCGACACGTACTACAATGAAGACACCAGAGTTGGCTAGACTTTTTGTGGAGAGCCTATACCGGTTATATGGTCTTCCTTTAGACATAGTTTCCGATCGGGATAGGAAGTTTACTAGCCATGCAGTAGGTTTGCAGAATGAAAAAGTTCAAGCTACAAAGGACTTCTTGGAAGAGATGAAGGATATGCTTAGACTTGCTAAAGACAGCATTAGGAGAGCTCAAGATAGAGCTAGAGCCTATGCTGACCCTCAAAGGAGAGATATCAACTTTGAGGTGGGAGAGAAGGTCTACCTTAGAGTTCCATCGAGGTCTGAAACCATGAAGACCGGACCTTGTCCAAAACTATCTCCTAGGTATTGTGGACCTTTCCAAGTACTTAAGAGAATAGGAAAGATGGCTTACCAGCTCCAACTTCCAGAGGATAGTCAAATCCATCCAGTTTTTCATGTTAGCCGACTTAAGAAAAGGCTGGGTGAATCTGACAACCTCATTCTAGATAGTGAGGTAG
>CM035408.1:52437164-52447164 GCA_020310875.1 Ceratopteris richardii
TCTTCTTTTCTTTTACTCCTGCCATGCTTTTGAATCTGCTGGTCTTCACACCATCCAAGCTCTTTGTCATTATGTCTGCTAACTGATCTTTAGTAGAAATGTACTCCACTTCAATCTCCTTCTCCATTACCTTTTCTCTGAGAAAATGATATTGTATCTCTATGTGCTTTGTCCTTGCATGAAATACTGGATTTGCTGCAAGATAAAGTGAACTCATATTATCTCCATGTATTGTAGGTGTACCTTGATCAATGCCTAAGCTCTTGAACAATGTCTGCATCCATATGACTTCCTTAGCTGCTTCCACAAGTCCTTTGTACTCTGCTTCAGTTGATGATAATGCTACTGTATGTTGTTTCTTTGAACACAAACTTACAAGCTTATCACCAATGTATATCATGTAACCATGAGTTGATCTTCTGTCATCTTGGTTACCTGCCCAATCTGAATCACTATAGGCTCTCAACTTCAAATATGATGTAAAAGGATAATATAATCCTTCCTTTATAGTTCCTTTGATATATCTGAGAACTCTTTGACCTGCAATCCAATGTGGGTCCTTTGGACAATGCATGAATTGTGACAAAACTCCCACTGCATAACTAAGATCAGGTCTTGTTAATGTAGCATAAATCAAACTACCCACAAGAGATTGATACTTCCTCATATCTTTGTATTCTGCACCATCATATTTACTGAGCTTGTGATTAACTTCAAGTGGAGTTGAAGCTTCTTTGCAATTTTCCATATCAAACTTCTTCAACAAGTTCAGAAGATACCTTTCTTATGACACATATATGCCATGATCTGTATAAGTGACTTCCATTCCAAGAAAGTATGACAACTTTCCTAGATCACTGATCTTGAATTCTTTCTCAAGTAATCTCTTTACCTCCTTGTTTCCTTCATCTGAAGTACCTGTGATTATAATGTCATCTACATAAATACAAATGTAGATTGTACCTTCCTCTGTTCTTCTGATAAGTAGACTTGGGTCTGCTTTTGAACTTTGATATCCAAGATCATTGAGATACTTCACCAGTCTATAGTTCCAAGCTCTTGGAGCTTGCTTCAATCCATACAATGCTCTTCTCAACCTGCAAACAAAATTTGGATACCTGGAATCTATAAACCCTTGAGGTTGTTCCATGTATACCTCATCTGATATGTATCCATTCAAGAATGCATTTTTTATATCCAATTGACTTAGAGTCCATCCTTTTGAAGCTGCAATAGCAATGATTGTCCTTATAGTTGACATCTTAGCTACGGGACTGAATGTCTCATCATAATCTATGCCATAGGTCTGGGCATAGCCTTTCACCACCAATCTAGCTTTGTATCTGGCTATACTTCCATCTGCAAGCTTCTTCACTTTATAAACCCATTTATTTCCAATTACTTTCTTACCATTTGGTTTAGGAACAAGTTCCCATGTCTTGTTCTCCTCCAGTGCATTGAACTCTTCCTTCATTGCTTCTTCCCATTGCTTCTTACCTTTAGCTTCATCATAGTTCTGGGGTTCTTCATCATCTTTGACCATATATGCATAGTTCTTCTGAGTTATGTAAGAAGTATCATAAGAATACCTTTCTGGTTGTCTTCTAGTCCTGCTTGACCTTCTTGGTTCACATTCTTCATATGTGTCTGGATACACTTCTTCATCAAATATAGGAGCTTCTTCATTCCTTCTTGTTAATCCACTTGTGGATGTACTTGCTTGCATATAGTCTTCATCTCTATTTACCTGCACAATTGATTTTCCTTTCTCACATCTTCTTACCTCTTCTTCAAATTCTTCAGCTGTATGACTTTGATCTGCATACCAACTTTTCTGCTCATCAAATGTAACATCTCTAGAAACAAGAAATTGTTTGGTTAGAGGATTCCACAACCAGTAACCCATCTGCTTTTCATCATAACCAATGAACACATATTTTTTTGCCTTTGGTTCAAGTTTATGCCTAAGTTGTGATGGCACATAAGCATATGCAATTGATCCAAACACTCTACAATGATCTAGTGTTGGTTTCTTACCCCACCAAGCTTCATATGGAGTCATTCCATTTAGAGCTGCACATGGTAATCTATTCACAAGATATGTAGCTGTATTTACAGCCTCAGCCCAAAGATAATTTGGACAATTCTTCTCCTTTAACATAGCTCTAGCAAACTCAACCAAAGTCCTGTTCCTTCTTTCTGCTACACCATTTTGTTGTGGTGTATACGTGCAAGTTATTTCTCTCTTAATACCTGCATTCCAAAGATAATCATTGAACTCTTGGGAGAAGTATTCTCCCCCTCCATCAGACCTCAGTCTTTTAAGCTTTTGACCTGTTACTCTCTCTGCATATGCATGAAAATGCTTGAAGGCTCCAAACACTTCTGATCTTTCCTTCAAAACATATAATGTTATCCATCTTGTAGCATCATCAATGAAAAGAACATAATACCTTGAGCCACTGATAGATCCTTCTTTTGTTGGTCCCCATACATCTGTATGAATGAGCTCAAGTACTCCATCATGTTTGTAACCTTTCTTTTGAAATGGTAACCTGTGTGCTTTACCCATTTGACATGCTTCACATTTATAAACCATATGTTGAATTTGCACATTTGGTAATCCTAGTACAGACTGATTAGCAACCATAGCTTTAATTCCTCTTTCATTGAAATGACCTAATCTCTTATGCCAGAGATCAAGTTCTGTAATCACTCCTTCACCATGTGTGAGCAAAGCTTGACCAATGTTCCCTTCTACTCTTAAAGTAAAGAGTCTACCTTCTTTCTTACCAGAGACAATCTGATTATACCCATTCTCTGGATCTTCAACAAATACTCCTTCATTTGTAAACCTGACTTGAAAACCTTTTTCAACTATCTTTAGATCTTCTTTATCTGATGTGCTGATTGAATTCATCATCAATGATGTATGACTTTCATTCTGTGTGTCATTTGCATAATTGTAGTAGGTGGTGTTGTAGGATTGATTCTGTCCCCAACTTCTTCCTCCACCTCTACCATAGCCTCCTCTTTGACTTTGTCAACCTCTTTGGAAATTACTTTGATATCTTCCACCTCGGCCTCTGCTATTGTTGTTTTGATTCTGGTTTGATCCTTGTTGGTTGTGCCAACAGTCATGAGCCAAATGATTACTCAATCCACAGATCCAGCAAGCCTTCTTGTTGTTATTTTGATTACCTCTTCCTCTTCCAAAATCTCTTGCTCTTCCTCTGCCTGTGCCTTTACCTCTTGCATAATAAGCTTGAGAACTAGACTCCTCTTCATCCTTTGCTTTACCTTTATCTCCTTTCTTCTTGTTCTTCATGTACATTGCAGAACTTTGTCCTTTATCTCCATCTCCCTTCAAGTCTTGCTCATATGTGAGCATCAAACCAAGCAACTGGTTCAAATCTGGAACATAATGATTTAATGAAAGCTCTGTTGATAAGACAAAAGGTTTCCACCTTTCATCCCCTCTCAGACCTGCAAGTAGTTGAGCAATCAATCTGTGATCTTCAACATCTTCATCTATGGATCCAAGACTATCTGCTAGATCCTTCATCTTAGTGACATAATCACTAATACTTTGACTTGGCTTCTTCTTGAATGTTGTAAACTCTGACCATAGACTTGCTTTCCGTGCTTTAGTAGTGCTTTGGAAACGATACTCCAATGCATTCCATATATCTTCAGATGATTCCAATCCTCTGATGTGTGGTAGCAAATGATCAGAGATTGTATTGTAGATGTAGGCTTTTGCACTTGCATCCTTCTTCTGCCAATGCTTTAAAGCATCAAGTTCTTCTTTCTTTGGTCGGCTTTCATCTTCAAATACTGGCTTCTCTTCTTCACGTGTAACATATATCATGAGATCCTTACTCATAAGTAAGGCTTCCATTCTCATTACCCATGCGGGGTAATTATCTCTGTCCAGTTTGTCAATGGAGATATGATCTGCCATACTCCTTCCCTTCTGTTACAACCTATGAGCTTAAAAGATAAAAGATAATACCTTTTGAAGTTCTTTGTGTATGAGGATACTTCGAGAGTAATCTTTTGATGGCTTGTGTCTTCAAATGCTTCACCTTTCAAACTTTAATGGAAAACTTTACAAAACTTCTCATACCTTTGCCGCCTTCTGTTCTTTAGGACCTTTCTGCTCTGATACCACTTGTTGATGTATGAAACACCACAAGAAATGAATTAATGTGACACTAGAACACCTCTATGGTCACCATTAACTCATCGCCACTCCAAACTTTTAGAAATGATAGCCGAAAGTGAGAACTTTGCTTCTACAGAAATTCCTAGTCACCGAAATGACATATCTTCAGTATTTTGTTAATTTCTCCTAGCTCAAGTATTATTTCTCCATGAAACTTTATAGGCTGAAACTAGAAGAGTAGATCTTTCCAACAAGCTATGATATGCATCAAACGGATCTCTAGAACGCAAGTTATGGCCTTCACAAGATGACCCTGTAATACCTTCCAAAACTGGAAATTTTGCTTGTTTTAGTATTCCTGGGTGTCTAAAAATAAAACATTCGATGCTTGGCATCGAATTTCAGTCCAAGTCGATGCCGGGCATCGACTTTGGGCTTTTTTTGGCTATTTTTCTGCACCAGAAACACTCTATTTTACACACACATGAAGAAGACCACTTGTATGCTAGAAGTCGATGCCGGGCATCCACTTTATGCTGAAACTCGATGCCAGGCATCGAGTTGCTCCACAAACTTCATGTTTTTAAAAGATTCAACAACAGTTAACACACAGAGAATGGAAATAATGACTTATCAGCCAAGATTCGATGCCAGACATTGAATTGCTTAGAAAACTTGAACTTTTGAATTCATCACACAGTAGGCAAGCATGGAGATGATGGAGAGAGGCTCATACACAGAACATTAACTATTTCTTCTCATAACTATGGAAAACTCAGAAGGTTACAGATGCTTTCTCACTCAGAGAAGCCCGACTATACTCAGTCGTATAAAATGATCTCCTTCTTCTACTTCTTCTCTCTCGCTCTCTCTCTCTCGCTGCGTCAGTTGATACAAACTAACTTATATAGATTTTCGTATTCTCCTGATTCTAAAAAACTTCTAGAACTAAATTGAACTAACTTTACAAATATGATACACTTGTGAATTTGTCCCTTCACATAGGCATGGGGTTTTCTTCCTAAGATTTGACCTTCAAATATATGTCCAATTAGTGAGTGTTTCTCCAACAGCTCCCCCTCAATCACTAATTGACATTCCCTATTTCTTCAAATCATCTTCTTTTCTTTTACTCCTGCCATGCTTTTGAATCTGCTGGTCTTCACACCATCCAAGCTCTTTGTCATTATGTCTGCTAACTGATCTTTAGTAGAAATTTACTCCACTTCAATCTCCTTCTCCATTACCTTTTCTCTGAGAAAATGATACTGTATCTCTATGTGCTTTGTCCTTGCATGAAATACTAGATTTGCTGCAAGATAAAGTGAACTCATATTATCTCCATGTATTGTAGGTGTACCTTGATCAATGCCTAAGCTCTTGAACAATGTCTGCATCCATATGACTTCCTTAGCTGCTTCCACAAGTCCTTTGTACTCTGCTTCAGTTGATGATAATGCTATTGTATGTTGTTTCTTTGAACACCAACTTACAAGCTTATCACCAATGTATATCATGTAACCATGAGTTGATCTTCTGTCATCTTGGTTACCTGCCCAATCTGAATCACTATAGGCTCTCAACTTCAAATATGATGTAAAAGGATAATATAATCCTTCCTTTATAGTTCCTTTGATATATCTGAGAACTCTTTGACCTGCAATCCAATGTCGGTCCTTTGGACAATGCATGAATTGTGACAAAACTCCCACTGCATAACTAAGATCAGGTCTTGTTAATGTAGCATAAATCAAACTACCCACAAGAGATTGATACTTCCTCATATCTTTGTATTCTGCACCATCATATTTACTGAGCTTGTGATTAACTTCAAGTGGAGTTGAAGCTTCTTTGCAATTTTCCATATCAAACTTCTTCAACAAGTTCAGAAGATACCTTTCTTATGACACATATATGCCATGATCTGTATAAGTGACTTCCATTCCAAGAAAGTATGACAACTTTCCTAGATCACTGATCTTGAATTCTTTCTCAAGTAATCTCTTTACCTCCTTGATTCCTTCATCTGAAGTACCTGTGATTATAATGTCATCTACATAAATACAAATGTAGATTGTACCTTCCTCTGTTCTTCTGATAAGTAGACTTGGGTCTGCTTTTGAACTTTGATATCCAAGATCATTGAGATACTTCACCAGTCTATAGTTCCAAGCTCTTGGAGCTTGCTTCAATCCATACAATGCTCTTCTCAACCTGCAAACAAAATTTGGATACCTGGAATCTATAAACCCTTGAGGTTGTTCCATGTATACCTCATCTGATATGTATCCATTCAAGAATGCATTTTTTATATCCAATTGACTTAGAGTCCATCCTTTTGAAGCTGCAATAGCAATGATTGTCCTTATAGTTGACATCTTAGCTACGGGACTGAATGTCTCATCATAATCTATGCCATAGGTCTGGGCATAGCCTTTCACCACCAATCTAGCTTTGTATCTGGCTATACTTCCATCTGCAAGCTTCTTCACTTTATAAACCCATTTATTTCCAATTACTTTCTTACCATTTGGTTTAGGAACAAGTTCCCATGTCTTGTTCTCCTCCAGTGCATTGAACTCTTCCTTCATTGCTTCTTCCCATTGCTTCTTACCTTTAGCTTCATCATAGTTCTGGGGTTCTTCATCATCTTTGACCATATATGCATAGTTCTTCTGAGTTATGTAAGAAGTATCATAAGAATACCTTTCTGGTTGTCTTCTAGTCCTGCTTGACCTTCTTGGTTCACATTCTTCATATGTGTCTGGATACACTTCTTCATCAAATATAGGAGCTTCTTCATTCCTTCTTGTTAATCCACTTGTGGATGTACTTGCTTGCATATAGTCTTCATCTCTATTTACCTGCACAATTGATTTTCCTTTCTCACATCTTCTTACCTCTTCTTCAAATTCTTCAGCTGTATGACTTTGATCTGCATACCAACTTTTCTGCTCATCAAATGTAACATCTCTAGAAACAAGAAATTGTTTGGTTAGAGGATTCCACAACCTGTAACCCATCTGCTTTTCATCATAACCAATGAATACATATTTTTCTGCCTTTGGTTCAAGTTTATGCCTAAGTTGTGATGGCACATAAGCATATGCAATTGATCCAAACACTCTACAATGATCTAGTGTTGGTTTCTTACCCCACCAAGCTTCATATGGAGTCATTCCATTTAGAGCTGCACATGGTAATCTATTCACAAGATATGTAGCTGTATTTACAGCCTCAGCCCAAAGATAATTTGGACAATTCTTCTCCTTTAACATAGCTCTAGCAAACTCAACCAAAGTCCTGTTCCTTCTTTCTGCTACACCATTTTGTTGTGGTGTATACGTGCAAGTTATTTCTCTCTTAATACCTGCATTCCAAAGATAATCATTGAACTCTTGGGAGAAGTATTCTCCCCCTCCATCAGACCTCAGTCTTTTAAGCTTTTGACCTGTTACTCTCTCTGCATATGCATGAAAATGCTTGAAGGCTCCAAACACTTCTGATCTTTCCTTCAAAACATATAATGTTATCCATCTTGTAGCATCATCAATGAAAAGAACATAATACCTTGAGCCACTGATAGATCCTTCTTTTGTTGGTCCCCATACATCTGTATGAATGAGCTCAAGTACTCCATCATGTTTGTAACCTTTCTTTTGAAATGGTAACCTGTGTGCTTTACCCATTTGACATGCTTCACATTTATAAACCATATGTTGAATTTGCACATTTGGTAATCCTAGTACAGACTGATTAGCAACCATAGCTTTAATTCCTCTTTCATTGAAATGACCTAATCTCTTATGCCAGAGATCAAGTTTTGTAATCACTCCTTCACCATGTGTGAGCAAAGCTTGACCAATGTTCCCTTCTACTCTTAAAGTAAAGAGTCTACCTTCTTTCTTACCAGAGAAAATCTGATTATACCCATTCTCTGGATCTTCAACAAATACTCCTTCATTTGTAAACCTGACTTGAAAACCTTTTTCAACTATCTTTAGATCTTCTTTATCTGATGTGCTGATTGAATTCATCATCAATGATGTATGACTTTCATTCTGTGTGTCATTTGCATAATTGTAGTAGGTGGTGTTGTAGGATTGATTCTGTCCCCAACTTCTTCCTCCACCTCTACCATAGCCTCCTCTTTGACTTTGTCTACCTCTTTCGAAATTACTTTGATATCTTCCACCTCGGCCTCTGCTATTGTTGTTTTGATTCTGGTTTGATCCTTGTTGGTTGTGCCAACAGTCATGAGCCAAATGATTACTCAATCCACAGATCCAGCAAGCCTTCTTGTTGTTATTTTGATTACCTCTTCCTCTTCCAAAACCTCTTGCTCTTCCTCTGCCTATGCCTTTACCTCTTGCATAATAAGCTTGAGAACTAGACTCCTCTTCATCCTTTGCTTTACCTTTATCTCCTTTCTTCTTGTTCTTCATGTACATTGCAGAACTTTGTCCTTTATCTCCATCTCCCTTCAAGTCTTGCTCATATGTGAGCATCAAACCAAGCAACTGGTTCAAATCTGGAACATAATGATTTAATGAAAGCTCTGTTGATAAGACAAAAGGTTTCCACCTTTCATCCCCTCTCAGACCTGCAAGTAGTTGAGCAATCAATCTGTGATCTTCAACATCTTCATCTATGGATCCAAGACTATCTGCTAGATCCTTCATCTTAGTGACATAATCACTAATACTTTGACTTGGCTTCTTCTTGAATGTTGTAAACTCTGACCATAGACTTGCTTTCCGTGCTTTAGTAGTGCTTTGGAAATGATACTCCAATGCATTCCATATATCTTCAGATGATTCCAATCCTCTGATGTGTGGTAGCAAATGATCAGAGATTGTATTGTAGATGTAGGCTTTTGCACTTGCATCCTTCTTCTGCCAATGCTTTAAAGCATCAAGTTCTTCTTTCTTTGGTCGGCTTTCATCTTCAAATACTGGCTTCTCTTCTTCACCTGTAACATATATCATGAGATCCTTACTCATAAGTAAGGCTTCCATTCTCATTACCCATGCGGGGTAATTATCTCTGTCCAGTTTGTCAATGGAGATATGATCTGCCATACTCCTTCCCTTCTGTTACAACCTATGAGCTTAAAGGATAAAAGATAATACCTTTTGAAGTTCTTTGTGTATGAGGATACTTCGAGAGTAATCTTTTGATGCCTTGTGTCTTCAAATGCTTCACCTTTCAAACTTTAATGGAAAACTTTACAAAACTTCTCGCACCTTTGCCGCCTTCTGCTCTTTAGGACCTTTCTGCTCTGATACCACTTGTTGATGTATGAAACACCACAAGAAATGAATTAATGTGACACTAGAACACCTCTATGGTCACCATTAACTCATCGCCACTCCAAACTTTTAGAAATGATAGCCAAAAGTGAGAACTTTGCTTCTACAGAAATTCCTAGTCACCGAAATGACATATCTTCAGTATTTTGCTAATTTCTCCTAGGTCAAGTATTATTTCTCCATGAAACTTTACACGCTGAAACTAGAAGAGTAGATCTTTCCAACAAGCTATGATATGCATCAAACAGATCTCTAGAACTCAAGTTATGGCCTTCACAAGATGACCCTGTAATACCTTTCAAAACTAGAAATTTTGCCTGTTTTAGTATTCCTGGGTGTCTAAAAATAAAAAATTCGATGCCTGGCATCGAATTTCAGTCCAAGTCGATGCTGGGCATCGACTTTGGGCTTTTTTTGGCTATTTTTTTGCACCAGAAACACTCTATTTTACACACACATGAAGAAGACCACTTGTATGGTAGAAGTCGATGCCGGGCATCCACTTTATGCTGAAACTCGA
>CM035408.1:52507674-52515174 GCA_020310875.1 Ceratopteris richardii
GTTGACCCTTGTAGCAACTGCCTTTCCCACATCCGGGCAGCGACCAAGGCACTTGTCGACTGTGTCTCAAAGGGAAGGGATGGAAGGGGAAGCCCGAAGCAAAGGGTGCTGGGAGCTCAACCCTTTCACCTGCACAGATAGGAGATGCAAGCCCGAACACGGGGCCAAGCTCAACATGACATTAGGGGGAGTAGGCCCAAGATCTCCACCCCATCAGAAACTTCGGTGAAAAGAGCAGGGAGCACGAAGGCTCTGCCCCTGCTTCATATGCAGAGGGAGAAGGGGAGACACCAGTGATGTCGTCGTCGCCTTCTAGAGAATGAAGAGAGAGAGATGAGAATAATGCAATCGCATGCACAAGCAGAACTTCAATTCGACTTTGATAACTACCAAATTTCGAGGAGGCCCATCACATGCGCGAGTCAGAAATTTGGCAGAGGCCTAAAGAGAGAGGAAGAGGGAGATTTAATGCTCCACTCGTACCTATTATGCAAGAGACCCGCGTGAAGCCATAAAACGGCCATGCATGACTTCAATTCAACAATTAAAAAATTGCCAACTCAATAATTCGCGCTTGTTCTAAAATGTTTTTCACTCTCAACTTGTTTTTCAAATGGCATTAGAATCGTGAGGCAACTTGCGCATTGTGTGGATCAGAGAGAAGAAAAAAGATTCGCATTGCACAAAAAAAACTTCTCTTTTTTTTTGTTTTTGAAAATGAAGAGAGGAAAGGGATAGAGAGTACTACCCATCCTCTATTCAAGGAAATCACTCAACAAAGAGATGATGTGGCAGAAAGTGATGGCCCAATGAATGTGTGGGAGTGTGTGCATGTGAGAGAGGGTGAGAGAAGGGGGCGGCAAGGGGGTGTTTTTGTGCATCAACCAAACATAAACTAAAACTACACTACTAAAAACAAGAAATGGGAACTAATGGCCCAATGGAAGGGTGAAAGTGTCATGCCAACACACATAACCTAAGTGAATAAGTAGAAAAATTGCAAAGAAATATCTTACCACATGCTCTTGAACACTCCAAGTGATGAAAGGCCATTCTCCCCGGCAACGGCGCCAAATTTGTTGTTGTAGTATGCCCTTGGGAGCCAAGACCCACACCACCTTGCCTCGAAGCAAGAAGGAAGGCCGAAGAATGACTCTCCTTTCATCCACCCCATCCTCCAACATGTTCAAGCCATTAGCCATCAGCCCGCAGCTATGCCACATGCTTGAAAATATGGAGCAATGGGAGTCAAGGATCCTAGTCACATATGTAAAATACAAGAAAGTTGCAACACTCTACTTACACACATAGGAAATGCTAGCATGCACACACACCTCACTCTCTCACACTCTAAGACTAAATACACATATGTACAAAGCCTTAAGAGAAAAGAGAGTTCTTCCATTGAAAGGATTTTACATGAGAGCACGACCAAAAGCTTCCTCTTTACAAGAAATGAGCCTATATTTATAGGCTAAGCACATTCTCCCATGTGCTCTTTTTGACTAGTCAAAAAGGAGCACATGCTCATATCTCTCTAAATCTTTGTAAATATTCTACAACAACCCACTCTAAAGAAATGAAGGAGTGGGAAACTTCTACGTGGGATTTTCCACATGTGCCAAAAAGCTACTTTATTTGAGAGGCTTCAAAACCATAGCCTAAGGGAAATATCAAAAAGGGGCTTAGGAGAGTGTTCATATGGACATATCCTAAATACAAAAAAGAGGTATTTTTATGAGGACTAGAGGGTGCCATTGCATGAGGAAATTGTGGGCAACCCAAATAAAAACATAGATAGATAGATAGATAGATAGATAGATAGATAGATAGATAGATAGATAGATAGATAGATAGATAGATAGATAGATAGATAGATAGATAGATAGATAGATAGATAGATAATTAGATAGATAGATAGATAGATAGATAGATAGATAGATAGATAGATAGATAGATAGATAGATAGATAGATAGAGAGATAGAGAGATAGATAGATAGATAGATAGATAGATAGATAGATAGATAGATAGATAGATAGATAGATAGATAGATAGATTGATAGATAGATAGATAGATAGATAGATAGATAGATAGATAGATAGATAGATAGATAGATAGATAGATAGATAGATAGATAGATAGATATACAGATAGATAGACAGACAGACAGACAGATAGATAGATAGATAGATAGATAGATAGATAGATAGATAGATAGATAGATAGATAGATAGATAGATAGATAGATAGATAGATAGATAGATAGATAGATAGATAGATAGATAGATAGATAGATACATAAATAGATACATAGATATACAGATAGACAGATAGATAGATAGACAGATAGACAAATAGATAGATAGATAGATAGATAGATAGATAGATAGATAGATAGATAGATAGATAGATAGATAGATAGATAGATAGATAGATACATAGATAGATAGATAGATAGATAGATACATAGATAGATAGATAGACAGATAGATAGATAGATAGTGTATTGTGGCATTTCCCTCCCTCTCTCTTTTTCTCTCTCTCTTCTCTCTCTCTTTTCCCCCACCACCCCTGTGCCCCCCACCATCATGTCGACCCCCTCCAACTCCACCAGCCCTCCTCTTTTCCCCCACCACCCCTGCGGCCCCCACCCTCACCCCGACCCCCTCCAACCCCACTGTCCCCTCCTCTTTTCCCACACCACCCCCGCGGCCCCACCATCACCTCGACCCCCTCCAGCTCCACTAGCCCTCCTCTTTTCCCCCACCACCCCTGCGGCCCCCACCATCACCCCGACCCCCTCCAACCCCACCGTCCCCTCCTTTTTTCCCCCATCACCCCTCCACAGCCCTCCACCACTCCATGACCCCCCACACAACTCCGCACCCCTCCACAGCCCTCCACTACTCCACCACCCCCCACACCACTCCACACCACCCGATGACCCTCCACCACTCCTCGACTCCCCACACAACTCCACACCACCCCACAGCCCTCCACCACTCCACACCACCCCACAGCCCTCCACCACTCCACACCACCCCACAACCCTCCACCACTCCACACCACCCCATAGCCCTCCACCACTCCACACCACCCCACGGGCCTCCACCACTGCGCACCACCCCACCACTCCACACCACCCCACAGCCCTCCACCACTCCGCACCACCCCACGGCCCTCCACCACTCCGCACCACCCCACCACTCCACACCACCCCACAGCCCTCCACCACTCCGCACCACCCCACGGCCCTCCACCACTCCGCACCACCCCACAGCCCTCCACCACTCCGCACCACCCCACGACCCTCCACCACTCCACACCACCCCACAGCCCTCCACCACTCCACACCAACCCACGGCCCTCCACCACTTCACACCACCCCATGGCCCTCCACCACTCCACACCACCCCACGGCCCTCCACCACTCCACACCACCCCACGGCCCTCCACCACACCACACCACCCCACATCCCTCCACCACTCCACACCACCCCAGGCCCTCCACCACTCCACACCACCCCACGGCCCTCCACCACTCCACACCACCCCAGAGCCCTCCACCACTCCACGACCCCCCACAAACTCCACAAACCCCACAACCGCCCCACAAACCCCACAAATCCCAAATTTTTCCACGACCTCACATAAGGTTCTCATACAGTTTTGGATGGATATTTGGAGGATCATTTCTTAACCAAACCCTACAATGTTATATAGAGTTGGAAAGCTCTCGACGAGTAATTTCCAATGATGCAATAATAACTTTGAAATCTGACCACACCCCAAAAACCCCCACAACTCCCCATAACTCACCCCCTATTCCCACCCAACCCACATACCCCACAAACCCCACAAACCCCACACAACTCCACACCCCTCCACAACCCTCCACAAACCCCATAATCTCTCTCAACTCCCCACAACTCACCTCCCACACCACCCACTTAATATGAAGGATCAAAAGCTACTACAAAAATTAGGTGAAGTATGTGCTTCTCACGGTCATTCAAACATCATGAACGGCACAAAATGAGGATCTCAGCTTGCATTCAAAAGTGACAGTAAAGGTGTAAGTGGTAAAAGTGAAAGTGGAGAAATGACTATTGCCGCCAACCATTCATGACGACTGCCTATTTTTGAGGATCCAATTCAAGACTGGTGTCATATTTGATTTACCCCTCCAATCTTGGGCAATCAATGCGCGCATGATCAGTGGACGTGAGGAATCGGCAAGGTCCTCTTGGCCTATTGGAGCCTATAAAAGCAATGGATTTGTGTTCATTTGGGGATACATTCAGATACACACATTTACATACGTACGTATAGAGGACCTCTCTTTGCACTTTGTGGCTTCAAGCCTACTGTAGGAAGTCACTCTGTGGTGAGGATACAAAGTGTGGGCTTCCCAGTGAGGGCTAATAGCACTTTAGTGTGAAGAGAGTGGCTTGGTTTTGTCATTCAGTGTGAGTCATTGGTATTTCGTGCTCTTTCCCTTAGAGCAAGTCTTCATACTTTGTATTGATTAGTGCTAGTCTACATCTAGTTGAGTCCATTGTACGGATTGGGTGAATCCTTGTATTGATGTTGTTTAGTTCTGGAGTGGCATGTTAGCCCAGAGCATAAACTTTTGAGCATCTCTTTTGCCTATGTTGTAATCATCTGATTCGAACTAAGGAGTGGTCGGTCTTCCATTATTGTCATTTTGTCATTAATATTTTCTTGAGTATTCACAACTCTGTGCAATCATTGATATCTGCGTGCTCACAGAAGTGTTAAATGGTATATTTCCCTAAGGAGAACCTCCCTTGAGTAGGTGAAGTACTGGAATGCTTGTTGCATGCTCTTGTTAAAAGAAGATACCCCAGTACCTCCTCTACAATTTGGCACGCCCGGTGGGACACTTGCATTTCTGTGAGAGGCCCTGAGGATAGTAAGTAATCCTCCTTTTCAATATTTTTGCCTTATTGCATTTGCAAGTAGGTACATGACCTATACACGAGCAGATAAGGAGCCTCTTCGTATACGAAGGAGCCTTAACAAGTCAGCTATATCTTCAACTAGTGAACCTACCTCCCCTCTACCCTCTTTGAATTTATCTATTGAATTCGGTGCGACACCACTATCAAAGGAGAAGCATAGTAGAACATTAGACTTCTCCTCAGATACGTCAGAAGAAACACCAGTGCAAATGGAGGATCTCTCTGATTTACTCTCCAGACTCAATATTAAGTTCCCTACCTTCAAGGGACAAGCTTATGAGGATGCTGATGATCATGTGAGGAGGTTCATCTCCTTATGTCGATGACGAGGTCTACAGAATAGAGAGGATGCAATGCTGGTACTCTTCCCATCCACATTGGAAGGCCTTGCTGACAAATGGTAAAGTCAATATGCAGATGGCCATTTTGCTACATGGGAGGCTCTGAAGACGGCATTCTCACAGACATTTCAACCTAGTGACTCCTCGGAATGAGCTCTAGATCAGCTAGAGAACCTAAAGCTAAGATCAGGTGAATCCTTTCATGAACTTCACACTAGAACAAAAGCACTTGTTGCACGACTGCCACATGCTCCAGGTGACTTCTTGGTTAAAAAATGGATTGAAAAAGCTCTGCCCAGGTCATCTCAGCAGAAGCTACGTGAGTCTCTTAGATTGGATGCAACCCTCAATGATTTTGTTGCAGCAGCATCACGCATTGAAGAAGCAAGGCAACATTTTGAAGGGGATACACAATCGAATTATGCTGCAGAACTAGACCCAAAGGAACTGGAGGCATTAAGAATGCAACAAAATCAACAAGAAGATAAGGTCTTGCCACCACTACGTCGCACTGATGATGAAGTAGCCCAACTTTGCCGTGAGTTAGAAGATTTGCGGACCACTCAGGATATAAGAAGGCAGATTTGGTGTACAATATGTAACAACAATGGACATTCCAATGCTAATTGCCCTAACAAGGTAAGCTGTAAATTTTGTGGAAAGGATGGTCATGAAGCTAGAGACTGTTACTACCTCAAGGGTACACAGCAATGAGGTAATCCTCAAGCTTTGGATTCGTATTATGCTAGTACTTCAAATGCACCTAATAGGGAGGAGAATCGGCCTAGAAAGCCTAGATAGAATAGGCCATTGATGTGTTATCGATGTGGTGAGTATGGCCATATGCAAAATAGGTGTTCCCTTCCCAAAGATACACCTCCTTGTCAACATTGTCCAGATGCTAAGGACCACTATACCAAAGATTGCCCAAGAAGCCGTCCTGCTCCAATCCACATGATTGCAGTATCTCCACAAGAAGAAGGTATGACCACTCAGTCTTATGTTGTTTCATCTTCTTCAATGCCCATGATGACTAGAGCCAGACAAGCGGCAGCAACCCATAGGGAGGAACAAGAGGGAGTCCATGATAAAGAAGAGGAAAAGAAGGTTGGGTGGAAGGGCCAAGAAGAAATTGAAGGAGCTTATGAAAGGATGGCTAGTTCTCTAAGGGACCAATCAACAAGTTTGCAAGAAGACACTCATGAGGTAAACATTGAACAGATCTTGAAAGGTATTCATCACAAGGTTAGTCTATACAAACTTATAAGGATGGATTCAAAAATAAAAAGTGACTTATTGAAGATTATACACTTTGCTCACTTGATCCGATCACCCAGTATAGATGGTTTCATGGTTGATTTCCCCCCTGCACCCTTAGCAGAATACCAAAGCTCAAGATTATCTGTTTGTATAAAGGATGAAGCTCTCACAGGTGTGATCATAGATGGAGGCTCTGGTATCAATTTGATGCCAGATTTCACAATGAAGAAACTGAAATTGAACCCCACCAAGATGGCACCATTCATAGTTACACTAGCAGATCAACATCGGGTTGCGCCTCTTGGCATTATTGAAAACGTACTAATGATAGTACAGGGTTGCCACTTTGTTCTAGATTTTGTTGTTATTGCACTTCCACAGGAGACATCTTACCCTTTACTCTTGGGGAGACCTTGGCTAAGGCAAGCAAAAGCTTTGCAAGATTGGGGGAAAAATAAACTATGGATTTCCACAAGCACCAATAGTCAACTGCAACTACATTTGGAAGAAGGATTCGACTCAAGGAAAACTACTGGGTATACTATGGACACTCAGGTAATGCCCTCTCTACCCCAAGAAGAAGATACATTATTGAATTGGATGATGGAAAGTGCAGAGTGTTGCACGGTGGAAATCATTGAAATAGAAGAAGAAGTTACGGATGAAGGAGTTGCAGGAAAAGGCCATGAAGATCACAAGGAGTTGGAGAATGAGAGTTTGCAGGAGAATACAAAATTTGAAGAGGCAAAAAATATAGAAGTACGCGGGATGGAAAGTTATGAGCCGGAGTGCAGAGAAGATCTTCCTTTCACGGATATACCTCAAGGATGGACCAGAGAACATATTATAGAATATAAACTAAAGACCACTTCTGCATACAGTGGAGAGGATTTCTCAAACAAGGATAGTCC
>CM035408.1:52520174-52642674 GCA_020310875.1 Ceratopteris richardii
ATATGAAATAAGACCTAGAATTCTCTTTTCATAGGATCATCATAAACTGAAATGGTTGGAGTCTTAAAAGATGTAAGCTCCTTGATTTTTAAAAATGGTTCTATAGACCCATCTATGTGAGGAAGGGTCTATAATGCCTCCTTTGTGTCCATGGAGTAATATACTTCCATGATCTATGAATCCAATAGTAGTTTCGTCAAGAATGATGTCCTTGCCATGTAAATCTACTCTTGATCATTAGTCCAAGGCTCTCTAAGTGGATGCTTATGAATCCACTCAGTCCACCATTAGAGGTGATTGGTGGTTCATCAGGAACATATCTAATTTCTCTAGATCGAGATGGAAAACATATAACAACATAAGCATTATCTTCTTGTTTAATAGCAAGATGGTGGCTTACGTTTACTCTCACATTGGTGCCTTTGATCTTGACCATGGCATGAACACATGGATCCTTGAATAAAGAAGCACCATGCCCATTATCCTTCACATAGGTGAGGTTAGTGTCATACTCACTATTACCAAGATCTTAGTTCACACGCACACAGAGGGTATGGGTGCTAAAAACACATAGAACATAGGTATAAGAAGAGACGAGACAATACCCATGATTGGGTGCAATCTCCACCCATGCACTCTGTTTCCACAGGTCCACAGAGTGCATGTATTTATAGGTTTTTTCATTATGTCAAAAATAGCAATTACAATGAGGGAGGCTTCAGAAAGTAAGCATGAAAGTAAAAAGTTTTCTCTCTTTTGTGGAGAGCCTTTGCTTTTATTAACATAAATCACGATCTACAATGATCCTTATCCTAACCACTACTTTATATTGGTTTCTAAAAATAGAACCCTCTACGTGGGTTTATTTACAAACTATATGAAATATAAATTTGATTATTGGTGTCAAAACATATTCAAAATTTCCATGTCCTTCCACACTTTCACACCCACACAAACCTTCAGCTACTATATCAAAACACCAAAACACATTAATAAATTAATACTTTAACACCAACAATTTCTTGTTCAACACATTCCATAATCGATAACATGCCCCTGAGTTGACAAAGCAATTCACCTCAGTTGATAAAATAAAATTTACATGGATAACCAATCACATGCCCCATCATTGAACAATACTGGCATGTGCCATGTAAAAACACATGCATGGAAATGTTCATGGAGGAGTTAAATTATTAAGATTATTTATGAGGTGCTAACATAGTCTTCAAGTAAGTTTTTTCAATCATTCTTGGTCTAGAATATGCTCTAAATATTATAATTTATTTTGGGAAGTGTAACTAAAGTATGCTCCTACATACTAAATTCTCAATGTAAATGCATCACATATAAAGAACTACAAGATTAAACAAAGAAAAAAAATGGAAGTTTGATAATCAAAGAAAATTATACTAGTGAAAAGGTTGTTTTTGCTAACGTGGTTGCTGCAAATAGATCATTTTGCTAATCGAATTGTACTCTTTGTCCGCATCATAAGAAAAAGAAATAGCTTCATGAAGCACTGTAGGTTGGCATGGGTGAAGCTTAGCTTGAATATCCTTCTCTAAACTGTTGTCATACTTCTTGTTCATAGTAACTTCGGAAACATCTTCATGCAGGCAGAGAAATACTAAGTATTGCTAGAACTGGTCCATATAGGTTACAAAAGCATCACCTTCCTTCCAGGTAAACACAACCCACAAACATTGAACATGTAGGTGGAACTATAGGGGAAGAAGGGACTCCTTAATATTTTCTTGAAAAGCCCTCCATGTGGTTGGATGATCTGTACTATGATATATGACATTCCACCAAAGTTGAGCCTCCCCTACTAAATAGTTAGTAGAAATTTCTATTTTATCACTTTCAGAATATGATTCATCAAAATAGAAATTGTGATAACCATGAAAGAACTAAAGGGCCATCCTTACGGCCATCAAACTATAGAAATTGGTAATTTTTAACACTAATATTGGAATGTGTGCCATCAACAGAGAGAATAACTTTTACCATCCTTGCAAGGTTATCTTCATTTGATTGCATCTTCTGAAGTACTTTGTTGCATTGTCGGATCTCATTTTGAGTGCCTCAAATTTTGTGCCACAGGAGCTCCAATTATTACTTGAGCGATACCTCAAGTAGAGGTGGCTCACCAAAATCCTCCATGGTATTCATAGGGTCGATCGATATGTAGACAAAGAAACCCCCTTGTTGGATATGTGAAAATAATTTTGAGATTTCTTTAATTCAAAGGGGAAAAGAAAAGGTGGTTCTTGGGAATTGAAAATGTAAGAAAGATATGCAAGTTATGTTAAATATAAGAAAAGAGAACTATAATGACAACACAAAGAAATACTGTAGTGGTAAAACACTTCACTTCTGAAAAGTGAGGTTATGGGTTCAAATCCTCCCTCTTTGGTGAATATAAGAGTCCTTATTGCAACTCCTTAACTAAAAGGTATTCGCATGTAGCCAATAGTCACCAAGGGGGAGAAATGAGTTCAACGGGAGTGACGGAACAACTTCAACTCTCTTCGTTACAAGGATCTTGGGTGCGACGGAGCGACAGAACAGCTTCAACTCTCTTAAGTTATACGGAACAATGGTGCAACGTAGCAATAGCGTTAATTACTTTAGTGATTTTCCTGTCAACAAGCGACATCGACAAGAATAATCTTAGTTTTGATGGCAGCAGCTTGCTGTATAAGGTGACGGATAGCTTCAACCAACGACATTAGTAATCTGTTGCTGCACGTGGGATTCGACTTCAAATATGCGATAGGTAGTTTTGTTCAACCCACGATAGATGGCTTTGAATCTGCGACCGACGGTTTTGCTCAACTCGCGATACATGGCTCAGTGCTCATTATTGGACTGTTGCTATACCCACGTCTAACGGCTTCAAATCCGCGATAGGCGATTTCGCTCAACCAGAATAGATGGCTGTTAATCCACGATGGATGGTTTTTCTCAACCCACGATAGTTGGCTCGATGCTTGGTGCAACAAACACTCCTTCATGGCCGGTCGCAATAGACATCTTGGGTGCTCGGGGTGAGAGACACGTGGTGGTCACCACCTTGATTCACGCACTGGTGCACAAGCTGGAATTGGATCCATGATAAATAGGTAGTATCTGCGATAGTCAAAGCGATACTGGTGGGGAGGTGCTGGGAATCTAACGGAACAAGATCTTCGATTGGTGGCTGAACACACAACAGACAGTTGAAGCGCTTTTCCTCCAACCATTCACGATAGGTGGTTTGTGAGCTACCTGATCAATGATTTGTTGACTCCGCGTGATTCAGAACGTCTTCTTTGGTGATAACTCCCTTTCATCTGTGTGGCTTGTGGGTCCTGCCTTGGTTCACCTTTTCGGCATCCTTTCTTTCTGTTGCTTTTTAGATCGAATTTGAATTAGATATTTAGAATATAAAAGAGCATTTGAGAAAAGAAAATCTAAAAATTAAAAAAAATGAGACATTTTCTTCCTTAGTCCACAAATCCTAGTGCTTCATTGAAATTCACTCAGTTCTAACATGACAAACGCCTTGTGTATGATAATTGCCAATCACCATAGCCTCCACCGCTCCTTCTCCTTGTGCGTGACTCGAGGTCTATGTCATGGCTTCAACGGCCCCCTCCCTCATGTTAAGCAACTGGGACCCGACCCAGGGGGTGATTAGTAACTTGGCCCCTCTTTTGGAGGGGGGATCTTGTGTCACTCATGGGGCCTCCAAGGGTGTTGACCCTCCCTTGGTCTCTCTAAGTAGAGCCGCAATTATGTCAAAACAATATGTCTCATTGGTCAAGTATTTGGCCCTAGGCCATTGCTCGAAGCTGTGTGCCAATGGCTTCAAAAAGAGTGGTTCCCTCGTGGGTTGATTGTTAGCAAGTGTCAGTTCCTACTGGCTAGTCATATGTTGCTAGTATTTGAGAATGAAGATATGACATTCCAAGCCCTTAGTGTTGGAACTTGGCAACTCAAGCGGGCGACCCTGTGTTGGTGCAGACCAATCACCAATTGAAGTTTGGAAGACAAAAAGATGGAGATAAGATTAAGTCTTGAAGCAAAGAAGGAGGTTACATTCACAGGATGAATTATATGTACACATATGTACATTAGTGAAGACATAGATCACTTATACTTTTGTTTAGTTATAAGCTTGTACATATTTGCTTATAAATACTTTGGAAAAATGTCGGGGCAATAGAGGAGACAATAGGAGAGTATGAGAATAGTGCATTTGTAAGTTGTAAGACTCATTAGAGTTCATAGGAATGAGAAGAACTCCCTCTCACAACTCAATTCTGATTTTCTGAGGAATAGAAGAAAAGTTTGCACCCGAAGTTTTCGTGTCTTCTCCTTATGTGGTAAACCTTTTGTGGAATGTTTTTGTACAAGTCTAAGTCTAGAGTTGATCAACCTCTGTACAAAATTTCAGCTTCCAATTGTAATCAGGTTAAGAGAATTGTGTGTAGGAACATTCATATGTAAAGAATGTTCACAATCTCCTGAAACAGGCACAGATTTCGAGTTCAATGAAATGAGTAGTGCTCAGTGCACAGTGTAAAGTTTTACACATATGATAGCTCAAAATCTAAGTTGAGAGATAAGCTATCTATAGCTAAAAGGATTTGATAAAACGGGTTCTAAAGCTAAGAAGTTAGGGGTGTCCAAATCGACTTCTCAGAAATGCAGATTTAGACATAGGTAACTTGTGAAGTAGATTTCTCAAGATCTACTGAATCTTTTGGAGTGATTTGACTTGGAGGATGTGCGCAATCTTTAGGCGACACCTTGTGCAAAGTTTCATAAAAAACTTTACACATTTACTCAGTCAATGAGAAAGATATATGCAGCAGACTTTCTGAGTAATTTCCTTCTTCACAGTTTGTTCAAGAATTTGATATTTGGTCATTGATCTTTTAAATTGGTGAAGGTTTTGACTTACTCTTGATATAGAGGTGTTCTAAGTTCAAGAGTAGGTTGTTCTTTTGGAGATTAACACTCTCCATCAGTGGTATCAGAGCAGGAAACATCAAATTTGAGAAAAGGAGGATCCCGACTGCTGCAGTTGCAAAGAATTCAACATCTGAAGGATTAAAAGGTGAAAGCCTGAAGGAAAATCTTGAAGAAGAGATCATACGACATCAAGAAGGACGAAAGGAGTGTCATTCGAAGTAAAGGTAACCTTATACTTTATAAAGATTGAAGAATTCAGTACACAGGTAAAGGAAGGATGGGAGATTCTCTTCAGATAGAGAAATTGGATAGAGAGAACTATCCTGCATGGTCAATGAGGATGGAAGCTCATCTAATGAGCAAAGATTTAATAGCTTACATTACAGGTGAAGAAGAAAAGCCACAATTCAGAGATCCTAGTGTTCCAACTAGGGAAGAATTATCATATTTGAAGAATTGGATGAAAAGAGATGCTCAAGCTAGGAGCATAATCTATATGGCAGTCAATGACTACGTGCTACCTCACATTAGAGGTCTTGAAAGTGCAAGTGAGATATGGAATGCTTTGGAGGAGCATTTCCAAAACACTACAAAGTCAAGAAAGGCATCTTTATGGGCAGAGTTTACTACTTTCAAGAAGAAGGCTTCACAATCAATATCTGATTATGTGACAAAGATGAAGGACATTGCAGATGCATTAGGAGCAGTGGATGAAGACATTGAAGAAGATAAATTGGTAAGGCAAATTCTCACAGGACTAAGAGGTGATGAGAAGTGGAAGCCTTTTATTTTGTCTACAGAACTTTCATTGGATCATTTCAATCCTGATTTGAATCAATTGTTAGGACATATGCTAACTTTTGAGAATGATGTCAAAGGAGATTGTGACAAGAGTGCAGGTCATGCAATGTACTCTAAAGACAAGAAGAAAACTAACAAAGGAAAGCAACAAGCAAATGAAGAAGAAGGCACAACTAGTCAAGCCAACTTCCTAAGAGGAAGAAGAGGTGGCAAAGGTAGAGGAAGAGGCAGGAATAACAAAGATGGAGCCAAAGCTTGCTGGATTTGTGGGAAGACAAATCATTTAGCTAATGATTGTTGGCATAACACTCAGAGTAATGGTGGATATAATCAAAACTATAATTCAAGAGGAAGAGGAGGCAGAAATCAAAGAGGTAATTTCAGAGGTAGAGGTAGTAGGGGTTACTTTGGAAGAAATGCAGGTAGAGGTTTCCAAAGTCAACAATATAACAATACCTACTACAATTATGCTTCAGATCAGAAGGAAGATTCAACATTGATAATGAATGCAACTTGTGAAAGGCAGAGTGAAGATCAAAGAGTCTTCTACATTGACTCAGGGTGTAGCAATCACCTGAGTGATAACATAGCATTGATGACTGATTTGGAGAATAAGGTATCTAATCATGTTGTTCAAACAGGTGACAATACAAAGCATAATGTGAAGTCAATTGGATCAGTGAAGGCCAAGGATGGTAGCACCTTATTGAGTAAGGTCTTGTATGTTCCTACAATTCCTAAGAATTTGATAAGTGTAGGACAAATTGTGGAAAAAGGTTATGAAGTGAGGTTCACTAATGAAGGAGTGTTTGTGGAAGACCCTAGCAATGGGTATAAACAAATTGTTTCAGGGAAGAAAGAAGGAAGATTGTTCACATTGAAGATTCAAGGTAATGTTGGTCATGCCTTGTTCACTTATGGACGACATAAGATCTCTGAGTTAGATCTTTGGCACAAGAGACTTGGACATTTCAATGAAAGAGGTATTAAAGACATGATTAATAATGGTTCAGTGCTTGGATTGCCTAATGTTGCAGGTCAACATATGACATACAGATGTGAGGCATGTCAATTAGGTAAGGCTCATAAGCAACCCTATTCTAAGCATGGGTTTATGTATTCAGAGAAACTTGAGTTGGTACACACAGATGTGTGGGGACCATCAAAGGATTTCAGTATCAATGGATCAAGGTATTATGTGACTTATGTTGATGATGCTACCAGATGGATCACTATCTATGTGATCAAAGATAAGTCAGAAGTATTCAATACATTCAAACATTATCATGTGTATGCAGAGAGTATTACAGGACATAAATTGAAAAGACTAAGGTCAAATGGAGGGGGAGAGTATTTCTCTAATGAGTTCGGTGATTACTTGTGGAATGCAGGTATAAAAAGAGAGGTTACTTGCAGGTACTCTCCTCAACAAAATGGTGTAGCAGAAAGGAGGAATAGAACTCTTGTTGAGTTTGCAAGGTCCATGATGAAGGAGAAAAATTGCCCAAATTATTTGTGGGCTGAGGCTGTAAATACAGCTACTTATTTGGTTAATAGGCTACCATGTAAAGCCTTGCAGGGTATGACACCTTATGAGGCATGGTGGGGTAAGAGACCTACACTAGACCATTGCAAAGTATTTGGATGTTTGGCCTATGCATATGTGCCATCACAATTAAGGCACAAATTGGAACCTAAAGCTGAAAAATATGTGTTTATTGGTTATGATGATAAGCAGATGGGATACAGGTTGTGGAATCCATCCACAAAACATTTTCTTGTATCAAAAGATGTTACATTTGATGAGCAAGGTACTTGGTATGCAGGTACTATCAATATTAATACAAATGATGAAGAAATTGTGAGCCAAAGGAAAGGTAAATCAAAGGTTCAGATATTTGATGAGCAAGAGAATAAAGAAGTGCAGGTTGAAGTGGAAGAAACACCAAGATTTGATCCTGAATGTGAAGAACCAGAAACCTCAAGAAGTGGAGAACTTAGGAGGTCTACAAGGAACAAATGGCAACCTACAAGGTATAGCTATGATACTTCATTCTTGACTACTAAGGATTATGCTTACATGGTTAAAGCAGATGAAGACCCCTCTACATATGAAGAGGCAAAAGGTAAACAGATTTGGGAAAAAGCTATGCAGGAAGAATATGATGCATTAATGGAGAATCAAACATGGGATTTGGTTCCAAAACCAAATAGTCAGAAGATCATTGGATGCAAGTGGGTCTATAAGACAAAGAGATTTGCATATGGAAGTGTGTCTAGGTACAAAGCTAGACTTGTTGTTAAAGGATTTGCTCAGACATATGGTATTGACTATGATGAGACTTATAGTCCAGTGGCAAAGATGACAACTATTAGAACACTCATAGCAATTGCTGCATGTAAAGGTTGGAAATTGTGTCAATTAGATGTGAAGAATGCTTTTTTGAATGGCTATATTTCAGATGATGTTTTCATGGAGCAACCTCAAGGATTCAGAGATGGAAGATATCCAGATTATGTGTGTAAGCTCAAGAGAGCTTTATATGGCTTGAAGCAGGCCCCAAGGGCATGGAACTATAGGCTTGTAAAGTTCTTAAAGGAACTTGGATTTCAAGTATCTAAAGCAGATAGTAGCTTGCTTGTCAAAGCAAGTGATGATGGGTTCATTTACATATGTATATATGTTGATGATATAATTCTTACAGGTACAGATGAGAAAGGCATACAAAGCCTAAAGAAGCAAATGGAGAAAGAGTTCAAAATCAGTGACTTGGGAGATTTGTCATACTTCTTGGGCATGGAAATTTCATACACTCAACATGGAGTGTATGTGACTCAAGAAAGGTATTTGAAGAATTTGTTAACAAAGTTTAAGATGAATGATTGCAGAGTAGCACCTACTCCAATGGAGGTGAATCACAAATTAAGCAGATTTGGAGGTGAAGAGTTCAAGGACATGAAACAATATCAGAGTTTGGTTGGTAGTCTTATCTATGCTACATTAACTCGGCCTGATTTATCATATGCAGTTGGTGTGTTGTCTCAATTCATGCATTGTCCTAGGAAAGAGCATTGGATTGCAGGTCAAAGAGTGTTGAGGTACATTAAGGGAACACTCAAAGAGGGTTTGTATTATGGTTTTACATCAGATACAAATATCAAAATATATAGTGATGCAGATTGGGCAGGTAATCCAGATGATAGAAGGTCAACCTATGGATACATGTGTTATGTGGGAGATAAGTTAATCTCTTGGTGCTCAAAGAAGCAACATACAATTGCTTTGTCATCTACAGAAGCAGAGTACAAAGGCATGGTTGAAGCTGCAAAAGAAGTGATATGGCTTAAGACTCTCATGAAGAATTTTGACACTATACAGAGCATACCTATCATTTATGGTGATAACATGAGTTCATTATATCTAGCTGCTAATCCTGTTTTTCATGCCAGGACCAAACACATTGAGATACAGTATCACTTTCTAAGAGAGAAGGTGATGGATAAGGAGATTGAAGTCATACATACTTCAACAAAAGATCAGATAGCTGATATGCTTACAAAAAGTTTAGATGGACCAAAGTTACAGAAGTTCAAAGACATGGCAGGCATAAAGAAGATAAGAGAAACCTCAATTGATGATTGAGGGGGAGCTATTGGTGCAGACCAATCACCAATTGAAGTTTGGAAGACAAAAAGATGGAGATAAGATTAAGTCTTGAAGCAAAGAAGGAGGTTACATTCACAGGATGAATGATATGTACACATATGTACATTAGTGAAGACATAGATCACTTATACTTTTGTTTAGTTATAAGCTTGTACATATTTGCCTATAAATACTTTGGAAAAATGTCGAGGCAATAAAGGAGACAATAGGAGAGTATGAGAATAGTGCATTTGTAAGTTGTAAGACTCATTAGAGTTCATAGGAATAAGAAGAACTCCCTCTCACAACTCAATTCTGATTTTCTGAGGAATAGAAGAAAAGTTTGCACCCGAAGTTTTTGTGTCTTCTCCTTATGTGGTAAAGCTTTTGTGGAATGTTTTTGTACAAGTCTAAGTCTAGAGTTGATCAACCTCTGTACAAAATTTCAGCTTCCAATTGTAATCAGGTTAAGAGAATTGTGTGTAGGAACATTCATATGTAAAGAATGTTCACAGTCTCCTGAAACAGGCGTAGATTTCGAGTTCAATGAAATGAGTAGTGCTCAGTGCACAATGTAAAGTTTTACACATATGATAGCTCAAAATCTAAGTTGAGAGATAAGCTATCTATAGCTAAAAGAAACGGGTTCGACATTGTGAGAAATAAAGCTAAGAAGTTAGGGGTGTCCAAATCGACTTCTCAAAAATGCAGATTTAGACATAGGTAACTTGTGAAGTAGATTTCTCAAGATCTACTGAATCTTTTGGAGTGATTTGACTTGGAGGATGTGCGCAATCTTTAGGCGACACCTTGTGCAAAGTTTCATAAAAAACTTTACACATTTACTCAGTCAATGAGAAAGATATATGCAGCAGACTTTCTGAGTAATTTCCTTCTTCACAGTTTGCTCAAGAATTTGATATTTGGTCATTGATCTTTTAAATTGGTGAAGGTTTTGACTTACTCTTGATATAGAGGTGTTCTAAGTTCAAGAGTAGGTTGTTCTTTTGGAGATTAACACTCTCCATCACCCTGTGTGTTCAGATGGTCCCCTTATTTCATTCTGGACAAATCAAAATCTCTCCACTATCCTCTCTGGGTCGAGCTCACTAACTTGTCGTACTTTCTGAACAACTTCATGGGGACATCGTTTCTCCTATCAGCAAGCCATTGGCGTTGTGGGAGGATGTTGGTGGTTTCAATTATGAAGGTGTGAGGCACTCTTTTTATGCTCAATGGCACCCTCAAGTCTGTGTCGAGGCTGACCTTAGCTCGTCGCTTCCTTCAAAGATCAAAGTGGACATGGGCGAAGGGGAGGTTTGGGAACAATATGTTATTTACATAAATCTACCTAACGCGTGTTTTCGTTGTGGCCAGCAAGGCCATAGGATCAAAGAGTGCTCGTTGAGACAAAAAAGCAAACAAATTCAATAAGCACCCATAAGAGCTCGAGACAACATGGGACCCTGAATCCCTTGAATGAAGAGGAAGTTAAGGGTTCCCAAAACCCAAAAACTAACTTTGACGGGTTCAAGGAAGTCAAAAGAAGAAGGAAAAGAAGTCTCAGGACGACTTCTGAGAGAAACTACACTCCAGATGCCCCCCCCCCCAAACAACTTGTATTGCAATCTGGAAAAGGAGATTAATGAGCTCGATGACATAGATAGGAACCTGTTTGAGGTGGACACCAACGACAAAGCCCCAGAGCTCCCTAACAACAAAGAATCCAATCAAGAGGGCTACACTACAAGCAAAGAAGATGGCTTTACCACTAGTAACAAAGACAACATGGATAGCAAAAGTTGCATCATTGGATCAACTATTCCGGACACGGTCTCTTGTTCATTTCAACGAGACCACCCACAAGGGAAAAAAGCCTCTGAAACTACCCTGGAAAAACAAGTTACTAAGCTAGACCCCCTCCCAGCGAAGAAGAAAGAAGAATCCAAGAGGAGAAAAGATAAGACCCCTTCTTGCAAAGAGGGTAAATTATGGCAATGATCATCATCTCGTTAAATGCTAGGGGGCTGACTGACTCCTCAAGAGCGACCATCATTGGTCAATGGCTTCGTGACATTAGCTTAAACCCTGATTTTATCTGTATTCAAGAGACTAAAATTGATGGAGCATACCTCCAAAAACGTCTTAGACGGATCTCCCCATATATATATATATATATATATATTCAAGAGACTAAAATTGATGGAGCATACCTCCAAAAACGTCTGGATCTCGACATCACACCCTCGGGGGTCTGGTGGGGTAGTAATTGGTATTAACCAATTCTGGTTTGATAAGCTTGAGGACTCCATTGAAGATCAGAGCCATCGATGGATTGCCATTTCCTTTGGTGCCCCCTTTTGTTTCACGTTAGTTTCTATGTATGCCCCTAATGAGGCATTGGAGAGATTGGGCACCTCGGCCTCTTTGGACTCGCTCCCCTACAACGTCCTAATTTTTGGTGACTTCAACATGGTGGAGGACCCTATGGACACATGGAATAACAAGGGCCGGGTCATCAGCAGTCGTGAGAAAGAAACTTGGGACAAAACCAAATTGCACTTGGATCTAGTCGAATTCAAAGACGTGAAAGGCTTTTTGTGGTCAAATATCCAAGTGAGCAAGGACTTGAGGAAAGCGAGACTGGATAGAAGCTACATTGCTCAGAACATTATTCATGAGTGGGGCTGCCCTTCCCTCTCACAACGCACAGACCTTACCATCTCTGATCATTACCCGATCATTATCGCTTTCCAACCTCTCACCGAAATCCGTAAGGCTCCTTGGTTTCATGCCTGCTCGACTTCCTTCTCTCTCCCCTCCGTCCATCAAGAAATTGTTGAATTTTGGAAGGAGTCATTCGCCTCCTGTTTGTCCCCAGCCAAGAGCTGGAGATGTGTGGTTGAGAAGTCATGTCAGATCATGACAAGAATCAGGAAGATGCTCCTGATTGTTCGACGGGCACATAGAGAAGCTCTATGTCATCGACTCTAGAGACTTGAGGAGGAAGTGGACAAAGGAAAGGCCCAATCCCAGAAGGGGCTTCAAAAAATCAGAGTGATGCTGAGATACGAGGAAGAAATACAATGAAGTGATATCTCACCTCAATGTGCTTGGTCTTTGCATGATAGACCGGATTCTTAGCCAAAGCAATGGCACTCTGAC
Source organism: Ceratopteris richardii (assembly GCA_020310875.1). NCBI lineage: Eukaryota > Viridiplantae > Streptophyta > Polypodiopsida > Polypodiales > Pteridaceae > Ceratopteris > Ceratopteris richardii. The sequence continues at coordinate 52,532,752 of CM035408.1, forward strand.
TGTCACTGATCAAACGAGGTACATGCTGAGGTAAACCCATATCACAAGATATGTACTCACTTTGAGATAAATATATGCATCTTTTACTCCTATCATGAGTAATGCACATGCTAAGAATATGTTTGGCATCCCCTAAATCCTTCATATCAAATGTCTTACTCAACTTCTTTTTGAGAATTGACAAGTCATAAGAGGACTTCCCAACAATCAACATATCATCGACATAAAGTATCAAACATATCAAGCTGCCATCTGAGCATCTCTTTGTGTAGAGACAATGATCCTCATTGCTTTGAGAATAGCCTTGAGACTTCATAAAAGCATCAAACTTTTGGTATCATTGTCTAGGGGACTGTTTAAGTCCATACAAGCTCTTCTTGAGCTTACAAACTAGACTTTCCTTGCAAGGAACTACATAACCCTCTGATTGTTCCATATAGATCTCATCTATAAGATCTCCATGCAAGAAAGCAATTTTTACATCCATTTGGACTAACTCTAAGTCCTCCATTGCAACGAATCCGAGCAACATGCGCAAGGTAGTCATCTTGACCACTGGAGAGAAGATATCCTCGAAATCAACACCATGTTGTTGCTTAAAACTTTTTGCAAAAAGTCGTGCTTTATACTTTGGAGAAGCACTATCTGATGTGAATTTCAGCTTATATACCCATTTACATGGTAAAGCTTTCCTGCCATTTGGCAAGGGTACTAAATCCCAAGTACCATTCTTGTGAATAGAATCCAACTCACTCTTCATGGCACGCCCCCACTTGACATGATCCTCTATCTACATAGCCTCTTTGTAGCAAGAAGGCTCACCAACATCTGTTAGCATAACAAAATCTAAACCTGGAACATATCTATCAAGTGGATGTGAGACACGTGTAGAGCATCTCAATGGTTGCTCAGTAGGAACATGTGTAGACTAATCTGATCGGACATTCTCTTGAACATCCCTATGTACAACATTTTTATGCATGCTAGCTAGAGGACTAGTATCCTCAAACACCACTCTTCTCACTTCAACCTCCTTAATGGGCTGTTTATGCATCTTAGACTCATTGAAAATGATGTCACTACTTCTGATCACTGACTGTGTTTCACGATCCCATAAGCGATATCCAAATTGTCCTTCTCGACCATATCCAAGAAAAATGCATTTCTTTGACTAATGGTCCAACTTTTGTCTAAGACTCTTGGGTATATGAACATATGTTTCACACCCAAAAACTCGAAGATTATCATAATATGGTGGCTTCCCTATCCATAACTCTTGTGCCACTTTTAGACCTTTGGTAGTACTAGGTGAAAGGTTAATCACATGAACTGTAGTCAATACTACTTGTGCCCAAAATCCATGTGATAGGTTTGCATGATGCAACATAGAAACTACTCTATCTTGAATAGTTCTATTCATCCTTTCAACTACACCATTCTATACTGGGGTATAAGGAGCTGTAAACTCTCTACGAATCCCTCTAGAATTATAAAAAAGGCTAAATTCATGTGAGATATACTCACCCCCATTATCTGAACGTAAAGCCTTAAGCTTAGTTCATTTTTCAGTCTCAATTGAAGCAAGCCATTTTTTGAAGTAGGGAATACCTCATCCTTCGATTTGATAGGATATACCCAGAGTTTTTTAGTAGCATCATCTATGAAAGTGACAAAGTAAAGAGAACCACCTAAGGACCTAGTGGGCATAGGACCACACACATCCGTATGGAAGAGATCTAAAGGCTGAATTGAAGAGTCAATGTGCGTTCTATGCACATTTTTGGTTTGCTTTCCATATTGACAATGCTCACAAAATGAAAAATCATAGAAAGATAACACAGGTAAGTAGCCAGAACGAGAAAGATTTTCCATTCCACTACAAGATATATGGCCCAAACGACCATGCTAAATACAAGCCATAGGCTGTTTAGTAACAGCTAACAAGTGTTTTCTCTATGATACAAATAAAGGATAAAGTGAGCCAACTTTGCTTCCTTTTGCAATAACCATATTGCCCTTTGATATACGAAAGGACTGAGCATAGAAGACTACCTTGTAACCAAGGTCATCAAGTTGACCAACTGACATCAAACTGCATGATAACTGAGGTACATGGCGTACATATTATGCATAGTAAATTTTGAACCATCAATGAACTGCACAACCACATCTCCAATCCCCACAACATCACACTTGTAAGAATCACCAAGTCTCACGGTACCAAGAGACTTTGTTGCATAATTAGAGAACCATTCTCTATGTGGTGTCACATGGAAAGAAGCACCAAAATCTAGTAGCCCGGTGTGGGAAAGAGAATCAGCCATAAGTGCCTCAGTTGGCACAGTAGTATCAAGTGTTAGCACATCAGTATCATCAGAAATAACATTAATTTCTTCAATCTTCACAGTCGAAGTAGATGGTGTAGGTAACTGTTTAACATGCCCATCAACATTATGTCCTTTACCTTTATCATTCTTTAATGCATAACAGTCTTTCTTCATATGTCCTTTCTTATGGCAATAATGGCATTCCATATCCCTCTTCCTTGATTTACTTCTACTCTCATTCCGTTGACCATTCTTTTCCTTGTTCTTGCTCTTGCCACGTTGCTGATTCTTTCCTTAGTAAGAATCACGAACATTATATGCATCTCCACTCTGAGTGCCAACAATAGAGTTTCTACGAATCTCCTCACTCAAGAGTGCTCCACATATGTCATCATAGACCAGTTTACCAGCAGGTGCACTATTGCTAATAGCTGTGCAGAACGTATCCCATGATGATGGAAGGGTGCATAACAACAATATTACTTTCATCTCATTATCCATATCCATTTTCTGAGCTTGTAACTGGGAGAATATAGCATCAAACTCATCTAGATGAGCAGCAACACTATCTGTGTCCTTCATGCTAAGGTCATATAATTTTCTCATCAGATACACTTTATTTGATGCCGTCTCTTTTTCATATGTATTGTATAACTTCTTCCAAAGCTCTTCTGCACTTTTACAGTCTAATACTATAAAGTAAACATTATCTCCCAAGTGCAAGCGAATGGTAGACCTGGCCATTTCATCTAACTCATCCCAATCATCTTCATCCATGTCAGCAGGCTTCTTTGAAATCCCATTTACTGGCTTCCATTACCTCCTTTGAATCATCACATTTTTAATTGGATTCTTCCATAGAGCAAAGTTTGTGCCATCAAATTTTCGGATCTCAAAATGGTCTTTGCCCTGCAAGTTATAGCTCCTCCTCGGAACACTAGCACTAGACCCTGATCCATCGGATGTGCCTGAGACCTCTGATGCCATGATGGTAGAGAACTGATTAGAATGATAGTGGAGCTAGAAGAGTCCGAACACCAACAAATAAGTGTATCAAGGAGTAAACCGACCACTGTATAGTTGACTAAAGCAAAAATCTGGAAAAATTTTGCCAGAGTATCCTCCGCAAAATGAGCATATGACCAGTGTCAAAATATCATAAAACTGCAAGTATTGACATGTTTTCCAACATAGTGAATCACTGACTCCACTGCATATAACTAGTTACCCAACAGAAGCCAACTAGGCTTATCGAGCACCTATGAACAACTATCATACATCTCCTATGGCGAGGCTGGGTAAGTCTTCCACCTGCATCACCGAAGAGACCCCAACATCTAGGTGTCTCCCAGTTAAGAAAACCTCACCACGACCCTCTTTATCAAACATAAAAGGCTTTATGCAAAGAACGTAACCGCTATATCAATGACCACATGGATGTACATAAGCGGTATCCACAAAAGCACACATGGTGTGTATGTGCTCAATATATGCAATAAAATGACACTAAAAGGCTGAATACACAGCCCAAAAACTAGCCAATAACACCTGCAAGTGTCTGTCATCTCTGATGTTTTAGGCTCAAAAAACCTGCATAAAATTTGCAACAGCTGCTCCCACCAAAACTAAAACCTTTCAAGAAACCTATAGTTTTATGAGTGTGGCTAAAATCAGTCCCAAATGTTGATATTTATTGTCAGAGAAGTACAAAGGACACTCTTCTTGATGTTCTTGGACGTGTGTGAGAAGAACTATGTGCGGAAGTACTCCAAAATGGCTCCAAAAGAAACCTAAAAAATGCTTCCAAAATAGGCCTTGAAAGCAAAGGATGAAGCTTTCAGGGACCAAAACATGTTCAAGGTAATGCCAAATTTAGTCTTTCCCCTTCTTTAGACACCACAAGAGTGTAGCTTAGTGGCAAGAGATTGCCACAGTTAAGCTAGCTCTGGGGGGAACAATACAGGGAACCTCCCGGGAAGTACCAGGAACCTCTATATTCCTTGATCATTGAGGTCCTCCCTCGTGCATAGCCAACGGCACCAACAGTGACTTCGGTGACTCGGATGACAAGGTATGCCAAGGTCTATGCCTTGGTTGCCACCTTAGTCGAAAGCCTGGGGGGGTGCTCGCTTTGCTCGCACAAAAGGAACAAAGTCTTTTTCCATCGAATTGCTCTGATACTAGTGAAGTAATTCGATGGCGATGCGCCACGGTGCACTCTGCTTTTTGAGATCTCCATGACGATATTCTCAGAGTAGAAAACGGACCTCCTAAAGCCGCATATGATACTCCGCACAGAGACTGCAGAATATGCAGAAAACGCACTACACAGGGAACATGATGACAGACCTCTTAGATCTTACAAATGTGATTGAACTTACAGTCCGTGGCTGACTAGACCACTCTATATTTTATTAAAGAACATATACAAAGAAGTTTCCGGTGGCCATTTGGCCTTTCACATGGACACTAACGGTAACATATTGGAAGCCATTATAGATATTTGGGAAGGTCTCGACTTCACGAATGAGTCAAGACAAGATTTGGTTTTTCCTCAAGATCGACTTTGACAAAGCTTATGATAGGCTGGAATGGGACTATATTATGTAGTCACTTAAAGATCTCAGATGCAGTCAGAAATTCACCAAGATGATCTCAACTTTTCTGAGTAACGCATCAACTCAAATTAATGTTAATGGCCAACTTTTGAAGGTGATCAAACTAAAAAGATCGATCAGAAAAGGGTGCCCATTGGCTTCCCTTCTCTTTGCCATTGCCATGGAAGGGCTTAGCCGGCTGGTGGAACAATAGGTGGAAGCAGGTAACATCAAAGGCCTCCGATTGACCCACGACCATGGCCAAATCACCATGAGATTTTTTGTCGATGACATGAATGTGTTTGTCCACAATAATAGTACCAGCCTGGAGACGTTTTGGAGGTGTCTAGATACTTTTTGCGAAGCCTCTAGATCCAAAGTCAACCACTCAAAGATCGCTTTTTGAGCTATCGTCGGGATCCAGCCTGACCTTCTCTTTGATCATGGATGTCAAAACATCCCTCAAGGCCAAATTTTCCGGCTTCTTGGGATTCCCTTAGGTTTCGGTATCTGTTTGGAGCAACGATGGAATTGGGCCCTAGCCAAACTCGAAAGCAAGCTAAACTATTGGAGAGGTATGCAAATCAACCTCACTGGTCACACAATGGTTATCAACGCGTTCCTCATTTTTTCGACCATTTACTTCCTCTCTTGCTGGAGACTGAAAGAGCAAGAGTTGTCTAAACTGGAAAGCATTTGCAAAAACTTCCTTTGGATGACCGACCACAACAGGATGGGGCTGCCTAAAATCAAGTGGTCCATTTGCACTAGCCAAAGAGATAATGCGGGCCTTGGCATCCTAGACATTGGGTGCATGGCTAACAAACTTGTAGCAAAATGGTTGATTAAGGCGTGGTGCAATGGAGAGGCGTCGTGAACCAAGTTGATCTTCAGAAACAAGAACGTGTTGAATTTCTTGGGATTCCCAAATTGGAAGAACCTTGACATTCTCACCCTTTTGTTTTCCTCGATCCTAGTTTTCTCGAAAGGCTCGAATCTTTTGTGCTCCCTATGGAAGAGTTGGATTAAAGTCAAAAGCTTCACAAGAATCAGTGAAGATTGGAAGTGGGTGACCGGTATCAGGCAAAATGACTCTATCTGGTTTTGGATCCATGGCATCCAGAATGTGGAATCTTGGAATATTTGAAACGCCAAGAGACTATGGAACAAAGGCTTCAAAAAATGGAAACATCTCTGGAAACGAGACACCAACTAGTGGATCAACTTCGAGGATGTTGACCCTAGCCTCAACATTACCTATGAAGAATGGAATACTTTGCAAAGTAGATGTCTTGCCTAGGACCGCTCTAAATTCATCTTCTCATGGGGCATGACCCGTCGAGCTTGCTTGCGCTCAGATGGCACAATGGTAGTTGCCTAACAAAATCCCAAACATCAAAGATACCACTGATTATCTGGTCAACCTCAACAGGAAGTGGTGCTTGTTGTGGACGCGGCTGTAGTGGGAGATGAAGCTCATGGCTATCGGTCACCCTCTCATAGAAATCAAAAAGTATGTCCCCCTTTGGCAAATTCTTCATTGTGGGATTTGGACCAATCTAAAGGCTAGCAAAATTTGTGGGGTGACTCCCTGGTGTAAGTGCTGCTATTAGTCCATTGAAGATGTTGCTCACATCATCTTTACTTGTCCCAACTCCAAGAGGCTCTGATAGATTGTCGAAAATAAAATTAGACTTAAGAAACATATCAGTTGGAGAAGCAATCAGCTGCTTCGTGACTCTCTGGAATGCCATCAAAGGGGAGGCCCTATGGAAGATTTGGCCGAAAAGATGTGCTTATAACTTTTGTGACTCCCCCAAAGAGTGGTCGATTGAGAAATCTTTGTTCCTCCTCGACAAAAGAGTTGCTAACTGTAAGAAATCCCCCCCCCCTTCAGGCATCATCAAGTGCTCCTTCTGATCAACAACAAGCTTAAACCCAAGTTGGCCCCTCACGAGGGTGATGAGAGGGTGATTAACCTTCTTTGTAATGCCATCTAAACCCTGTAATATCTACCCTCGCTTTGTGGGATTTGGGGGGTCTCGTGGGCACTAGTCCCCTTCACTTGTGTTTTTCTTTTAATTAATACAAGTCCAGGAGAGTAGGCTAAGGCCAAACTTCCATTATTAATAAAAAAAAAGTCACCAAGGGAGCCATGGGTACGAGGGAAGCCAAAGATGAACTGAAGCAAAATCAAAACTGAAACTAAAACAGAGACAGAGACAGAGATCAAGATCAAGATCAAAATCGAAGTCTGAAAACAAAACAAAAAATGGAAATGAATAGCAAAACAAAGATCAAACATCAGAACTAATGGTGTCGGATCCCTTTGTAGTGCGGTCACAATGAGCACAGCTTCAAAAAACAAGCGTGAAAGTAAAAAGTTGCTCTCTTTTGGGGAGAACCTTTGCTTTTATTAACAAAAATCATGGTATATAGAAATCCTTATCCTAACCATTGCTTTTATATTTGTTTCTAAAAATAGAACCCTCTATGTGGGTTTATTTACAAACTATATGAAATATAAATCTGATTATTGGTGTTCGGACATATTCAAAATGTCCATGCGCTTTCACACCTTTCATGGCCTTATGATGCTTTAGTTGCTATATCACGACACCAAAACACATTAATAAATTAATAAATTGACACTCCAACAATTTCTTATTCAACACATTCCATAATTGATAACACTCACCCTCAACCTTGGATAAGAAGTTTAACTCCTTCTAAAGCTCATCCATGTTTATGGAATAAGACATGTCTTTAGGTTTTCTTTCATACTCACTTAGAGTATCAAAGAAGGTTCCTAGGATTAGATTGAACCAACTCACACACTCTTTTGTGGATATCTTTCTATCAAAGTTTCTATTTCTTCCTCAACTCTTGTGTTCTAGTGCATTAATTGTACCTTTTCTTCTTAGTGTCTTTTGGGATTGCAAAATCATACGAATGAATACCTGAGGAGTCTTCTTAGGACGTTTTAGAACACACGATCCTCTTTGCAATAAGCTCTTGGTAATCAACACATTGTTAAGATCTTTGTATTATAAGCACAAAAAGATTTCATCTCACTTATGTTTATAGAGAAATAAAAGAGTTTGAGAGTACTTCCTTAGTTCTTATGCTTTGCCCCTTCAAAATTCTCTCGGTTATTGGTCATAGTTCCTTATGGTTTCAAGTCCTCACTTACCTCTCGAGGACGAATTGGGGTTTTTCCAAGTAAACCACTTAGTTCTACGGAAATTTATCTAGAAGTATTAGCTCTTAGTTGTTCAATTTACACTCTTTATCCCCAATAGAAAGTGAATCACCCGATGGTCCAAAGATACCTCTAACCAATGTATCTAGCTAGGAAGCCTAGCTTTGGAACACCAAAAGCCTTCAATGCAATCAGAAAGTTGCTCTTGCTAGAGGAATTTTTTGATTGCAAAAGAAAGATTTTGGTGCAAACTGAGCACCTTTGGGGTTAACTTGACCTACTAATTTTGGTTGTAAACCTTCCTAATTGGTTTGCCTTGTCAAGCACTAAATTTTCATGTGTCTCATGGCTCTAAGCCTAGGCTCTCCAAAATGATGGAGTTGAAGCTCATGCTTGATGAAATCATTTCTAGCACATTCCTTCATAATCCCCTATTGTTTAGGCATCCAATGGATTCATCAGCCCTCTCAATATAGCTTTGTGCAATCCACTGATTTCTCTACTAGGGAAATGAGAGGATAAAAATACAGGGATTTGAGTTGTTCCTAGATTCTCGTGCTTAGCCTAAGCTTGGGTAGACTATTTGAGCACCAATGTGTTCAAAATTTCCTTTTTTCTTGGTCCTTGCAGATATGTGACGACCTAGTCCTTTTAACCCTAAATTGTTGGTTTACATAGCTTTTACACTCTCAATGGTTCTCTTATTTTCATCCTTCTGTTTTTTGTGAGCACCCCAAGTTTTTCAAAAACATAGAAAAAGCCTTGGATGAACAACACGTGATTGCTCTCGCTAGAGCAATTCCTCTTGTGCATAAAGATTTTTATGGCTCTTATACCACTAAATTGTTTGTCCTTGGCCCACGCCTTGAGAATGACTCTCTCCTAAAGATATGACCTTAAAAGTTGGTTTTTGCAGCTCAAAAAACGAAGAAGAAGTTGAATGATCGCTCGCTAGAATAACGGAAATGCACAAAGATTCTCAATGCTCTTACTTCCAAACCACGCAACCACATTATTTCTAATCTCTCTCTCTCTTCATATCTGAACTATCTTGCCTCTCACATGAGTTCCCTGTGGCACTCATGTGTGAGTCCACATGAGCTCTCTCTAAGAGTGGGTTCACACACCCACTCCCCAAGGATTCCTACTAAAACCACATAACATTTCCTTCCCCTTAATTCCATTTTCGTCACTCATGTGTGAGTCCACATGAGCTCTCTCCTAAGAGTGGGTTCACATACCCACTCCTCAATGATCCCATAACATGGAACTCATGTGTGAATCCACATGAGCTCTCTCCTAAGAGTGGGTTCACACACCCACTTCCCGATGATTCGTACTAAAACCACATAACAGTTGGTTTGTGCATAATGTCGTATCTCATAAGCTCTTGCCACTATGATTGTTCTTCGCAAACCCTCGGATCTAATGCTAACGGAACAATCTCATGTTTCTTTCTTATGTTAAAAGGTGATTAGGAGGATGCCAATGACAATCCATGCTATCCTTCTTAAAATAAATATGATAATGAGAAAACATGTACAATAGAAAGTAAGTGAAAATATAGAATTATATTACTTTTCTCAATTAGAGTTTTTTTCAGATTATATATTGCAAATATCACAACAATATGATGGTTACTTGTGTTTGGTAATGCACGATAAATTATGAGATCATACTTTGAACCTTCCCCCATACCTCTTGAGGATTTATGTGAGTACTTAGTTGCCTGCTTGGAGATCAACTTTCCGAAAATAATAATGACTAAGATATTCATCTTTCAGATGGATGATGATAGATATGGTTTGCACTACATCATGTAGTTCTGGTCCAAAACTCCATTCATCCCTTTGTTGAAAAAAAAGTGGACTACATCATGTAGTTTTGTTGAAAAAAAAAAGTGGAGGAGCAACTGAAAGCACCTCATTCAAGGTCCAAAAAACACCCTCTGAAATTCAAAGAGAGGGGAATATTTTGAAGGAGACGCAAAGATGAAAGATTTCAAAAAAGATGAGAAGGGGGCTCGAGATGGCTAAAACCAACATAATGGGCAAAAATGATAGCAACAATAGGAAGAGCAAGAATAAAAAAAACAAAAATGAGAACAACAACAACAACAACAAGAAGAAAGAGGAAGAGAAAGAACGAAAACAACAACAAAAACAAAAACATCAAGAACGAGAAGAAGAGGACATCAACAAAACCAACAAAATTAGCAACACCAACAACAAGAATAACAAGGACATCAAGAGGAGAAAGATATAAGATCATAAGTAGAGGAAGAGCACCAACATGAAAAAAAAAACAAGGAGAAGACGAAAAATAGCAAGAACATGATGAAGGACAACAATAATGAGAAGGTGAAGAGAATCAAGAGCAAGAACATGAAGGGAAACACCAACAACAAGATGAAGGGAAACAACAAAAACAACATGGACAACAACACGAAGAACATCGACAACCAATGAAAACAAAAAAGAAGAATACAAATAATAACAAAAACAATAGAAATCACAAGAAGTACAAAAGCAACAACAAAATCAAGAACAATAGAAGATGAACAAGAGACATAAGAAAGAAAAGAAAAGGGATGCGAAAAAGTAGGGTGAACTTAAAGAGCATGTTAAGAAGAGAGGCAAGAGCAAGAAAAAAAAAAGTCCCAAGCCGCTTGGTTGGGTGGTTGGGCCTTTCGCCTCTTGAGGCGGGGGTCAGGGTTCAACCCCCACCGGCAACATGTAAGGGACATGTGAACATGGAAACCTTGTATTGTGACTGATGTGCCACCGTTTATTCTGTTATGCGGTAGATGTGACCGCAGTCTAGCCCAGCTATGTAAACCCCTGTTCTTGTGGGATAAGGGGGGTCCCATAGGTACTATGCCTTTCCTTGTACAGTTGCAATTTCAAAGTTAAAGTTTAGAGGAGTATGCCTCGGCTGAACCTCCATTTTGAAAAAAAGAGCAAGAAAATATACCATGTCAATTTAAAGCAATAGTGAGAGAAGAAGGAGGGAAACACTAAGAATAATAGTAAAAGCATGAGTTTAAGGAAGATATGGTGATGAAACGTGTATGAAACAAGATAAACATGTTTATTAAATTGGATTTTGGTATTAATTATTCATAAAAAGGAGGATACTAGAGCATCATAAAATTAAACCAAATGCATATAAAATCCATATACTTACACATTTTCAAAAGTTGGTGGGCCATCATATGAGCTTGAAAAGTTTGATATCTCATTTTGAAAAAGTGTACAATTCAAAACCACCAGTCCTATCAAACCATCTCTTTTTTGATGGGCTCTCTAATCGCGGTATGGGAATACAATCTCAACTTGTAGATTTTGTATGCTCACATGCTGATATTTGTATGGAGATGTAAATTTTTTGTAGCATGAGTCTATGAAAAGATGTAAATTTTTTGTAGCATGATTGTAGAAGATATTGATCTTGATTAGGTATAGTTTCTAATTTTCCTCTCCCCCTCCATGTAATTCTCTCTTTCTCTCTCTCTCTTTGTGCATATATATCCCTATTTGTGTGACTTCATCTTTATCAATGTCATGGATATGTGTTTTTAATGTGAGTAAAGAAATTCATACATATCTAAAGTCCCGCACCACATTTTAAAGCACAATAACTCTATATGAATTAAGAATATTGCCTTTCTAAGCGATTCTGGGTGAAGCAATCCGCTTCTCTGCATCAGTGGAACGCTATTAGAGGGAAACTCTCAGGAAGATTTGGAGGGAGCGTTGTGCATATAATTTTGGACACCTTCCTAAAAAGTAGTTGATTGAGAAGTCGTTATTCCCCTTTGGCAAAAGAATCTCCAACTACAAGAGGTCTTGTAAGCTCAATAGAAATAATCTTCTTCCTTATTATGCTTGATAATTTCCTTTTCTTCAGGACTCAAGCACTCCTCTATATCATATTTGTAAAGCCCTTGATAGTCGCACATCATACTATATTTCTTGTAGAAATTGTATCCCGCTTCGGGTGAGTCAACTTCAAAGCCATGTTCCTTGTTGGAAGATGTCATGAGATAAAGTTTGGATGAATAAATGAATTGTACAAGTCATAAGAGATCTCCAAGGTGAGGAATGAAGGGCATGTGACCTCAATGAGTCACGCCCACACTTTTGTGTGGCATCACAATAAGCGTGGGGATCAATGCCATTTTTACAAGTAAATCACAATTTCCAAGAATTATAATAATAGTCACACAATTTCCAAGAATCTAATCACAATATTTCTACAAAAAGGTGCACAATTTCCAAAGAGAGGCACATGAGCCAATTCAGTGCTTAAAAAGGAATAAGTACAAACAAAGAACAAAATCAGTCTCAGGACGTTGTTCAGGTGGTTGGACCGCTCGCCTCTTGAGGCGGGGGTGAGGGTTCAACCCCCGCCGGAAACATGTAAGAGACATGTTTAACATGGAATGATGTATCATGTGGTTGCGCCACCACTTGTTCTTCCCTGCAGCAGTTGTGATCGCAGTTTAATCCAGCTTTGTAAACCCCTATTCTTGTGGGATAAGGGGGGTCCCATGAGTACTATGCCTAGTGTCCTGGGACTGATTTTGTTCTTTGTTTGTAATTATTCCTTTTTAAGCACTTAATTGGCTCATGTGCCTCTCTTTGGAAATTGTGCCTCTCTTTGAAAATTGTGCTTCTGTTTGGAAATTGTGCACCTTTTTGTAGAAATATTGTGATTATATTCTTGGAGTAGGCCTCGGCTGAACCTCCATTAAAAAAAAAAAAAAACAAAATCTACATATATTCTTTATAAGCACATCAAACGCCTCCATTACTTTCGAGATGTCTTTTATCCTTTTTTTAATAGAATAATATTCCCTTAAATCTCTTTGAATTAATTCACCAGACACTGCGATTGCTATGTGAATAAGACTTTGGGACTCTCTTGTACATCCATTGGAACCATGTCATTCTATATTAGCCTAATAAACTTATAGAGAATGAAAAACATGATGTTATGAGTTGCAATCATGTACTTGGCTACTATGATATTGTGTACCACCTTGCACATAACAATCAAGAATGAGGCACTATTCCACACAGTAAAGAGAAATCTAACAAGCGCTTCCCCATTTTCAACCTTGTAAGTAAGTTTGATTGAAGTAAATCTCACATAACATCCTCTAAAAAGCTCAACAAACACTCCAATAGGCTTGAGAAAGTTTAACCTTGCAATCTCTTTTGCAAGTGTAAGTTTCAAGTGGGTTTGTAATTCATTGAATATTTTGGTTCGAAAGTACTCCAAGATATAAAAAAATGGTCGTTGATACTTTAGATGTTCTCAAGTTTCCATTGGCAACTTTTCAAGGCTCCCTTTTCTTTTATTCTTTTCATTAACTTTATGAAATTCAATACTCCTCTTGTAGTATTGAAGCTCTCCATTAAATCCAATTACTCCAGAAATGACCTATAATACATTCCATTGGCTACCATTTTTTGTAGAATGATGGTTAGATATCTAAAATCTTGCCAAAGGGACCAACCTTTCTACACTAGAACATAGCCTACATACTACAATGATGTTGAATACTTAGAATTCAGTCTTTGCATTGGAAGATGCTGAATACTTACAATTCAGTCTATGCATTGGAACATATGTTGCATGTTCTACAAATACTAACTCTTTGTGAATGTAGACATGTTGCACCAAAACTTCTTTCATTAATTTTACTTCTTTGAATTGGAATCCAATAATTCTACCCTTCCAAGAGTCAAAATACATGTTAGTGAATTCAGATTTATATGTCTTCCTTGATCACATCAGTATCCACACTCCTGTTGATATGGTCGTCTTGCTCCATCAATCATTTTCTAAAAAGACATATGTGCCAATGGAGGAAATGTTGGTTCTTGGATTACAAGAAGAGGAAACTACACCATTGGGGTTGAATGGATTTTAGATTGCCTCCATTTTCAGAATATTTTGTTATATATTTTATGGAATAATGGAATGTTATATGGATTTTAATGTCTTGACGGTTTTAATGTGATTTGTGCTTTGACTTAGCAGGTGAAGACTCATGAGAGTGTGAACGCGCATGGACTTATTCAAAAATTTTTGAAGATATTTAGAAGATAGTATCTTAGTTATTTTTTGTAAAAATAATAGATTTCTTTAGAAGGCAATGTTTTTGTAAAAATAGTAGATTGCTTGAAAAGTGATGATTTTGTAAATAAAGTAGATTTTCATAAATGCATGCTTTTCGAAGTACCACGCTCATGTATCTTCTATTCAGGAAGTAATAAAAAATACCTATAAATACACATGCTTTGATAGACTCATCCATCAGAGTATGTGGGGAGAGATTGTACCCAATCTGATGTCAAGTCTCTTGTCTCTTTCTATTCTCTGAGTATTTTGTGAGATTGCATTCTTGTACTATCCTCTAGATACGTGCATCTATGAGATCGAGGCAACATATTCACTCCAAATCATGCCTTATAAGTCTTCGAAGAGTTAAAGTGCGTTTTAAAAAGCGAACAGGGAAAGGAGAGATAAATGTTTTACTTATATTGTACTTTAAAGCACATAATTGGATGTCACATTTTATTTGAAAGAGCAATTTATTTCTACTCATGAAATCTTGCTAGATAATTCACTTATGCAGACTATTCTTAATGATATTCTAGATTTATAGCATGGTTATGCTTCTACTCTTTAGTTGATGATGAAATGCAATCCAAATGTCTTAACATTGAGGAGCTAGTATCTAATTTGCTACACAAAGATTAGTACAAGCAGAACATGTCAATCATGTGTGTTGCAAATCAAACTTTCTTCGCTAGTCAAAAGAGCAAAGGTGAATGGAGCTCATCTACTAATAAGCAGAAATCTATTAATACTATACAATCAAAGAAGGAAGACAAAGATAACAAGAAGATAGAAAAGCATAAACAATTTTGCAAGTAGAGTAAGGTAAATGATCATGTCATTAAGAGTTGTCCTAAATTGGCTACAAAGGAGGTAAATAATAAAGAGGATGGAATGGTTCTTGCAAAGGCCTCTACACCTAAAATAAAGTTTGCTAATCTTGTTCAAAATGTAGAATGGGCATTTTGTCACAAATCGAGCTGCAAAGCTAGGCGATATGCAAGCAAGAGGGATCGAACTTGCGCTTGTTGTATGGGAGCATAATGCCTTAACCAAGGCGCCATCATGCCATGTTGTTATGTATCATAAGAAATTTAAAATTCTTAAAATACTAAACTGAGCATACACACTTCGTAGCATGCCCACGAGCTTGGTGGGGATGATTTGGAACTTCCAACCATAAATTAATTTTTGAGAAATCTATGTGATTGAGGGCATAGGAATGTCGTGTTTTCCTACTTGGTTGTTTTCTTGATGAAATGCCTCCATGCTTTATCACAGTCATAGGTATGCTTCACTTTGTAATGCACTCACTTGTTCATGCCCACACTATATAAATTGGATTACTCACCCTTAAAGAATCACCTCTACAATTTTGCTTCTCATTGCAACCCATCACACACGAAATAACTTCCCTTGTGTTTTTTTTGTTAGAAAAGGGATCTTGGAATATCTATTCAAGATATGTTAGTTAGGCACATGCTCCCATTTTGGCTAGTCATAGGAGCACATGGGGAAAAGAGCTTAGGCTATAAATATAGAAGCTCATTTTTGGGAAGGGGAGCTTTTGGTTCAACATGAGCTCCATGTATATATCTTGAAATCAATGGAAGAACTCTTTTACTCTAAAACTTTGTGCATTTTCTTATTTTGTCTTTGAGTGTGAGAGTGAGCTATGTGTATCATGCTTGTCTCTCCTTTGTTTGTGAGTAGAATAATGCATTTCTTGTATTTTGCACTTGTGACAAGGATCCTTGATGACTTTCCTCTCCATGTCTCAAGGGCATGTGGCATAGCTTGGAGTTGATGGCTAATGGCTTGAGCATGATGGAGGGTTGGTTGGATGAAAGAAGAGTCTTCGTTGAGTTTTCCCATTGCTTCCATGCAAGGTGGTGTGGGTCTTGGATCCCCTTGACTGTACTATAACAATATCTATTCTTGAATAGAGAGATTAATGAAGCCTTCCGAAGCTTCAAGCAAGATAAGCCAAGTGAGGTAGATTGAGTAATAATTTATGAGTTCAAAGACCTAGATTCTCTAGGGAAGGTAATCTATTTAGACAAATCCTTTGAAAGGGTCTTTATGGTCATGGAGCATGGCAAACATGCCTACACTTTGAAAGGATAACTCGTAGTTCCTCCACCTAGATCTTGTCTGTCCCATGGCTAGCAAGGAGCAGGATCTTCCCATATCCTAGTCAATCACAAGGAAAAAACCAGGGACAAACCCAAAGTAAGCTTCGCAAACCCTTTAGGAGAGAGATCACAGTTAGAGACTGGTGGAATGAATCAAGAGAGATAGAGAGATCCAAGGCACCAAAGAGGCATGGGTGAGTTCCCTTTTCCTAAACTTAGAGAACATCCTAGAATATTGAGACCTACTCAACTAGTGAAGTCAATGAAAAATTACTTTGATGGAACAAGAGATCCATACGATCATGTAGTTGAGTTTAGGAAAGTGCTAAGATTTGAATAGGTTCATGATTTGTTCACTCAGTACAATGCCTTTTTTCTAACCTTAAAAAATAAAGCTCTAACATAATTTCAACCATTGCACCAAGGTCAATTTTGGGATATCAAGTAGTTGTTAGGAGCATTTATCACGGAGTTCTCTGAGAGTGGAATTAGGCATAGCACTTCATCCTTAATCCATGGCTTTAAGCAAACACCTCAAGAAACAGTCAAGCTAGCAGGACAAAGATTTAGACACTGCCTTGAGAGATGCCCCATTCCAAAGTTACCTAAGCCAGCCAAACAAGTGGAATTGTTTTTGGATGGCTTTCTAAGTGAAAAAATATGATCATATGTGTACTTGAAGGAACCAAGGACCATAGAGCAATGTGTGCGAATGTGCATAGATATCAAGGATAACTTGAGAGATGAGTTAGAACTTTCAAAGATCTACAAGGATTTAGATAGTTCTACTAGTTTCACTTCAAAAATTTTGACATCAATTGATGAATTAGCAAAAAAAGTAGCTAAAAAATTAGGAGTCTCAAGCAAACACACCCCTAGAATGATTTCAGTAAAAAGATGTTATAATTGCAGAGGTGACCACATGGCCAATGTTTGCCCCATCATGAATCAGAACCAAGGGAACCTCAATAATCAATATTGCACAATAGAGAGAAGGTACACTAATCACACGACATAGGATTGCCCTTACAACAAACAAGTGGTTAGGAAAAATTACCAGTAGCCATATCAACATCTAGGAAGATACCCAAACCAATATCAACAACAACCATACTTTAGGCCCTAACAACCTTACCATCCCCACTAACAAGCTTGGTAGAGACCACAACCTGTGTTAGGTCATTAGCCTCCAACCCTTGCCAATGTGATTCTAGTCAAATATGTGGCGGCACAAGATAACCTGATTAGAGCCTTAGTGCATGCATCCCCATTGATTTAGGAAAGTGATCCTAATGCTCAGAGTTTTGAGTCTACGCACGTAGATAGCCCCCTAGCTTATTACATGGATTCACCTGAGCATAATGAGGTATACCCCTACGAAAAGCCTATTGAACCAAGTGGGGAGCCTGAATACTCCAATGTGATGTATAGCAATCCCAACCCTAGGCCCCAACAAAGGCATATGAGGCCCCAAGCACCTAGAGGATCCTATTATAGGTGTCAAGGAGATCATTTCATTCATGATTGTCCACTTTCTTCACAAGGGCAATCCCAATCAACGAAAGATTACACCTATTAATGTTATTGGGTTGGTCGTAGATTCCAGTGGAAGTGTGACAACAACAACCTCTTTACAAGTAGTGACTAGAGCCCAAGCACTACAATAGACAATAGGTGCAGATCAAGAGAAGAAATTAGAAGCTAGTGAGATAGAGAGCATAGCCAAGAAAAGAACTAGAGCTTGGAATGATATTGAGAGAGAATGAAAAGACAGTGGGCAAGAAAGATGAGAAAATTAGAGGAAAACCTAACAGAAACAAAAACAAGACTGATATAAATCACATCCCAAACACACTCTCGAACCCCATCTCCCTCATCTCATCAAAACCATCCATCACTACTACCACCACCCAGAGCTAGATTAGTCCTAGGAGATCCTACTCCAGAAGATTTAGATATGATGTTCAAGGCTTATTAGACCAGAAGTCAAGAAGGGCCAAATGTGAAAGAGTTAGAGAAGTGTTATCCCCAAGCTCACTGAGAGCTTTGTGCAAAAATGGTAGAATTGGCTTAGGCTAGGTTTGATGCAAGTCATCTTTTCAATTACACTAAATCAACAAAGTCACAATTAGACTTTGAAGGACTATTGGAGTGATTAGAGCTATTGATAGTTAAACCTATGAAGCTGGCTACACCATAGGCTTAGTATAGTGGAAGCAAGAACCTAAACTTGTCCCCTAAGCGCTTATGTTCCCAACTCTAAGAATGATGGATTTTCTCCCTCCATAAAGCAATACTCTCAAGAGTTCTTGAGAGAGATTCAAGAGGAGAAATGGGCTAAGGAGAGCAAGAACCCTCCTCCTATTGAGATAGTGGATGATCTTCATGATCAATTCCCTCATGACATTCCCTTTATCTATGGAGAGCAAGAAGATGTGTTGTCCTATGAGCGCTTAGACTTTGAATCCAATTCTTTAGAGGAACTACCTCACTTTATAAGCCCATGGGAGTCTAAGTCTAGTTACATAAGAGCTCCCATAGTTATGGTAAGGAATGAGGAATCAGTTCTACCAAGGAACACGAAAGAAGTGAAGAACACTAAGGTGTAGTGCAACCTCACTTTAGAAGAGCTACTAAAAATTAAACCTAAATTGTGGAAACACGCAGCCCATCAAGTGCCAAAAGTAGCTAGACCACATTGTCACATAGGGCCACATAAGAGAGTGCTAGAGATATCCTTGGATAAGATAGGAGAAATGAGTGAAGGAGAAGAAGGAAATACCTATCTTCCTATCACTTATCACAGTTATACAACTAGAGCAATTTTGAACTCAGGAGTTGGAGTTGCTATTGCTACCACCTCCTTATGGAAGTATAAGAAAAATCCTAGACTTAGACGAATGAGAATGAGATTGCAAGTAGCATACATATATATTGAGAAACCATTAGGGTTTCTAGAAGGGATAACTCTCACTTCTTGTGGTGTGGAGTTGGAACATACATTTTCCTTATGTGACTTTGGCAAGAATCATGTCTATGAGATGATTGTTGAAAGACCCTTCATGCGAGAGTTGTAGATAGGGGTGACAACTAAATTAAATCTTAAAGATTATTCCCATCGAGATGTACCACCCTTGCAATGGAACTGAATTCATAGGACATTAGATGAAATGGAGTCTGTGCACTCCATAGGATCAGAATCCTCATGGATGCATGAAGACATTCATTTATGGATATGCAAATTTTCTATGAAAAAAGATAAAAGGTTATCCTCTAGAAGTGTGAGTTCTAATAAAAACCCTAGATGTGTTCAAGATTCAACCTATGCACCTATGGTATTCTTAGATGAAGAATTGGAACCCCATGGTTGGGCAAATATCCTAGCCACCATGGATATAGCTGTCAATAAAGAGCAATGGACCCCTCATTGCGATGAAGATGGATATGATATCTCAATCTTCACCATAGAACCACTCATGTGTGAATCGATTATTGAGGAACATGAGCCTAACATATCTGATCTCACAAAAGTTAGCAATGAGGATGAGGAATCCATCATCATGGAAACTTTCTTTGCCTCTAAGGAAGAGTACCTTTACCTAATAAAAGCTAGGACTCAAGAACATGAACAATATAAATGGGAAAATAATTTGATAGAGACAAAGGACAACCAAATGAGAAAAACAAAGGAAAGAAACCTATTAGTAAGCTAGTGGAGGAAGAAATAGTGTTTGAAGTGCCAAAGAATTTTAAGAAATATGAAATAGAAGAGAGGAAGAATGCCTAAAAGAGAAGCACTGGTAGGAGAATTCTATGACAATAAGGAGAAACAAGAAAATTGTAGTGATCACAGAAGATGATGAAGAAAGATGTATGTACATAGGGAACATTTTAAGTGAAGAAGAAAAACATCAGTTGATAGCTCTGGTGAGAGAGTATAGAGATGTATTTGCTTGGAGTTATAAGGAGTTGAAGGGATTTGACCCATATACATGTTCTCACCAAATTCCTATGTATTTGCAAGCCAAGCGTACCAAATAGAAACCTTACACATACAATGATACTTATGTAGGCAAAATCAAAGAAGAAATTGATTGGTTGATAGAGGTAGGATTTATCTACAAAATTTAGCATATTGAAAGGGTATCCCCCATTTTGGATGTGCCAAAAAAAAGGGAAGTTACATGTGTGTATTAACGTGAAAAAGGTTAATGTAACTACCATAAGAGATAGTTATCCTCTTCCTATCATTGAACGTCTTTTAGAGCGTGTAGTGGGGAAGGAAGTATACAAATTCCTTGACAGATTATTTGGTTACAATCAAGTATCCATTGCCCCTGAAGACCAACAGAAAATGGCTTTTGCCACACAATGGGGGATATTTACATTCCATGTGATGCCATTCGGGGTCACCAATGCTTTTGCTACATTTCAAAGGCTCATGTGTCACGTGTTTAAGGAATTCTTGCAAAAGAATTTAGAGGTCTATGTTGATGACTTATGTGCTCATTCCAACACTAGATAAACACATATCCTTGAGCCGAGACAACTCTTTGACAAATGTAGAGAATACCGAGTCTACTTAAATCTAGAAAAGTGTGTTTTCATGGTCACACAAGAGAAAACTTTAGGACATAGTGTTAAAAAATAGGATTTCAACAGACGAAGACAAGGTTAGAGCCATTACAGAGATGCTTAGTCAAATGAATGTCAAGGAAGTACAAGATTTCATGGGACGCTATGGATATAGCCAATGTTCTATCCACATGTTTTGGATAATTGCAAAGCCTCTATAAAACCTTCTAGCCAAATTTGAGTGGAGCGAAGAGTGTGAAAATTCTTTCAATCAGCTCAAACGACGATTGTGTTGAGCACCAATTTTGAAAAGACCACAATGGAATAAGCCATTCCATATTCATATGGATCATTCCAATTATGTTAATGGATGTGTTCTGCACATCCTATGTGTGAAGGAAACATTGATGTTCCCATAGCTATGTAAGTAGATAATTGAACGTAGCAGAAAGAAACTATACCACAACAGAGAGAGAAGGATTAGGCATGGTTTATGCTTTCAAGAAGTTTAGACATCATTTGTTAGAAAATAAGTTTAAATTCTTTACGGATCACTTGGCTTTACTTTACCTAGTGAACAAACCTTGCAACACAAGCCGATTAGTAAGATGGTTTCTCTTACAGAATATGATTTTGAATCAGTGGTCAGGATAGGCAAGTCTCATCTTAGGGAGGATCACCTTTCCAAACTTACTTCAAGAGAGTCCCTACAAGGAGTATCAAATGAACTTCTTGAAGCTTACCTGTTCAACCTAGAAATACTACTTGATTGGGTAAAAACGATAGTGTGCATTCTTAATTTTGGAACAAAAAGCCCCAAGTAAGGATGAAGAGCAAAGAGATTGTCAAATCTTAGCAATTTCATATATTGGGGGGAAGCATATACAAGCAAAATGATCAAAGAATCTTGACCTACTACATAGAAGAAGATGAACATGTTGAATGGTTGCAATTAGCACATGTAAGTGCATTGAAGCAACACCATTTGAAATATTGAACCCTATAGAATTTGAAGAGATTAGGTGTGTACTGGTTGACTATGGAAGTAGACATCTATAGGTTGTGTAAGAATTGCCCAATGTGTATAAGTAGACCTCTTGTGAAGCATGCTACCTTGTATCAAGTATATGTATTAGATGAGTGGAGTAGTGTGTTAGTTGACTTTCTAAGGATTAAGAGATGACTCTAGCAAGATGGAGAAGTCTAGAGCAAGAGACTCAAGAATACACACTCATTGGAGATAATCTCTACAAGCAAGGACGAGATGGATA
This sequence comes from Ceratopteris richardii, assembly GCA_020310875.1. Lineage (NCBI taxonomy): Eukaryota > Viridiplantae > Streptophyta > Polypodiopsida > Polypodiales > Pteridaceae > Ceratopteris > Ceratopteris richardii. Next base: position 52,554,991 of record CM035408.1, read on the forward strand.
TCTAAGACTTTGTGTTCATGAGAGTGAATATCTCAAGATCTTAGAAACTGCACACCAAGGTTTGGCACGAGGGCACTTTGGACCTGATTGAGTGATCAAAGAAATTATGTTCTCAAGTCTTTGGTGGCCTACGCTTCCTATGGATGCTCATACCTACATGAAGAGGAGTGATGTATGTCAAAAAATGCAGTATCCAATATGCAAGGATGAGATGCCCCTGAGTCCATGATGGGAGTGTTACCGTTAGTGTCCATGTGAAAGGCCAAATGGACACTAGACACTCCTTTGTATATGTTCTTTAATAAAACATATAGTGGCCTGGTCAGCCACAGACTGTAAGTTCGACCGCATTTGTAAGACCTAAGAAGTCTATCTTTGTGCTCCCTATGTACCATGTTTTCTATGTATTCTACAGTCTCTATGCGGAGTAGCATGTGTGGATATTAGGAACTCGGATTTCTACTCCGAGGATATCAGCGTGGAGCTTGTGAAAAGGAGAGCACATTGTGGTGCATGGCCATCAAAATACTTCACTGGTATCAGAGCCATGTTCAACCCAAAAGCTTTGTTTCTTTTGTGCGAGCGAAGCCAGCATCCCTCCCCCCCGCTTTCTCCAAGGCTTACTGTTGGTGCAAATATCAAGCCTACACATTTGGCTAAATTTTATGTACAATTGAAGCTCCATGGAAACCATTATTAGGAAGTTTTTTTTATCTTTTACCATTTGTAAAAGTCACTCTTTGACTTGAAGGAATATTTGTAACCACCACCAAAACTTGTGGATTTGTTAGTTGGAAAAGTCACGACTCTACTTGAGAGAATATCTCCTAGATTGGAGGACAACTTTTAGAGAGAGCCAATGGAGGATTCAAATTCAAATTCAAATATCCTAGCTATAAACAAAAGATGAAGTATTCAGTTGCTTTAAAAAGTATCTTGCACTTGTTGAGAACCAAATAGGAAGAAACCTAAAGAGACTAAGGTCAGATGGAGGAGGTGAGTACTTCTCAAATGAGTTTGATGCATTCTTGCAGGACAGAGGAATCAAGAGAGAAATTACAACAAGGTATATCCCTGAAAATGGGGTGGCAGAGAGGAGAAATAGATTAATTGTTGAAATAGCTAGGTCAATGTTAAATGAAAAAAAAATTACCTAACTACTTGTGGGCAGAGAATGTATCTACTGCCACTTATCTTGTAAGCAGGTTGCCATCCAAATCTCTTGATGGGATGACCCCATATGAAGCATGGCATGGTAGAAGACCTTCACTTGATCATTGCAGGATCTTTGGATGTGTTGCTTATGTGCATATAGCTTCTCAAATAAGAGGTAAGCTAGACCCTAAGGCAGAGAAGTGCATCTTCATAGGGTATGACTTAAATTAGAAAGGATACAGGTTCTACAATCCTTCAAACAAAGGATTCATGGTCAGTAGAGATGGGTTTGAAAGTGAATGCAGGAGAATAAAGCTACCTTATGACTTGGAAGAGGAGTTTCCAAGCCTCACTAAGGAGGAGCCTAATCAGATTGAAGACATCAACTCAGATGATGAGGACATCATCAACTTAGAAGAATTCAAGGCATGAAAAGTCAAAATGAAGAAGTTAGAAGATACACCTGAATCATTCAACCAAGCAATCAGAAGATCACAAAGGGAGAGCAAGAAGCCAATCAGATATGTGTATGACACTTCCTTAGTTACTAAGCACTCTGTTTATCTTGCAAAAGACTTGTCATGTGAAGAGCCATCATCATATGAAGAGGCAAAGACCAAGGCAGAATGGAAAGAAGCTATGGATGAGGAAATTGAAGCACTCAAGGAGAATGATACTTGGCCTAGTACCAAAGAAGGAGTCTATGAAGGTAAATTGTTCTAGATGGATCTATAAGATCAAGAGAAATTTTGATGGATCAATAAGCAGGTATAAAGCTAGACTTGTAGCTAAGGGTTTTGCACAAACCCAAGGAGCTGATTATGAAGAAACCTTCTCACCTATGGCAAAGATGCCAACCATCAGGGTATTGGTAAGTATGGCTGCATCAAAGAATTGGAATATGTATCAATTGGATGTAAAAAAATCATTTCTAAATGGCTGGATTTCAGAGGAGGTGTACATGTCTCAACCTCTTGGCTATGAGGATCCAAGCAAGGTAACATATGTATGTAAATTGAACAAAGCTCTTTATGGATTGAAGCAGGCACCTAGGGCATGGAACCATAGGTTGACTACATACCTTTAGGATCAAGGATTCATCATGAGTAAAACAGATACTTTTCTGAGTTCTCCTTGACCACATTGTAAGCAAGTAAGGCTTACATCATAGCCTATACTATGCACTATCATTAGGCTTTGATTATCATGCCTATGATCTTGTACAACATTGTGTTCTAATACAATAGATCAATACTTCTCATCTATGGTCTCTTTGTCATAGTCATTCATAACAGTCAACTTGTACTGCTCATATCTTAGTCATTCCTTCACCACCTTTAATGTTCTACAGCTTGTTGGAATTAGCTCTAAGTCCTCTACATGCTCACAAATTTTGAAGATAATCAATTTAGAAGGTTTGGAGAAAAGTGCATCGAAGTACCTACTGGTCAAACTCGGTCCTTAAAAATCGGGGGTAATGATTTGATTGCTAAATTGAGTGGTCTGTGTATACAACATCATTTTAAGTGATTAAACTTGGAATCATTAGCTCATTAAGCTAATTTAATATCTCCAAAAGGAATTTTTCTAATTCCTACTATACTGGAAGCACTGAGCATAACAAACAGCAGGTGTGTGAACAAAAATAGAAGGTTCTCATTGATCCTTCAACTTGGAAGTAGTCTGTTTTGATTCAATCATTTCTCACATCATTTCCAAAGTACATAGGCACTTATATAGTGTCATTGGAAAGCTAAGAGGGCCTACAACTCAACTCTGAAGCAAGAAGGGGCTGGTACTAAGCAAGATTTGGCAGTACCTGCTCATTTCTTGGAGTGTCCATCCATCTTTCCAACACTTAGGACTAAGGTGGTGACCAAGGCATAGACCTTTGCATACCTTGTTATCCGAGTCACCAAGTCACCGTTGGTGTGGTTGGCTGCATGCAAGGGAGGACCTCAACAATCAAGGAATATAGAGGTTTTCAGTACTTCCTGGGAGGTCACCCATCCCAATACTGTTCCCCCCGGAGCTCACTTAACTCTGGAAATCTCTTGCCACTAAGCTACACTCTTGTGGTGTTTGAAGGAGGGGAAAGAATAAGGTTGATATTACCTTGAACATGTTTTGGTCCCTCAAAGCTTGATTCTTTGCTTTCAAAGCCTATTTTTGAAGCATTCTTGGGGTGCCTTTTGGAGCCATTTTGGAGTACTTCCGCACATAGTTCTCTTCACAAGAAGAGTGTTCTTTGTACTTCTCAGACAATAAATATTAACCTTTGGGGCTATGTTTTTAGCCACACTTGTAAAACTATAGGTTTCTTGAAAGTTTTTAGTTTTGGTGGGAGTAGTTGCTGCAAATTTATGCAGGTTTTTGAGCTTAAAACATCAGAGTTCACATACACTTGCATGTGTTATTGGCTAGTTTTTGGGTTGTGCATTCAGCCTTTTGGTGTCATTTTACTGCATATATTGAGCACATACACACCATGTACGCTTCTGTGGATACCACTTATGTACGTCCATGTGGTCATTGATATAGCGGTTACATTCTTTGCATAAAGCCTTTTATGTTTGATAAAGAGGGTCGTGGTGAGGTTTTCTTAACTGGGAGGCACCCAGATGTCGAGGTCTCTTTGGTGATGCAGGTGGAAGACTTACCGAGCCTCGCCATAGGAGATGTATGATAGTTGTTCATAGGTGCTCGATAAGCCTAGTTGGCTTCTATTGGGTAACATATTATATGCAGTAAAGTCAGTGATTCACTATGCAAGAAAACATGTCAATACTTGCAGTTTTATGATATTTTGACACTCGTCATATGCTCATTTTGCAGAGGATACTCTCGTAAAAGTTTTCCAGATTTTTGGTTTTGTCCTTTACCTTCAAACCTGTCTTTAAACAAAGTTACCATATTAAAGTCCCGGACCAAAATTAAAGGACCAGACATTTGATACAGTGGTCGATTTACTCCTTGAAGACACTTATTCATTGGTGCTTAGACTTTTCTAGCTCCATTATCATTCTATTCAGTTCTCTACCATCATGGCATCAGAGGTCCCAGGCACATCTGGTGGATCAAGGTCTAGTGCTAGTGTTCTGAGGAGGAGCTAGAGCTTGCAGGGCAAAGACCATTTTGAGATCCGAAAATTTGATGGCACAAACTTTGCTCTATGGAAGAATCAGACTAAAGATATGCTGATTCAAAGGAGGCAGTGGAAGCTAGTAAATGGAATTTCAAAGAAGCCTACTCACATGGATGAAGATGATTGGGATGAGTTAGATGAAATGGCTAGGTCTACCATTCGTTTGCACCTAGCAAATAGTGTTTAATCTACAATATTAGACTGTGAAAGTGCAGAGGAGCTTTGGAAGAAGTTATGCAATACGTATGAAAAAGAGACGGCATCAAATAAAGTCTATCTGATGAGAAAATTATATGACCTTTGTATGAAGGACACAGATAGTGTTGTTGCTCACATAAATGAGTTTGATGCTATATTCTCTTAGTTACAGGCTCAGAAAATGGATATGGATAATGAAATGAAAGTAGTATTGTTGTTATGCACCTTGCCATCATCATAGGATACATTTTTCACAACTATTAGGAATAGTGCACCTGGTGGTAAACTCATCTATGATGACATATATGGAGCACTCTTGAGTGAGGAGATTTGTAGAAAATCTATGGTTAGCACTCATCAACATAAATAGCCACAATAGTGATGCCATCATCAGCCTTCCTTGCATATAGTGAGTGATCTGCATCACACATAGAAAACCCAATGCTGGTTAAGTAATCAGCAATCCTTGCATGCCATGCACGAGGGGCTTGCTTCAGCCCATACAAAGTCTTTTGCAACCTACAAAAATATCCTCGATGCTTTGAATCTTCATATCCTTGTGGCTGGTCCATATATAATTCTTCTTGTAACTCACCATGTAGGAAAGCATTCTTCACATCCATCTGATGCAAAGTCCATCCTTTTGTTGTAGCTAGTGCAACAAGTGTTCTGATAGTAGACATTTTAGCTACAGGGCTGAATGTTTCCTCATAATCAATGCCATAAGTCTGTGCATATCCTTTAGCCACCAATCTTGCTTTATACCTGCTTATGCTACCATCAACATTATGCTTTACCTTGTAAACCCATTTGTAGCCTATGGGTTTCTTTCGTTGCGGCAATGGAACCAGCTTCCATGTATCATTTCCATAAAGTGCAGCCATCTCCTCATCCATAGCTTTTTCCCAATCTGCAATTCCAATTGCATCTTCAAAGCAAGAAGGTTTAGCATCTTGTATTACCTTTGTCATGTAGGCACAATGACGAGCCATATAACTTTCATACGTCAATCGTTGCACTGAATTTCGCATCATCCTAGATCTTCTTGGTCCTGGGTCACTTCTCCTTGTATCATCTGCATGTGACCTTCTTACTCCTGAAGTCTTCATAGAGGGCAATCCAAGTTCCTCATCAAGACTCTTTTCTGAACCACTTGAATCTCCATCAATGTCTTCAAAACCTGCACATGTTTTACTACCAACAGAAAGCTTTTCTTTATCTTTCTTGGATGTATTTGATGAATTTGTTGGACTGAAATTTCCACGCAATCTTCCACTCCATGGATTTGAGTTGGAACTATTGCTTGGTGATGCATCCAATCCACTAAAAACTTGAGATTCTGCACTTGATTTATTAGCATTTTCTTTGTCATTTGGTTCAAGATTTAGTCCTTCTTTGGCATCTGCATAGAAGCTTGACATTTCATCAAATACCACATCTTGCTCACCTTTACCTGTCATGTGAGTGGGTTATAACATTTATATCCCTTTTGCTCAAGGGAGTATCCAATGAAGACACACTTTTTTGCTTTTGGATCAAGCTTCATCCTCAATTCATCTGGGACATGTACATATGCAATATAGCCAAAAACTTTCAGATATGATAAGTTTGGATTTTTACCTATAAACTTCTCTTCAGGTGTAACTTGATGTATAGCAACAGTCCAAGTTCTGTTCATGATGTATACAACAGTATGCACAACTTCTGCTCAATAACAATGAGGCATATTCTTCTCAGTCATCAAGGCTCTTGCTATTTTTGCAATATGTCTATTTTTGCGTTTAGCAACACCATTCTGTTGTGGTGTGTACCTGCATGAAAACTGATGCTGAATTCCATGATTTTTTAGAAAACTGTTGAACTCATTTGACATGTATTCACCTCCTCCATCAGATCTTAATGTCTGAATGTACTTCCATGTCTGCTTTTCCACCATAACTTTAAAATTTTGGAAGTGAGTGAACACCTCGCTCTTCTCTTTCATGAAATATACCCATACTTTGTGTGTATGGTCATCAATGAAAGTAACATAAAACCTGCAACTGCCCATAGATGTGGTCTTTGCTGGAACCCAAACGTTTGTATGTACTACTTCTAGTACATTCTCACTAACATGCTTGTCATGTGGAAATGAAAGCTCTTGACTGTTTACCAAATTGACATGCTGCACATACCTTTTGCATTTCTACAACTTTGAAATTTGGTAGTCCATGGAAAATCTCCTTTGACTGCATCAGTTTCAACCTTTGCAGATTTGTGTGTCCAATTCGTTTGTGACAAATCTCTATATCAGCAATAACTCCCGCACCTTTTGCAAACATGGCTGCATTCATTTCAAGAATCTTTACATTTAAGGTGAACATCCTACCCACTTTGTTTCCTTTAGCAACCAATCGTCCATCCTGCTTGTACTCCTCTACATATAATCCATCAGCATTGAACCTGACTTGTAATCCCTAGTCAACCATTTGTCCAACAGAAACCAGATTCTTTGTAATATTTGGAACATGTAGCACATTAGCAAGATGTTTTACCTTTCCAACCTCCATAGATAGTGCTATGTTTCCTATATGCTCAATAGGATGTGATGTGTCATCACCTGTTTCAACATATCTAGGAACTAGTAATTTTTGCAAAGTACTAAACCATTCTCATGTGATTTGAAGCACCTAAATCAACATACCAGACATTATCATTCGATTTTGAAACACCAGCAACCATCGTATTCATCATGTGATGTTGAACCATGAATAGCTTCTCAGAATCATCTTCACTTGTGGATGCATAGTTATTCTACTGCCTTCTGTTATTTTGATTCTTCAACCTGCAATCACGTTCAAAGTGTCCATGTTTACCACAATTCCAACATCCTTTACTGTCATTACCTGAATCATTTCTTTGGAAATTTCTGTGGCCTCTTTGGCTCCCCCTGCCTCGAAATTATCCTCTTCCTCCTACATGATTTTGTTGTTGACTTTGTTCTTGGTTACTATTTCCTCTTCCACTTCCAAAACCTCTACCTCTGCCTCTTCCTCTACCAGATTAGAATACCTGTTCAGAACTAGATTTTCCTTGGGAGTTTGAATCCTCACCAAGATTCTTTTCTTCAATAATCAACATAGATACCTGATCAGCAAAATTCAAAATATTTTCCCTGGTCTGTATAGAAGTTCTGAACTGCTTATATGCAGCTCCTAAACCACGAAGACACACTTCCACCTTATCATCATCATCTACATTCACGCCAATAGATGCAAGTGACTCATATATGCTTTTGATTTCCATGGTGTAGTCACTTACCGACATGCTCTTCTTCTCCAATGTATGCAGCTCGTTCTTGAGTTGCAATTTCCGTGCCTTTGTATTGGTCTCATACAATGTGATCAAACTGTTCCAATCCTCTTTTGGAGACTTGGCATCCTATGTGTGTCCAATCATGCTATCATGTATGCTAACAGATAGCGAGTACATTACCTTTCGTGATCCTTGATTCCATTCCTCATATGCTCTTACCTTATCTGCAGTCCAATTCCTTTCTGGTAACTGCAGAACATTTTCATTCTCTCCTTCGATGTACTTCCAGTAGCCTTTTCCCATCAGGAAATTTGTCATTGTGAGTCTCCAAGCATGGAAGTTGTTCTTGTCTAGCTTATCACTCATAAGCTGACTCATTCCATCTGTGTTTGCCATTTATACAGCAATTCACAACACTGCAAAACACTACAAGCAGCACTTCTGCCTGAACAACGTCACACTATGGTGTGACAGTTCGATCTCAGAAAAACACAGTTTTCGTGTATCAACAGTACACAAAATCGCTTGAAATTCTCGATATGGAATTATGCGTGTTTCCAAACACAAGATAGTTTACAGTTCCTGAAATAACCTGGTTTTTTTGTGGGCCCCACCTTGTGGGCTCGAAATAAAGGTCGAGATGGCTTCGAAACTTTGATCTGACAAAGACAAGTGACCCTAAAGGGATAACTCTTGAAACTATTTTGAGGTCTTCTACCTTCACGTTGATTTTCATAGCAAATGGAGGTCATTTGTGAATCGCGTTTTCTCCATGCCTTGTTGCGTACTCTTCACCGTTGCCTTCTCCACAAGCTCTCTACAACCATGTTGGCTCTGATACCATGTCACGAGGAAGGAGATAAGGAAGAGAGATCACACACACACTCTCACTCTCAAGGAGAAGCACACACACACATATTGAGGCAAGGAAGAATGATCTTCTTCTTCTTCTTCTATTACATAAAAAGGAATGTACAAGAATGACCTAAAAACAAGAATACAACAAGTGCAATATATAAAGATCAGTATATAAGGAAAAACCTAATGTTTGTGAATGAGTGAGTTGGCAAGGAACAAATGTGCCATCACTCTCGGTAGATAAATCTAATAAAGCTCAATGAAGTATCCCTAACATATACCGGCGTGACCACTATACATGTTAGAGAAACGAAAAACTGGTATGTGTCATCCTGGATCATCACATGTTGAGCTTGATATCTCAACATCATTGTGTCTACACAAAGAGATGCTCATATGGCAGCTTGATATGTTTGATACTTTATGTCAATGATATGTTGATTGCTCAGATATGATGGTATGGGAGACTCAACCTTTCATCTTCATAGACATTGAAAAGATGGTGTGGGGCATTAGAGCTAGAGATGGTAGGTATCTTTTAGTCTTGAACTTATTCTAAGGGGATTTAGAGTTAACAATAAAAGTAAAACTTGGAAGTGGTAGCAATCATGTAAGTGAGCTAGAACCCATTTAGGGGTTGAGATATTTCTAAAAAAAGAAAACCTCTTTAAGAAGAACAGGAGTCTAGTAAAACAACCACTATATTTTCCTAAGTAGTTCCAAGGTAAGTCTCGTACCATTGACAATGATGCTTAATTCTTGGGATTGTATAACCAAAAGGTGTACCAATCTTTAAAGAGACTCCCAAGATTTGGAATTCGAGAGTGTCACTCTAGCACAATGGTAATCACCAATGTGAAGAGATCTACCTCATAATTGTCAATCCATGGAAACATGAAGGTGGTATGAAGACCATGAGAAAGTGAAATGAAAAAATGCGTGAGTGAGAAGCACATTAACATGCACACACATACCTACATACAAGGTAAGAGAAAAAGAGAGAACAATGGAATTTTCTATCATCAAGCTCAAAACAAGTATACAAAGATGAAGAAGAAGTTCACTCTCCAACTAGCTAACCTAAAAAATGAGCTATCTAGTTCTTTTTATAGTTTCTTAACTAGCTTTGGCCTTGTTCAGGCCTAGAGTCTGGCCTAGTTAAAAATTAGGTTCCTAGCTCATTTGAAGGCTCAAACAGGCTTGGAAATTATGAAATTTGATATATAGGTTGTTCCACTACTCCTCAAAGGAGTCCTTGGCTAGAAGAAAAATGCACTCTATTCTACCAAAAACAAAATTTATAATGAAGTGTAGCTATCAAAATCATTTCTGTTGTATGCATGATCTAGAAAAAATGATTGACCTACTCATCGATTCTTTGTTGAATTCCTTGTTGGCTTGGTCCTCCTTGGCCTTATCTCTATGAATCTTGTCTTTGAATTCCTTGCCTCATGCTCCCTTGATGTGTTAACTTGCCTTGCCACCCCTCTCTCACATCTTTTGTCCTTGACATAATCTTGTTGTGAGTGATGTTCAGTGTAATCTTGGACCACAATCATAGCCAATTCATGTTCTTTGAGTCATAGTACAGGTGCTTAATCAGTCATTAGGCGATCCCAATCCATTGGGCCCAGAACATCCAGATGTGGCATATGTAACTCTTCAGCATATATGGCATGTTCTACTGTGAAGACGTGTAACGAATGTGTGGCCATGCTAAAAATATCTATGAGTGGAATTCTGAGAAGCCCATGGAGAACATTTCTTCAAAGGTTTTCTTGTAGTAGGTGGGTAAGTACTTGATGCACACATGCCAAGTGTATATAGTGTTCATAGAAGGTGTTTTGCTCATATCATATACCAAATCAAAGTTATCTTCATTAAAACATGGTGCCAAGATATATGGAGCTTTGACATTATGAAATGTTTAAAAATTAAACTCATGAGCTCAAAAATTTTCATGCACATTTTAGCAGCTACATGAGGCATATTCTTCAATCAGGGAGTCCAATGGCAAATAGTTGACACCATGTAGGCTATGGTGGGAAGTCCTCGAGGTGGAGTGAACTATGTGTACTTCAGTCAATGGTGTACTCTCCATGGTTGCCTCTACATTGTCTTGCTTCTTTTGTTGGAGATGCTTGTTTTCCTCCAGAGCCATCGACATATGTCTTTGCAACAAACCCATATTGTGTTGGAGCCTTGCATCCCTCTCAATTTGTGCATGTAAGAGGTCTTCAAGCTCTTTCACTGCCTCTTGGTCCATATGCTAAAGTTTGGAGTCCAATTCATTATGGGACATTTTTAAAGTGTTGTATTGTTCGTGTAAGATTGAGTTTCTTGTTTCTAGTTCTTTCACCCTTTCTTGCAGTTTGGTGGACTGTGCAATGAGTGCTTCATTTCTCTCTTCAAAGTGTTGATACTCCTATTGTAGTTGAGCAACACTAATCATGTTGTTAAAGGCATTATTTATATTTATATATGAAGTTTGTATAGGTGTAAATGCAGGGGACGAGGAAATGTGAAGGGAAATAGTTGCTATCATGCATGATGGAGAGGTTAGTGCTAGTGATGTCGATGGAGGGGGATAGGAAAAGGTGGGAGTATTGGGAGTTGGGGAGGTTCAATAGGTGGTGATTGAAGTCTTTCTTTGGTGATGCATGATGGTACTCTCCTTCTCAAGAACTTTACAAGGATACCCTAGCTATAGAAACCCAAGCTCTAGCACCACACACAGCACTCCACACAAGGGGTGCATAATACACAAGAAAAACACAGAATACACATACCACAAACACAAATATCTTAGGTCATACAAATGTGGTCTAACATCGAGTCTATGGCTGACTAGACCACTATATGTTTTGTTAAAGAACAAATATAAAAGTTTCTAGTGGTTGTTTGGCCTTTCACGTGGAAACTAACAGTAAGAATCTCCCATTAAAAGCCAATATGGCCAAAGTGACTATGGGAAAAAAATAAAAAATGATAAAGAATACCTAAGTGTAAGTATACAACATATACCTCCCACCCGATGGGCATTTTACACAATATACAAGTAACCATGTAAGATCATGAATCAAGTAACCTCCATCAAGTGACAATAGTGTTCTCCTTTAAGGGGGATTATCCCACATGTGGTCCTTTGGAGAGCCTCCTCCAACTCTATATAAGGAGAGTCCTCATTTTGTACTTGGTTAGAAGGTTGGAGAGCCTACTTCATGCTCTTGGAAATCTCATTTCTAATCCATGTGAGTGTACCCATTTCATGATCTACTCACTTTGGGTCTCTCACACTCTTTCATTTTGTGAGTACACTCTTCTTTTCTTTTTTTTTTTTTTGCATGTGTACTCTCTACAGTGGCTAGGATCTTGAGGACTTTTCATGGGACCAAATGGCCTTGTGGAGAATTATCCAACCTAGAATGGCCTCTTTAGTAGATGATTTAGTGTGCCACTTAATCAAGAATCAATATAGCAATTGGGTTGGAGACCAATTTAGGTGTCATTTTTCATTTAGCCTAATAGTCTTATTCAGGTCCTCTTTTTGATAAGTGCAAGCCCATCATGAGAGAGTAGGGGACTTGAAAGATGCCACCCATTGTTTATCTTCCTTCCATCTGTGTGGCAATAAGTCATAGGCCAACTTAGAATAACCATCAATGTCACTAAGGTCTTCGCAAAGGTGAAGCTTACCATCAAGGCAAGTGGCATCATGCCAAAATTTAATCCCTTGCAAATGGAGTTTATGCCTAATTCTAAGCTTTAAAGGACCAAAAGGAGGGGAGAAAGAATTAAACCAAATGAATGTATCCCTACAACCAAGATAATTGAATTTCAACACACCAACAACAAATCTAAACATCTACCATGCACTCCATATACTTTTGGTGAGGAAAGGACCTTTAATTCAAAGAATAATTTGGCCAAAATGGATTGTATCAATGGGAAGACTAGAATGAGAACAATTAAGAATCTAGAAGGTTTTAGAGGCCTTCAACAATGAAAGAGCCTTGAAATCATCGGATTCAAGAGCCCAAATAATCCATTTGGACATTAACTTGGTAGTCAGATGGTTGATGTCAAGGAGGCCCAAATCACCATCTTTGATCTGCCTAGTATAGTTCATGTAGTCAACAAGAGGGATTTTGTTGTTCCAAAGGAATTTTCCCAAGATCCCATGAAGAGAGTTAAGGTGGGCCTTCAAATGAAGAAAGCAAGAACAAGGATCAACTAGTGAAGGAATGATGTAGTCGTTCAGGGGAAACCTCTTGTGAGGCAATGAGGGGTAAGTAGTCTACCAACCAGCCACCTTAGCCTCGACCTTGTCAATAACCCATTGCCACTTTTGGGAGGAAAAGACCTAAAAACCCATTGGGATTCCAAGTAGCCAAAAGATTTCTCCCTCCTTGATTTGGATACATCCTTCCTCCTAGCCATGTGGGAATGTGGTTGTTGAAGGCTTTGAAAACCATCTTTCTCTGGTTGATCTTAGAAGCACTAGCATGATAGAAATGATTGAGGGCCCTCCAAAAAGCATCTAGGCATTTAGGGGAGTTCTCAACCAAAGTACTGGTATCATTGGTGAAGTTTTGAAGTACCAAAAGGGATATCACGAATCACTTTCTTTTGGAGGAAGTGATGGATAATTCAGCTAAGGTTGTTGTCCATGATGGCAAAGATTAGAGGGGCATGGGCATAGCCTTGTTGAATGGACCTTTGGGCGGGAAAAGGATAAAAAAACAATACATTAAGAACAATATAACTAGATGCATTCCCAAAAAGACAATCAACAACACAGATAAATTGTTTACCAAACCCAATCTCGTAAAGAGAATAAAGGATGAAATCCCACTCAATACAGCCATAGGTCTTATCAAAATTGATTAAAAAAACTTATCCTTGAGATCTCTCTTCAGTCCTACCAAAACCTTCAAAAGGAAGATTATCATAGCCAAAATAAATTTTCCTTTGATAAACCCTTTTTTATTAGCAAGGCATTCAAAAAAGATTTCATAAACCACGTTCATACATGTGATGGGCCTCTACTTGTTAAATCTCATTTTCAATCCCCTTGTTATGAATAAGCCAGTTGATAAATCGGTTGACTAGGGGAGGGAGGTTTTGACATTTGAAAGAGTATTGCTAGACCTCAAGCAGGAGGGGGGGGGGAGAAAAGTACTAAAAGACTTGAAAACTCATTAGAAAGCCTATTAGGTCCCACCAGTTTGTTGTATAAAAGCCCATCAATGGCATGCATGATCCTCGAAAGTTTGAGAGGCTTTTCCAAACAGGTAGTAGTGTCTTGAGGACAGTAATTTCCCAAAGAAAGGAGAGAAGAGAAGATGTCTTTGTAGTGCTCTTGGATAGCATTGATTTTGTTGCATTCATCCGATATCACATTTCCGAAGATAACCAAGTTCAAAATGAAATATTTCTCCTTCCTCCTTTTAAGTAGGTCAAACATGGCCTTTGAAGGCAAGTGAGAGACCTCATCCCAATTCACCTAAGGGCACCTTACAACATTTTTGTTTTTGAATGACATCGAGTCCCAATTTACCTTCAAGCACCTCGCAACACATTTTCTTTTAATAAGGTCGAAGGCTCGTATCCTAAACTTGCACTCAATGGATTTGTGGCCATCACCATTAAAGAGGGTAGAGTGCAAATCGGTAGTGAGCTTGTGAGCCTCAATTTCTCTACTAAAGTTAAGGAGCATATATTTTGAGACCGTGAAAACCTTGGTGATAAGAGGGACCGAGGAAAGGGAAATATGAAAGAATTTGCGGTAGAGCACTTCAGCCACGGAAGGATAGGCAAGGAGGGATTGGTTGATGTGGCCACAAAGAGAGAGAGAGAGAGAGAGAGAGAGAGAGAGAGAGAGAGCAATCTGAAGGTGGTAAAGGGAAATTATGGTTTTTATCAAGTTAGTCGAGCAAGAAAACTTATAAAGTAAGCTTCGAGAAATGTGACATCTATCAAACCGAATGGCTTGGAAAAGGTGAAACCATTTGTTATTAAACTAAATCAACCCAAAGTTGTAGCTAACATCCCTAAGATCAAAGGAGACCTTCAAGCCCAAGCAAGTGCATTTTTCAAAACGTGAAATGAGCTTCCCTAGCTTTTCTAGCTATCAAAGAAGGATTTTTTCATGTTGAGTTCAGCAATGAGAATAATTTTGCCACCAAGTCTAGACAACTAAGACCAAACAAAGGCCTTGGTAGAGGAAGAGTTCGGAGCATAAAGAGAGATGACATTGCAATTGATATCTTGCCCGAGGGAGATTGACACCCATTGATTAGCAAGATTGAGAGAGTGCAAGGAAAACACGTTCTTTATCAATTTAACCATCGGATCCATGGGGATGGTTTGTCACATACTAGTAGAAGTCCTTTCTCAAATATTGCGATTTTAAAGTAGTGATTGAGCAAAAACTTTGACTTTCCTATAAACAAATGGTTTGGATGAGGGCGAGGGAGACCTCTCACCCAACACCAATCTCATGACCCTTAATCAGGTTGGAAAAACCTTTAGAGTTGAGTGAAAATATTTTGAGAGGCACCATATTACATCCTTAAGAAGGTTTAGCACTGACCGTCTTCTCAAATAATTTCCTTCAAAATTAGAGGACTTCCAAGACCCAAAAAACATTCAATCCTTCCATTTCCACCATAGTGTCTTCTTCACTCACCAAGTTTGGAGAAGGGAGAGATGAATCAATGTCCATAACTTTCTTGTTAGAGTCAACGCGTATTGAGCTAGTGTCTTGAGCATCTTCACACTTCTCCATCTGGTAGTCATTAGGATAGTGTTATGTGATTAACTTGGGAACTTAGGGAGTGGGTGTGCGAATCCACCCATTTGAGTAGGGTATATGTGGGCTCTCACATGAGTTCCATGTGGCACCCATGTGAGAGGCCACTTGGTAATTCCATTGATGAGAGAGAGAGAGAGAGGCAATCCATGAGATACGTGGTTGAGAGGATTAACCATCAACAATCTCCATGCATTCATGAGAATAGCTGATTCTTCATCTACATCAATTTTTGTGCTCATCGGTTGCCCAAAAAAATGGATGGGATCATTGGAGGTATCTTTTGAAAATTGGCATCACAATGACTGCATGAACATGCACACAAGTGAAGCACAGGCTAGGGGAAAGCCTCATTCACACTCAGCACGATGGTTGTAGGAGTTTGAAAGAGTCAAGCTCTATCTCTCTCTCTCTCTCTCTCTCTCTCTCTCTCTCTCTCTCTCTCTCTCTCTCTCTCTCTCGGAGAAAACAAAGCTTGGAGCACAACACACAATACTGAATGTATTACCAAGTGAATGTATGAAGATAATTAACCCGTTAGGGTTATAGGCATATATACAAGCTAGGGGGGAAAATCCTCCTAAAGAGGTAAAAAAGTGTTCGATCGTGTAAAGTGTGTTCACAAAAATTACTACCTAAATATATCAACAAACCCCCCTTGAGAGTGATGCGATGAACAAGTAGCTAGCACTCATTTATAAGGAAGTGCCAAGCTATGTGAGATCAATCCACAAAAGTAAGTAAGCCCACAGCTTTGTAGAAAGTTTCAAACTTCTCTCGAGGCAGAGCTTCCCTCCCTCCCTCTCTCTCTCTCTCTCAAGAAGAAGAAGAAGCTTGGAGCACAACACACAATACTGAATGTATTACCAAGTGAATGTACAAAGATAAGTAACCTGTTAGGGTTATAAGCATATATACAAGCTAGGGGGGAACCTCCTAAAGAGGGAAAAAAGTGTTCGATGGTGTAAAGTGTGTTCACACAGATTGCTACCTAAATATATCAACAAACCCCCCTTGGGAGTGATGCGATGAACAAGGAGCTAGCACTCATTTATAAGGAAAAGCCAAGCTATGTGAGATCAATCCACAAAAGTAAGTAAGCCCAAAGCTTTGTAGAAAGTTTCAAACTTCTCTTGAGGCAAAGCCTTTGTGAAAGATCTCCAATGTTATCCTATGTGGGCACATATGTCGAATTGATCTTTTGAGCAGAGAGCCTCACCTTGACACACTCATAATGCACCTCAATGTGCTTTGTGCAAGCATGGAATATAGGGTTCCTCGCAATTGCCAATGCACTCTAACTATTAGTGAAGATGGCGGTGGTAGAAGGTTGACCAACACCCATATCAGCCAAAAGGAAGCTCAACCACACACACACATACACTCAACAATCACTGTGAAAGCTGCCCTATACTCAGCGTCACAACTAGAAGTGGCCACTATAGGCTACTTCTTGCTCAACCAAGATATGCATGAGTTACCAAGCATGAAGTAAAAAACACTATTAGACACACAAATGTCATAGCAACCAGCCCAGTTTGAGTCAGAATAAGCATGTAAATATGGCGATAGTGATACCCCCTTGGGATAAAACAATCCAAGTAACCGGGTACCACTTAAGTAGTGAAAGATGCGCTTGACCACGTGCCAATGCTTCATACTTGGGCAATGCATAAATCTGCTCATCTATGAGACAAAAAATTGAATATCAAGCCAAGTTATGCATAAGTAAATCAAGCATCCAACAACCTAGTGATAGAGAACAACATCAAATGCATCTCCGACATCATGAAGACTCAACCGTAAATCAGTTTCCATAAGAGTGGCAATAGGTCTACAATCTTCAAGGTCAAACCACTACAATAATGTATCAATAGATTTCATTTGACACAAAGCTATTCCCCCATCAGCTTGCATAAATTGAATGGCCAAATAATAATGCAGATGCCCCAAATCTGACATCTCAAAAGAGGCATGCAAATCAGCCTTAAATTCAGCAATATGCTTCTCATCAGGACCAATGAGCAACATGTCATCAATATACACAACAATTATCAAAAGCACATCATTTGCACACTTAACATATAAGTTGCTCTCATATGAAATTCAAAATTATGTGCAACCAAGTAGGCATGTATCTTTTCATACCAAGCACGTGGTGCTTGCTTCAAGGCATATAATGCCTTTTTCAACTTGCACACTTTTTTTTTGTTCCCTTTCTACACAAAACCATGAGGCTGAAAAACATACACTTCTTCATATAAGTCACCATTAAAAAATGCAGTTTTAATTTCCAATTGATGTACATTCCAATCATGATGCATTGCAAGTCTACATATGTTACAAACATTAGTCATTCAGCATGTGGATGCAAAGGTCTCATCAAAATCAATGCCTCTTTCTTGAGCATAACCTTTTGCAACAAGCCTAGCCTTATACCTATCAATTGCTCCATTAGGCTTATGCTTCATTTTCTAGAACCATTTAGTGCCAATGGCCTTTTTGCCAAGAGGCAAATCACATAAAGATTAGGTACCTTTCTTCATAATAGCATCATATTTTGATTGCATAGAATCCATCCAATTTTCTAAATTTTGTGTTTCATCAAAAGAAACAAGCTCATTCTCATCACAAATGCAACCATTGCATAACAAGTTGATGCAAAAGAAGCACCGTGAGATCCTAAGCGAGCATGATATGATAGAGATGCATCTAATTTGCTATCTTGCCAAGTGTGCACCAACCATTAAGGCATAGTTTTTGCCTCCTCTATATCAGTTCTCTCATCAACAAATGCATCATGTAAATCTACATCACAAATGGAATGATCTGCATCATCATGTGGAACTTGTAAAGGTTGAGAAATTGCCTCATTTGGAGCAGCACTTGACTATCCACTTGTAAAAAGAGGCAGGAAAGTGTCATACACATCTTTGGAGCTAAGTGATGTCTCATTAGTATATGAAAGTAATGGTTGAATTGCATCTTCCATAAAAACAACATCATGAATAACCAAAATGCATTTAGTATGTGGATGATAGAGACGATAGCCTTTGCTTTCAATATTGTACCAAACAAAAATACATTTCATGCTTTATCATCCAATTTTCTATGTTGTTGTTCAGGAACTAATGCATATGCCAAACAAAAAAAGAAATGTAGATGAGCAATAGATGGCTTGTGAGGGTGCCAAGCCTCATATGGAGTGATAGATTGCAGTGTTTTGGTGGGACACGTGTTAAGTACATATGATCGATACATAACAGCCTCAAGCTAGAAACTATGTGGTAAAGCCTGACTTTTTATCATACACCTCACCATCTCCATGAGAGATCCATTCTTTCTTTTAGCAATTTCATTTTGATGAAGTGTACATGGAACTATACACTAATCTTTTATCCCACATTCACCCACAAATGCATTGAAATCAGAAGACATGTATCCCCCCCTCGATGAGAACGGAGGGTTAAATTTACATGCTAATATATTTTTAGCCAATAACTATTTTTTGACGTAAGCAACACAATCCTCATTTCTTGCCTAGTATAAAGTGGTAAGTGTATCTTAAGTATGCTTTGCTATTTTACAAGAGTGAACGTGAGGAATAATGGCACGTTTGACAGTCAAAGCTATCAATGCATATGCCTCAACATCTTTGCCATCACAACAAAGTTGCTCTATAGTAGGTGCAACAAAAACCACAACATGAATAAGAATCTGAATATCATCATCTTTAATGCAATCTACATCACCTTCAATAACTCTATGCACAGGTGTAGTATGGCATTTTTCAATATCCTTCACAATATTCCATAGCTCTCTTGATACCAATACATGACACATCATATTTTTGCATAACGGGTAATTAGCATCATCCAACTTTTCCTCAATAGCCAACATACAAAATACATCATTGCTTTTAGCCATGGCCACTAACTAAATACCCTGGTGTAGAAAAATGATTGTATCTCAAAAAGTTGAACAGAATCTTCCTCTAGAGCTCTGCTAAACTTGTAATAGACTTTGAGGTGATTGTATTGGGGAACTAAAAATTTTGTATATGTTTGGCACAAAAGGAAAAAATTTCTTACATAGACACTATGATAGTGCATTCAGAGACTCTAACTGGAGGGGTGTCGACAATGCCCTAGATGAAGCAACGACTTGCCTTGATACCAATTGTTGGAGTTTGAGGTCTACGGTAGCATGCAAACAACACAAGGAAGAAAAAGAAGCTTGGAGCACAACACTTTAGTAGGTAAAAAAGCCTCTACAACACTTTAGTAGGAACTAGTCAACCACTTCTAGCCCTCATTTTGGAGCATTCGATATCTGATTTCACTTTCGTCACTTGAGTTAGTGTAATGGACATTATTTCAGCTTGTGATTGTAAGATTTTGAAGACTAGTTAGGATTCGGGAGAAGCTCAAATTTCTTTATTTTTTCTTTGCTTTTGATTTTTGAGCACTGTAAGTTCTTTTGGAGCTATTTTGTGTGGTTTATGGTGCTATGATCCACCTCGCACCAAACAAATAGTTCGGTTTTTTTTGGGCCTAGCAAGAACTCCAAATTAGAGCCTCACAACATCAAGGTCACTTATAAGTGGCTATGGATAGCTTTAAGAACATCGGGAAAGTGCTCTTGTGATATTTCATTGTGTTTCGTTATATTAAATTTACTTCCATCTTCATTTAGCTCACTACTTTACACATTTGAGAGAAATGTAGAAACTGAGGATCAAGGGAAATTCTAAGACACTTCCCCAAGAATCCCAAAATCTAGAGGGATATGGACAAAAGATGGGAGACTTCAAGCAAGAACAAGGTGACGAATATGCTAAGATCTATGATGATTTTGTTACACAAACAATTTGATGAGCTCAAGGAACAAACCCATATGATAGAGATGGTCGTTGGTAGCATGAGGTCTGCAATAGAACAATTAAAGACCTAGATGGTCTCTTTGGAGACACGAGTTAGCTCTTTCTTAACTAGGAAGGAAAGAGAAATTCCTACTCTTCTCACACATGAGATGGCTAGGAAGGAGACCCTCTAACCTAGAAAACATAAGGGCAAAAGCTCTTGGGAGACTCCCCCTTGAAAGAGCTCAAACCACCAACCTTGAGGGGGGATGAGTAAGAAATAAATAAGGATACACTCTACACTTTTTTGCAAAAGTGTAATGACTTGCATCAATTGAAGGCACTCCACCTAAGTATTGTGTGCTTGAAGTGAGTCTCTTACTTGGTCTCTGAGGTTATAAGTGGTAGATGAGTCTCAAAGAGACGAACTCCATCCCTACATATTGGATTCAATTTGAAACTCTTTTCGTAAAGGAGCTTCTTCCTAAGAATGAAGAATAAGGGAATTCGGATGAGTGGGATAGGATCACACAGAAGGGTAGACCATTATCAATCTACATATCCCAATATAGAGAGATCATCTCAAAGCTGAAGGGGTTTGATGATTTTTAGAAAATTAGGCTATTTGTGAGAGGATTAGACAAGTCCATAAAGAGAGAGGTAAGGAGGAATACACCTAAAACGTTTGAGGAGGTGATCAAGTATGTGTAGATATATGAGGACCATAGACATGCTCAATATACTCCTATGGAGATGGATCAGGCCCGTGAACCTTTTAGTACCACAGTAATATGAAAGGGCCAAGAGAGAAATCATATTCTTTAGGTGTTTGTCCCTTAATCATGCACAATGGAACAATTCACTTCATAAGGGGGAGGAGAAGAAAGGAGGATCATGGACTAGTATGACCCAGGTAAGGGAAAAAAGGTGATTCACCTTTTGTAGATACTTCCAATACATGGAATCTCTAGTTTCAAAGAGTTGGAAGTGATGCATGAGGGCATAGAGCATACATGTTGTTTGACTCAATCATTGTGGTCACCATAGTTTGGACAACATGAAATGTTTAAGATTCATGGTAGCTTTTACATGAACAGGGTGAGAGTCATGATAGATGATTCCCCCACACATAATTTCATAACCTAGTGCACATAAATACATTTTATCTATGATACAAGGTGATGATAAGAAGATATGGGACACTATGGTGTTCAATCCAGAAGTCTAGATACATGGATACACAGATTGTGTGGACTTCCAAATTATGATTATGGATAGGATAGACCTTATGTTAGGCAAAGAGTGGCTTTCTAGGTTGGGAGACACACTAAAATGTATTTAACAAAACAAAACTTTGGAATTTGTGAAGAATGGAAGTAGATTTTGTATTTAGAGAGAGAGAGAGATGTACCTAAAGTGCCTCTCATCTCAAGTTTAGACTTATATACTTTGTTTCATTTCAACATGTAAAATAGATCTTTTTATTATATATTTATGATTTTGAGCATTGTATAGGCACCTCATTTGAGGTATAATCCCGTGAAAACAATGTAAATAAGGAAAAAACTTTCCATTATTCATTCTTGCAAGAGTGTGTAGCCAAATGTTTTAACGATTTAATGTTTGAATTTAATGATGTTTTTCACACTAACCTTTTTAGAGGGCTGCCACTAGAGAGAGGGGACATTGACAATGCCGTTGAGGTGGTTTGCAACACTAACCCTTGGTGGATTCTTAGTTGAAAGGGGCTTGAATGGAGAAGAAAAAGAAAGAAAATTGCACCGAAATCCTCTTTGTCTTGATTAGCATAAAAGATTACAATAGTTTTGTCTAGAAAAAGACAATGTTCTCTATGCATAGCAGTTAAGC
The DNA here is from genome assembly GCA_020310875.1 of Ceratopteris richardii. NCBI lineage: Eukaryota > Viridiplantae > Streptophyta > Polypodiopsida > Polypodiales > Pteridaceae > Ceratopteris > Ceratopteris richardii. The sequence goes on from CM035408.1 coordinate 52,577,185, forward strand.
CAAAGAAGTACATACATAAGTACACAAAATATCACAATTACTTGTGTAGTCAACCTTTGCATCGATCCTTCACCTTCTCTAGTAGCTTTCCCTTGTGCGCTCCTTGCACTCAAACTTCCAATAAAGTTGAAGGCTTGGCCACTTCTATTGTGGACCTTTAAAATCTCCTTGATGATACTTTATCACACCTTAGTTGCTCTCTGCACACTCTTTCTGCATACATCACCTCCTCTTCACACTTTTTCTCTCTACGCATTGTCAAAATGTGGGTTTCTTACTCTCTCTTGCTCTTGCTCTCTTGGGTTGTCTCCAAGAAAAATCCTTTATGGTGTGTCGATTCCTCTTACATATGTTGCTTCACCTTTCAACTACTTGTCTATCTTGATGCTTACTTTGTTGTCTTAAGAACCTTCTCACGTAAAGAACAAGGACTCCCTATTTTGTCCTATAGTGACTTTATGGGAAACAAAAATTTAAATGGGGGGTCTACACATAAGCTCTTTCATATCTTCTTCATTTCCTCTTTTCCAATCTTTGACCCTAGTTTTTACAAAATGTGCGCATAAGGGAGGTTCACATGGACCTTCCATAACACTTAAAACACCTCAAAAACCCTTCTTTGCAACGTACATTTAACTTTTCCCATGAGACCATTGTGAACAGAAAACTTGTACACTACCTGTGCACCCTTGTCCTTGGCCACTTGTGCACCACTTTGCCAAGTCACCACTTTGAGCGGCTCAATAGTTGCCCACCACCTAATGGGATATCCATCCTTGCAAGAAAAAAGCAAAACCACGAGCAAAAAAGTGCCACCTCAACATCAGAGTGGGTAGAACCTTGAGAAGAACAATTGAGCAATCCAACACGAGAAGGAAGGAAAATAGGCACAAGGGAACATCATAACTAGACTCTAGACTCTAGAGCAAGCCTCAAAAATGGAATAAAGAGCATGTGTGAGTGAGCGGATAATAAGGAAAGTGCAAGGAGGGATGAGGGGCTAATGAGGAAATGGTAGGGAGGAGACATGGGTAGGTCTCGGTTTTGGAAGGGGCAGGGAGTATGATGTGGGGTTGTGATAGGGAAAAATTGCAAAAATGTAGAAGAGGCATGTGATACATATGGAAAATGTGAAACATGTGAAAAAATAAAGAGGTAATGAAGCATGAGAAACACGTGCAAGTGAGAAATCACATGTTAGATGTGTGCAAAATACATGGGGTTGGACCAAAATAATTGACAATGGATGGAATTTGGGGAAAATGATGATAAAAATGAGTTCATGGCTATTGAGAAACATGAAAATGACTCCAAGTTTGAAAAAAATAGCCACTTAGAGTGCAATCTAGAGCCACATATTATATATCATTATAAAACCAAAAAAATATGCCAAACCATAGGATAAAAATTTATCCTATGGTTTGATGGGGGCATGGGGAAATAAAAATGAGGAAAATGGATATTAATAAATAAAATTATTCATAAAAAAAGAAATTTTTATATAAGAAATTAAAAAATTAACACATGTAAAGAAAATAAATAAAATTAAATTAAAAAAACTTATCTTAAATTTTAAACTAAGGTTTTGGGGAGGGGAAAGAGGTAGAAAGAGAGGCGAGAGAGGTAGAGAGATGGGAGAGAGAGATGTGGAGAGACAAGGAGAGAAGTAGAGAGAGGTAGAGGTAGAGGGGGAGAAAAGTAGAGAGATAAGTTTCTTTCTCGTTGGGTTCATAAAAAACCAAGGAACCGAGCTTTCCTTTTTTTGGAAATAATCCTTAAAATAGAGAAAATTTCAATTTAAATGCCAAAAAAAAACCCAAAAAATGCTAGAAAATCAAAAAAAATCTACAAAATAAGAAACAAGGTCAAAATGCCTTCTCACACTCAAAACACTAGAGAACTTCCCTTTCACGTCTGATTCAAAAAGAAAAAGTGCATTAAAATAGAAAAATAATTCTTAAAAAACTCCTAAAAATGAATAAGCTATGGAATGACATCCAAATTCAAAGAAAGACCTTAGAGTAAAATCATAACATTTGATGAAAATGAGAAAAATAAGTGAAAAAGAGTACAACAAGAGCTATTTACAACTTGGATAGATTTTCCAAGTGCCAAGTGATCTAGATGAGCTTCAATTTTGTTGATGTTGATATGCCTTTCACCTAGAGATGTTGACTAGTGGGAGGGCCTTGCCAGCCAAAGTCTCTAACTACACCGTACCCCATTGTAGCATTCCTTTAGTTTTGTATGGTCTTTCCCAATGCAATTGTGTCTGTAATTATGGTCTATGTAAGAGAACACGCATACCATTCTATTTTTTGTTTGTCCATAAATTTCTATCATGAGCTTCCTTCTTTTTTTTCATGTCTCCTCCAATCACTTTGTTGGATCTAGGTGAATCTCCTCCAATTTGTTGAGTGTAGATAGTCTAACAGAGGCTCAAGATCCTTTTTTACCTGCACAAATTTTGTTCTGGGTGAGCCATGTAAAAACTCAAAGGTCTCAATAGGTATTGCTCCATAGACCAATTAAAAGGGAAGTTTCCCATGGCTTCTTTGCATGCCAACTTGTAGGCCCATTGTGTGCCTAGATAAGCAGTGCCCCATGTAGTGGGCTTTAACATACATTCTTTCCTTAGCAGTGCTATCAATAATTTATTTGTGGACTCTGCTTGTCTTGCCCTTGTATAATATGCATAGTAAGTATGACGGAGAACCTTGTACATGTTAAAAACTTCATACAAAAAATGGTGTATGAAGAAAAAATGCAAAAAACCCGAACCTGCAAAAAATGTTGTTGTATAAGAAATCAACAATTGTCTCGTTTCTTTATTTGGAGAAACGATAGCCTCGACCCACTTAGTTGGATAGTTAGTGGCACCCAAATTTCTTGGAAAGGATGCATGATAGATAGGCCCTATAAAATGTAACCCCCACTTCTCAAATGGTTTCTATGATGTGGAGACAACCAATGGATGTTGTCTTTGATTTGTGGGCTTTGGGCCACATCTTTGACAAACATCACATGCCTGAGTCGTTTCCTCTGCATCTTTGAATAATGTTGGCCACCATAAACCATTATCTAGGATTCTATGGCTCATAATATGGCTAGAGAGGTGCCCACTATCTGCTCTTTCATATGCCTCTCAATGATGTGTCTTGCCTCCTCTACTTCAATGCACTTCCTAAGAATATTATCCTTACCATACCTATATAGTTTGCCTTCAATAAATGTAAAAGGCCTACTCTTGATAAAAACATCTTCCTGCTATGTAAAAGGCCTACTCTTACCATACCTATATAGTTTGCCTTTCAATAAATGTAAAAGGCCTACTCTTATAGTTTGTCATCTAAGCTCTGTAAAAGCTTCCCCTGCTTTGTGGGATTTGGGGGGTCCCGTGGGCACTAGTCCCCTTGTTTTGTACTTTTCTTTATTTAATTCGTCCGGGAGAGTAGGCTAATGCCGAACTTCCTTTATATAAAAAAAAACTCTTCCTTTGCATACAATTAGCTTTATCTTGGTACTTACTAGTCTTGATAAACTCTTTGATATCATCATATCACCCTTGTGCTATAACTATAAATAGCTCAGCATTCGAGAATTCAATACTCTTTCATATGCCTCTCAACGATGTGTCTTGCCTCCTCTACTTCGATGCACTTCCTAAGAATATTATCCTTACCATACCTATATAGTTTGCCTTCAATAAATGTAAAAGGCCTACTCTTATAGTTTGCCATCTAAGCTCTGTAAAAGCTTCCCCTGCTTTGTGGGATTTGGGGGGTCCCGTGGGCACTAGTCCCCTTCTTTTGTACTTTTCTTTATTTAATACAAGTCCGGGAGAGTAGGCTAATGCCGAACTTCCATTATATAAAAAAAAACCTCTTCCTTTGCATCCAATTAGCATTATCTTGGTACTTACTAGTCTTGATAAACTCTTTGATATCATCATATCACCCTTGTGCTTTAACTATGAATAGGTCAGCATTCGAGAATTCATCTTCCACTCCAATGGCATGCTTCTTTAGGCTGATCCCAGATAGATGATCAGCCATAACATTTTTCCTATCTGTTCTATGCATTATAGTGAGATAAAATTCCTGAAATAGCAAAAGCCAACTCCATACTCTATATGTTGTTTGTGGTTTATTTAATAGATACCTTAGTGGTCGGTGATTAGTAACTATGATGTATTTTACCCCTAGCAAGTAATGGAAAAATTTTTGGACAAAAAATACCATTTTCAAAGCCTCCCTTTTTGTGGGAATTTAATTCTTCTCTACTTTATGTTGATGTATTTAGGTAGTGATGTGTGTGAACACACTAGGACCGTCAGGGCACTTTTTTCCCTCTTTAGGAGGTTTTTTCCCCCGACTTGAATATACACCTTTAACCCTAATGGGTTACTTATCTTTGTACATTCTCTTGGTAATACATTCAGTATTGTGTGTTGTAATCCAAGCTTATTCTTCTTGCTTGTGCTGTTCGCATGCTTTCATAGACCTCAAACTCCAATGATTGGTATCAAAGCAGGTCTTCGCTTCATCTAGAGCGTCCTCGAAATGCCTCTAGTCACAATCTCATAATTGCACAAAAATTGGTGAGCATACTCAAGGCGATTAGGAGTTCAAAATTATTTGGCTCTGTAGTGTCGAAATCGCAATTTGAGCTCGTTTTGGCCTTTGTAGTGCATATATAGGAAATTTCATCTATTTGTGCCAAAGATATATACAGGTTTTGGTTTGCCAGTATAAGCTTCTCAAAGTCTACTACATGTTTAGCAAAACTCGATAAGGTAGTTCTATTCTACTTTTTGAGATAGACTCATTTTTCTGCATTAGGGTATTTTAGTCAATGGCCATTCCTGAAAGCAGTGATGTATTGGTTGTTGAGGATAAGTTGGATGGTACCAATCACCCACTATGGTCTTATATGATGGATCATGTTTTGCTTCCAAAAGGATTGTGGAACATTGTGTAGGGTGTTGAAAAACATCCTATTACACTTGCAAATATAGTTACTAAATCTAATGCAAATGGCATTGAAGGTGGTGATATTCTTTAGGTTCCTATGCATGCTGCAATTCCTGCTACACCTACTATAGAGCAACTTTGTTGGGATGGCAAAGATGCTCAGGCACATGCATTGATAGCCTTGTCTATCAAACGTGTCATTATTCCTCAAATTCGCTCTTGTAGAATAGCAAAGGATGCTTGGGATACACTTACCACTTTATACTAGGCAAGGAATGAGGCTCGTATTGCTTACCTCTAAAAATAGTTGGAGAGTGAGCACATGAATGAAGGAGATTCCATGGACAATTTTTCTCAAAAATCAAATATTTGAAGGAGCAATTGATTTCTGCTGATGAAGTCTTGCTTGACAGTTCACTTGTGCATATTGTTTTGAATGGTCTTCCAGATTCATATCATATTTTTGCTTCTACTCTTCGATTGATGATGAAAGGCAATCCAAATGCCTTAACTTTTGAGGATTTATTCTATGTTGTGTTGCAAGAAGATGCATCTAGGCATAACTGGTCCATGATGCGTGTTGTAGACCAAGATTTCTTGGCTAGTCAGAAGGGCAAAGGTAAATGGAGCTCATCTACTAGTAAGCATAAATATGCTAATTTTGCACAATCAAAGAAGGATTACAAAGATGAGAAGAAAATAGAAAAGTAGAAATTGGTTTGCAAAATACTTTGAAGGAAATGATCATGTCATAAAGAGTTGTCCAAAACTAGCTACAAAAGAGGCAAAGAAGAGAGACACTACTAATCTTGTGCAAAATGAAGAATGGTCATTTACTACTGTTTGCACTTATGACCCATCTTCTCATGAACACTGTATGTCTATAGTAGACTTAGATGTGTGGCACTTTGATAGTGGGACAACCAAACATATTACCTCGTAGCACAATTTCTTCACTTCACTTGATCCTGCCCCTACAAGGAATGCTACCACATGCACCAACCCTTCTTATCCTATCATGGGAGTTGGTAAGATCATTTTGACTACTACCAATGGTAGTTCTTTTACATTTTTGGATGCTTTATTTGTGCTAGGGATCAAGAAAAAATCTATTATCAGTTTCAAGATTAGCCAAGATCAGCTTGGTTGTGAAATTCATTGATGACAAATGTATAGTTCATGATCTATCAAATGGTGGCATCATTATTGCTTATGGCATTTTATGTTGTGGGCTATATAGGCTCATAGATTATGCAAAATGTGTGAATGATTCAACACATGCACTTCAAGGTTCTCAAGCTATGTCAGATGCAAAGCTTTGGCATGCACAATTTGGTCATCTGAATTTTGCTAGTTTGCTACACCTGCAGAAATATGAAATGGTTTCCCCTCTATACAAACTTGAGGCACTTGGTAAACATGTCTCTGAAGGCTGTATTTTGGGCAAAATGCAGCATTCCTCCTTTCCAACAGATGGTTCAATACGACCTACTGAGAAATTGGAGCTTGTTCATAGTGATGTTTGTGGTCCTATGCATACACCTTCTTTTGGGAACTATCTTTGCTTCGTGACTTTTAGTGATAATTTTTCCATGCATGTATGGGTATATCCACTGAAAGCAAAGTCCGAAGTGTTTATGTGCTTCAAAAATTTTTTGGTTTTGGCTGAAAATTTGTCAGCATGTAAAGTGGGAACCTTCCGTTTTGATCGAGGAGGGGAATATATGTCTTCTGATTTTAATGCATTTCTGGTTGAACATGGGATAAAACATCAGTGTACAGTGCCATATACACCTCAATAGAATATAGTTGTTGAAAGGAAGAATAGGTCACTCATGGAGATGGTGAGGTGTATGGTCAAGAGTCATGCATTACCACATAGTTTTTGGCTTCAGGCTATTATGTGTGCAGCATATACACTTAATAGGTGCTCCACTAAAGCATTGTATTCTATCACTCCATATGGGGCTTGGCATGGTTGCAATTCATATGTTTCTCACTTGCATATCTTTGGTTGTCTAGTATATGCACTAGTGCTTGAACAACAACATAGGAAATTGGATGATAAAGCACTGAAATGTATTTTTGTTGGGTACAGTTCTAAAAGCAAAGGCTATCATTTGTATCATCCACAGATTAAACACATTTTGGTTAGCCGCGATGTTGTTTTTGTGAAAGATGCAATTCAACCATTACTTTCATGTACTAAGAAGACATCACTTACCTCCAAAGATATGTATGATACTTTGCTACCTCTTTTTGTAGGTGGACAGTCTAGTGTTGGTCCAAATGAGGCAATTTCTCAGCCTTTTCAAGTTTCACATGATGATGTAGATCATTCCATTTCTGATGTAGATTTACATGATGCATTTATGGATGAGAGCGTTGATATATAGGAGGCAAAAACTATGCTTAAATGTCTAGTGTAGACTTTGGATAGCAAATTAGATGCACCTCTATCATATCATACTTGTTTAGGCTCTCATGATGCTTTTTTTTGCATCAGATTGCTATGCTATGGCTGCCTCTAGCCTTTGTGATTAGAATGAGCTTGTTTCATTTGATGAAGCATAAAATTTAGAAAATCGGATGGTTGATATGCAATCAGAATATGATGCTATTATGAAAAATGGTACCTAGTCTTTATGTGGCTTGCCTCGTTGTAAGGAGGCCATTGGCACTAAGTGGGTATAAAGCTTAAGCGTAAGCCTGATGGAATAGTTAAGTATAAGGATAGACTTATTGCAAAGGGTTATGCTCAAGAAAGAGGCATTGATTTTGATGAGACCTTTGCTCTTACGTGCTGAATGACTACTGTTCATAACATATGTGCACTTGCAGCTCACCATGGTTGAAACATACATTAGTTGGACATTAAATTTGCATTTTTGAATGGTGACTTGCATGAAGAAGTGTATGTTTTTCAGCCCCGTGGTTTTTTGCCGAAAGGGCATGAAAACAAAGTGTGCAGGTTGAAAAATGCATTATATGGTTTGAAGCAAGCACCATGTGCTTCGTATGAGAAGATACATGCCTACCTAATTGCACATGGTTTTGAGAACAATCCAACTGAGAGCATCTTATATGTTAAGCATGCAAATGATGTGCTTCTGATCATTGTTGTTTATATTGATGATATGCTAGTCACTAGTCCTCATGACAAGCATATTGCTGATTTTAAGGCTGGTTTGCATGCCTCATTTGAGATGTTAGATCTGGGGTTTTTGCATCATTATTTGGGCATTTAATTTATGTAAGTTTATGGCAAAATAGCTTTGTGTCAAACAAAATCTATTGACACATTATTGCAGTGTTTTGGCCTTAAAGAGTGCAAACCTATTGCCACTCCTATGGACACATGATTATGGTTGAGTCTTCATGATGTTGGAGATGCATTTGATGTTGTTCTCTATCAGTCGGCTGTTGGATGCTTGATTTACTTATGCATTACTCGACCATATATTTAGTTTGTTCTGTCACAGATGAGGAGGTTTATGCATTGCCTAGATGTCAAGCATTGGCGGGCAGTTAAGCAGATCTTTTCCTAGTTAAGTGGTACTTGACTACTTGGATTGTTTTATCCCAAGGGGAATCTCTACCACCAGATTTACATGCTTTTTCTAACTCTGACTAGGCTAGTTGTTATGACACTCATGTGTCCACTAGTGGTTTTTTATTCATGCTTGGTAGCTCATGCATATCTTGGTTGAGCAAGAAGCATCCTATTGTAGTCGTTTCTAGTTGTGAGGCTGATTATAGGGTAGCTTTCATAGTGATTGTTGAGTGTGTGTGGCTCAGATGCTTTATGGCTGATTTGGTTGTTGGTCATTCTTGCCACCACCATCTTCAGTGACAGTTAGAGCGCATTGGCAATTTTAAGGAACCATGTGTTCCATGCTCACACTAAGGACATTGAGGTGCACTATCATTATGTCAGGGAGAGGTTCTCTACTGGAGAGATTAGTTTGGCATATGTGCCTGCGTAGGAGAACATTGCAGACCTTTTCACAAAGGCTCTACCTAGGGAGAAATCAAAGCTTTTCACAAAGCTTTGGGCTTACTTCCCTTTGTGGATTGATTGCACATGACTTTGCACCTCCTTATACATGAGTGCCAGCTCCTTGTTCATTGCATCACTCCTAGGGGGATTTGTTGATATATTTAGGTAGTGATGTGTGTGAACACATTAGGACAGTTAGAGCACTTTTTTCCTTCTTTAGGAATTTTTTCCCTCGACTTGTATGTATGCTATGTAACCCTAATGGATTACTTACCTTTGTGCATTCTCTTGGTAATATATTCAGTATTGTGTGTTGTGCTTCAAGCTTATTCTTCTTCCTTGTGCTATTCACATGTTTTTGGAGACCTCAAACTCCAATGCTTGAGTAAAAATCTGACTTGCATACTGAATGGGCCTATCCAACTTATACTCATTGTGTTGTGTGAGAATTGCTCCCACTCCATAGGCACTTCCATCTACATGGACATGGAAAACCTTAGACCAATCGAGTGTGACAAGAATTAGCATGGCCACCAACTTGGATCTCAACATCTAATAAGGCATTTCCTCTTCATTATGCCACTTGAATGGGACTTATTTACCTGTGAGCCTAGCCAATGGTCTAGCTATGTCTGCATACATCTTAATGAATCTGATGCAGTAACCATATGAACCAAAAACTTTGAATTTCTTTTGGTGTTTTGGGCTTAGGTATCTTTAATATGGCTATGATTTTATTTGGATTAGGTGCCATACCTTTAACAAACACCACATGTCCAAGGAGCGTACGTTTTGTCACTAGGAAGTGACACTTATTAGGACTCAAATTCATCTTTTTTTCCTTGCATCTATTGAAGACCTATTGTAGTTGGATCAAATGATCATCCAAGTAGTCCATAGGAGTACTTGTGCAAGTACCTGAGAAGGATGAAAAATCATCTATGAAAATCCAAAGAGCCTCCAAAAGTAAAGGTCCAAAAATAAGATTGGTTGTTCCAATGAAAGTGGGTGGGGCATTTCTAAGTCCAAAAGGCATATTAACATAAACATATGTTCCCCATGGTGTAATGAAAGCTATCTTTCTTGAATCCTCAGAATGGATGGAAATTTGGTTACACCCACTAAATCCATCCATGAAGCTCTAAAGTGTATGTCCAGCCACTTCTTCTATAAATATTCTACAAAGGGCATAGGGAACCCATACAAAATTCTTATCTTGTAAAGTGCTCTAAAATCTACACATATCCTGATTTTGTTTGTATCCTTTTTGGGCACAATGACCATGGGAGAGAGCCACTCTGAGTGCTCCACTAGAATAATAATTCCAACATCCTCTATTTTTTGGATCTCTAGGTAGATAGCTTCAACATACTTTGGATTCAATCTATAGCTTTTTCCTCTTAGTGGAAGCTTGTGCTTCCCAAGACATGTAGGTAATCCTTCCAAATCCTTGTAATTCCATGTAAATAGATGCATGTAAATTTTCATAAAATAAGTTACCTTTGAAAGCATCTTTGGATAATTCCATAACCAAGTGGCCAATAATATAGGATGAGAGTTTTCCTTGTTACTTAGCTGAATTTCTTTGATAGGGTTCCTATCCATCAATGTGTCTAGATTTTCTTCTTCACGTTTGGGATCTTCCATCACTTTATCCCACATAGACTAAGTATCATATGCAAGAGCACTTTGGATATCAATTTTTCCTTCCTTTTCTTGCATCCACCATGTACGGATTTCATGAGTGGGAAAAGAAATATCTTCAATAGATTGTTTTACCATGCATGTAGTTTCCTTCTTGGTATTTGCATCAGCATCATCGATGTTACACTTAAGAGGTGTTTTCTTCCCTCTTCTATGGCTCATCATAGGTTCAGCTAATCCAACAACTTGAATGATCTCCTATTTTTTCTCGATGCTAGTATGTCCCTTGTTGTCTAGTCCTTGTTCCAAATATATCTATTTAAGATCTTTTACTGCATGTTTTATCCACATAGTATCCTTGCCCCAATCATGTAAAACATTGGCACACCTTAGCCAAGGTCTCCTAATCAACAAAAAAAGCCTCCATCTACCTATGGTAGTCTTAGTAAAATGAAGTCCAAAGTAAAGATGTTACCTTGTAGCTCAATTGGAACTGAAGGGACCACTCCCATTGGTTTTACTCTTCTTTGTTCAACCAATGTCACAGTGAAGTTGGTTGGTCTTTATGGTTGAATTCCAAGCTTTTCGATAGTATGTTCAGGCATCAAGTTAATGCATGAGCCATCATCCACTATAACTCCTTTAGATGTTGTCCTTTAATGGTGACATTGAGTCGCAAGATCTTAATCTATAAGGGGGGCTTTCCCAATTACTTTACCCTCATTGATAGCATTAGACTTTGCAACCAAAGTGGATGTGGAGGCTTCATCAATGATCTCCAAAACTTATTATCTAAATTTTACATCCATTTTTAATATATAAAAAATAATAACCTCCTTTTTAATGGATTTAAATAGACTTAAAGTCTCAGATTCCATAGGATCATGGGATATACGTGACTTCTCAAGCTTCTTTCGGGCCTTGTTGAATGCATGTCCAATGGCTTCACTTGTTCTTGTAAGATCTTCTTTTGGTTGTGTCTCTTCACTTGGAGTAGGTATGTCATCAAGTGTCCCCTTTTTTTGTTCAGTCTATTTGTACTTGACTCTTGGCACATTTCTTCTTGAGGGTATTTCCCTTTGTTCCTTGTCTGCATAACAAAAGATTCAATTTCTTCTAAATGAACCACCCTACCATATGGTGATGACATAATGATGTCTTCTACAACTCCTTCCATACTCACAGAGATCAGCTGAATATGAGGCCTTGATGTGGATGCTTCTTTCTTTGGAGAACAATTGTAGTGGTCTCTAGCTTCGGGGCAAGTTGTGCAAGGAGGAGAATCCTCTGGTAGAGGACACTTGCTTGGATAATTTACACACTCCCCACACCTAAAACAAATGATTGGCCTTCTAGGACCATTTCCAAAATTACCCCAATGATGTGGGTTGTGGATGTTACCTTGATTTGGTGTGGCCACCATTACATTTGGTGGTGGTTGGATCCCTCCTTGTCCCTAATGTGATTGTGCAAGAATTTCTCTTGAGTGGCATTCCTGAGCTTCATGGCCAGGTTTCATGCATAGCTAGCAAGTCACACTTAAAAGAGTGTAGACACTTACCACATGGCTCTATCTGCTACACATGGTGCACACTAGTCCACTTTTGATACCACTTCCATGAAGTTTTTGTTGCTCCTGTCAAAGTTGTGTAAATTATTTTGCATGGGCCTCCTCTTCATTTTGTAGTTTTAAGGCTTCAAATTCACGCCTTAGTTGTGTCACTACACTTTCTTCTTCTTCTTTGTGGGGCTTGTTTCTTATTAAGTTCTCAAGATCTTTCCTCAATTTTGTTACTGGGTCATTAGGTTCCACAAGCTATGGTAGACTAGAAGAGCCCAGTTCAATATTGGTGACTAATTTGCTCCAACCTTTTTTGGTAGAAACAAATTCATTAATTGTTGCTATGGCGACCACCAATTCCTTGATCTTGCACTGTGTGGATATTGCAAGTGGTTTAGCAAGCCACTTTTTAACAAAAAATTCATGGGGAGCATCTAGTGGTTTAGCCATAAGTGCTTTGGCTCTAATAACAAATTCAAGAAATTTCTCCCCTATACCTAGCTATAGTTCTCTATTCTTCAATGATGTTTTCTATTGTATTTCCATGTTGAAACCTCCTCCATTAAGTCCCAAGTAGCAAAATGGTTGTCAAAAAATTAATTAAAGCAATTGTTTGCTAGACCTTCCAATGTTGTTGGGAAACGGATTAGAAATGCATCTTCTCTTCCCATTAACCCCCTTGTTTTACATAGGGCTAAAAATTACGTGACATGCTCATCAAGATCTTCATGTGTTGATCCTCTAAAGGAAGGAAATTTGATATTCAATCGTGAAAGTAAAGTTTCTAAGTCTACTTGAGCTGCCATATTTCCTACTAATGATGTGGATGAAAGAGGACTGGTTGACCTGCGCGTGACTTTCCTTCTTGTTGTTTTGAAAGAAAATCCTAAGGTTTATGAACGGGTTGTGGTCATGAGCTGCACATCCTTATCCTTAGGCTTAAGTTAAATTCCAAGGAAAAGGAAATGTTACCTCTTCAATTATAGTGTCAACACATTTGCACTTCTTCTTCACTTTGTAATTGTGGTCATCCTAGCTCAAGTTGCCTTGCCCCAATGGGCGTGCCTAATTTTGTTGGGGGACTCTTTAGTCGAAAGGGTCTTGAGTGTTTGTAGGAGAAGAATGGAGAAGAAGAAGAAAGATAGTTGCATTGGAAGCCTTTGTGTCTTGATTAGTATAAAAGAATACAATAGATTTGTCTAGAATAAGACAAAATGTTCTCTATGCATAGTAGTTAAGCAAAAGAAGTACACAAATATCACAATTACTTGTGCAGTCAGCCTCTGTGCCGATCCTTCACCTTGTCTAGGTAGCTTGCCCTTTGTGCACTCCTTGCACTCAAGCTTCCAATAAATTTGAAGGCTTGGTCATCTACTATCAACTTGCAATATCTCCTTGATGATACTTTGCCACACCTTAGTCTCTCTCTTAATTACTGTTTCTGCACTCTCTCTACATACTTTGTCATCTCCTTTGCACACTTTGTGTCTCCGTGCACTGTCCAAGTGTGGGTGTCTTGCTCTCTCTTGATCTCCAAGTGTAGTGTATGCCCTTGCTCTCTTAGTCTATCTCCATGAATGCTCCTTTATGGTGTGTTGACTCCTCTTACATACTCACTTCACCTCTCAAATATTTGTCATCTTGATGCTTACTTTGTTGTCCAAAGAACCTTCCCATGTAACGATGAAGAACTCCCTATTTTTTCATGTAGTGATTTTATGAAAAATAGAACTTTAAATGGGGGGGGCTACATGTAGGCTCTTGTGTATCGTCTTCACTTCCTCTTTTCCACTTTTTGACCTTAGTTTCTACAAAATGTCAGCATAAGAGAGGGTTCACCTAGACCTTCCATAACACTTAAAAAGCCTTGAAAAACCCTCAAAAGGACCTTTTTGCAACTTGCATTTAACTTTTCCTTTGAGATCATTGTGAAACAAACTACTTGTGCACCCATGCCCTTGGCCAGTTGTCAACCACCTGTGCACCACTTTGCCAAGTCACCACTTTGACCATCTCAACAAGCTTCATTAGACCTACTAAGTCACCTTGGGCATCACCAATGCTCGTAGTAAAAATTAAAGATGGCTCTATGAGACTTTGTATAGGATATAGAGCATTAAACAAGGTAACGATCAAAAATAGGTTTCCAATGCCTAGGTTGGAAGACCTATTTGATGAGTTACATCAAGCTAGGTAATTTAGCAAGATTGACCTTAGCTTAGGATATCATCATATTAGAATTAGCACAGAGTGTCCCTACAACTACTTTTAGGACTAGATATGAGCACTATGAGTTTTTGATGATGTTGTTTGGTCTCACCAATCCTCTTGCCACTTTCATGAAGCTAATGAATAGTGTTCTATGAACATATCTAGGGCAGTTCATAGTAGACTTTTCGGATGATATTTTGATATATAGTAGATCAGAGATGAAAACTTGGAACAGATGAGAAAATTATTCCAAGTCTTACGAGAAGATTCACTCTATTCTAAGGAATCAAAGTGTGAATTTTTTAAATTTGAGGTCAGATCCCTGGTCATATAGTCTCCCAAACCAGAATCCAAATAGATCCTGATAAAGTGTGGGCTATTATGCAATGGCCACATCCCAAGAACTTGGAAGAGCTTTATATCTTCTTAGGTTTATCAAGTTTCTATCATATATTCATTAAGAACTATGCCAAATTTGTTGTTTTGATGACATAACAACTTAAAGGGAAAGGGAAAAAACCTTTCATTGGGGAGACAAACATAAACAAATTATAGAAAAATTGAAGGTATTGATTACTATAGCTCCACTTTACAATTAGCGGATCCTAATAAACCCTTTGTGGTTGAGACTGATGTGAGTGATTTTGATATGGGAGCGGTTTTCATTCAGGATGATCGGTCAATAGCTTTTGGGAGCCAAAAGCTAGAACTGGCTTGGAAGAATTACTTTGTCTATGAGAAGGATTTGTATGTAGTTATCCATGCTTGAAGAAGTGGAATCATTACTTATATGGAGCCAAGGTGGTAGCAGTTAGGGCACTCAAAGACCTATAGGACAAGGAATCCAATGAAGGGAGTCAGAACAAAGAGAAGGAACAAGTAGGCAAGGCAGTCAACGAAGATCCAACAAGTAGGCCATTCAGTTTTTTTCCCAACTTAAGCTCTTTGTAACAGTGATTTTCATCACTTCATGAACATTGTAAATACTGTTTTTGGTTGTGTCGACTCCATTTTGTTCAAGCCGAGGAGTCCTCGAGCTTGAGGAGCATTAGAAGTATTTATGTATCAATTTTCATGATTTTTAGAGCTCGTTTGAACCTCCAAAATAGCTTAGGAACCTAATTTTTAACTAGGTCAGACACTAGGTCTGGACAGGACCAAAGCTAGTCAAAAACTATAAAAAGAGCTAGAGAGCTCATTTTTGGGGTTAGCTTGTTAGTGATTTGAGCTTGTACATGAGACATTTTGAGTAATCTAAAGAACTCCATTGTTTCTCTCTTTGTTCTTGCCTTGTGTGCACGTGTGTGTGTATGTGTGTGCATGTTTGTGTGCTTCTCACTCACTCACTTGTGCCATCACTTGTCTGAGGCCTTCATACCATCCTCATGTCTTCCCGGATTGACATTAAAGGAGGTGCTACTCATCATTGAGCTACACCAAATTTTGGCACCGTTGCCGGGGATCGAGCTTTGAGGAAAAGCGTGTGATGGTAAGACGTAGAGTTGAGACGTTGGATTTATAGGTATTTTCTTCAATCTTATCTATTTCCTTTTGTTTTCTTCACCATCTTCATCACCATTAGCATCATCACCATCTCCCACCTCCATCTCCATCATCGTGAAATTTTTGGTTTTTTGGTCATATCACCCTTTCCATACCATTCCCCTCATTTCATGTGTGAGAGAGAGCGAGAGAGTGATTGTGTGCTAGTGTTTTGTGTGTTTTCTGAGATTCTCTACAGGAATCAGCATCCCCAATAGCTGCACCAGCTCCAACAGGTAAAATTTTTTACTGTGCAGGTCTCGAGGCATTGACCTCTATCAATCATGACCGACAAAAAAAATCAACCATTTTGCTAAACTAAGTGCATAAATGTGATGTGTAGGCCTAGGGTATCTTAAAAGTGTGCTTAAAATTTTTAAATGGATCAGCTTTCTGTCAATCGCGATTGACCCATCGATTGCGACTGACAAATGACAACGGACACTTCTCTACAGACATGTCAATCACGACCGACAGAGTCCACGATTGATTGACCACGATTGACAAAGCCTTCGTGTGTCACATGTCAATCACGACCGACCCATCGATCACGATTGACCCATCGATCGCGATTGCATCGATCACGATTGACCCATCAATCGTGATCGATAGCCCCGACGGACCTATCCATCGTGATCGACTCAGTCAACAATCGTTTGACCACGATCGACAGAATTTTTGAGCCACGTGTCAATCACAATTGACCCATGAATCGCGATCGATAGCCATGACAGACCTGTCAATCGCGACTGACACATCGATCGTGACTGACACATCAATCACGATTGATAGACCACTCGATCGTGATTGACAAGCAAATTTGGCATGTTTTAGGGCAAAAGATATTTGGTCTATTTTTGGCCAAAATTTGGGAAACATTAAGGATTATTAGAGCATAACAAGGCCTTAGAAAACACTGTGAGCTATTCCTGTTTGCCTGTTAGCCTGTGGTGATCCTGTTTTAGCCCTAGAACCCTGAATAGACATAACTTCCTCATACGAACTCCGTTTTTAGCGATTTTGGTCTTGTTGGAAAGTTATAGATAGGGTATTTTGAAGTTGACCATACCCCGGGGGAAGAAAACTGAGGGATCTCTGGGATTGTTTTCCATAAAGACAAAGGACAATTTGGGCTCTGAAGTACATGAAAGAAAATGGTTTGTTATGTCATTTGAAGTTAAATCTTGAGCTAACTTTGGGACTCTTACAGGTCCATTGAGAGCACTAGAGGGCATCTAAAGCAAGGGCATTCTGCAAGCTTGAGAACAGGGTTCTTGAGCACCAACGAGCAAGGGATAAGCAAGTGAGGTAAGATCATTCTTAAATCCCTTTGTTAATTCCTAGCTTAGGCTATGAACGGACAACATTGAAAGTAAGTTAGGGTGATGATAAGCACAAGGCAAGTTGAAGACTATCTAAGTAATCAAGTTTAAGTCAAGAGATAACCTGTGCATGTGATGACAACCTTAAAGGAAAGAACTAATTTTAATGCGATCAACTCCAAGTGCAAAAATTCATTCAAGTATTCTGACGACGCAAATCAGTCAAGATCATAAAAACGATAACAAAATAAAAAGAATCCAGTGATTGATAAGAAAGAATCAGCAACGCGGTTGTACTTTGGGAAAAAATTGGGATTGTTCACTTAGGCATATGAACCTTAGATCAGGACGACACCTAGGAAGAGAAAGACAAAGCCTTAGGTCCTCAGAGCAGAGTGTCACTCACACTGCTAGATCTTGGGCCCAACAGCTGAGTGCTTATCTGCACTACCCTAACCCTGAAACTAACGAATCAGAGATGTCTCATGGTATGGAGCAACCCACAAGAAGTTCAAGTGTGGCCTAATTACAAAAGGTCGAAGGTCTTTACAAGACGCAATTGGAATACCTTAGGACCAACCGATTAGGTGCTTGCATTTATGAGGACGACTTAAGAAGATCTGTGGTCGAGATCAAAAACCCAGATCAGGCTATTGGATTGGAACATCCAGTAGTCAAGTTTGAAAATGGTGCATACCTAGATAAAGAAGGGACCATGTATGTAGTCACCAATCACCTAGAAAGGACAGACGGATTTGGTTCCCAGAAACGGGCATAGGTTACATAGAGCAAGGGAACATAGGAGGAGAGCCTAGAACCCCTTGAGGTAAATCAGTCCCGACGAGAATCATCAATCCCGAGTGGGTCTAGCAGGAAAATAAGAGCATAGACCTGCTCTTAAATCGAGAGACTGACGAAGCCTTTTGGAGGTATAAGCCCGATCAGCCAAATGAGGTAGGAACGCTAACGATCTATGAGTTTAAAGACCCTGATAATCCAGGCAAGGTGACTACTTAGACAATACTGCAGAGAGAGTCTTCATGGTCACAGATCATGGAAGGCATGCCTACACTTGGAAGGGAGACCTTGTTTTTGTTCATCCAAGATCTAATTTCTCCTATAGTCACCAAGGAGCTGGCACATCCCAAGCTCATGGAGCTCACAGGGACAGAAGTAGAGATAGGCCAAAAGTAAGTTTTGCCGACCCCTTGGGAAGAGAAAGGATGAGAACAGAGACGGATAGAGAGGAAACTGAGAGACCTAGAGCCCCAAGGAACCAAAGGAATGCTGATGATTTTCCTTTGCCAAGGCCTAGAGAACACACTAGGACCTTAAGACCAACCCAGTTGGTTAAGTCCATGAAGAATTACGTCGATGGCACTGGAGACTCATACGATCATGTGGCCGAGTTAAGGCAAGTCTTGAGAGCTGAACAAGTTAAGGACCTATTCACGCAGTACAATGCTTTTGGTCTAACCCTTAGGAACACAGTCCTTATTTGGTTTCAACCACTCCATGAGCGGTAGCTCAGGAACATAGATCAACTTCTAGAGGCTTCCATTACCGAATTCTCTAAGAGTGGTATATGGCATAATACTTCCTCACTGATTCATAGTTTTAAGCAGACACCTCAAGAGATGGTTAGATTGGAAGGAAGAAGGTTTAGGCAATACTTAGAGAGATGTCATGTTCCTGAGTTACCCACTCCAGCCAAACACGTGGCTTTATTCTTAGATGGATTGCTGAGTACCAAGCTGAGATCATATGTGTATTTGAAGGACCCCAGAACCATAGAAGAATGTGTGCGCACGTGCATAGACATAGAGGATAATCTAGGAGAGGAGTTGGAGCTTTCAAAAATCTACAAAGATTTTGATAGCTCTACCAGCCTCTCTTCCAGACAATCCACATCCATTGAGGAACTCGCAGAGAAGGTGGCTCAGAAATTAGGTGTCTCAAGCAAACAGATACCCCGATTTACCCTAGTGAGGTGGTGCTATACTTGTGGAGGTGACCATATGGCAAGTGTATGTCCCATTATGGCTCAACCCCAAGTAAATCCTAGTATCCAGTACTGCACCATAGAGCAAAGATAAACAACTACACTGCACAAGACTACCCCTATAACAAACAAACTATCAAACAAAATTACCCTTAGCCATATCCACAACCAGGCAGGTTCCAGAACGGTAGTGTTGGCTCAAACCATGTTTGAAGCCAGTTGCCTCTTCAACAAACTCTTGCTCAGCTAAGGCACAGTTGCATTTTGATGGACCGTTGGAGAAGTTAGAGAGCATAATTGCAAGATCTGGCAAGGAAGCCACCTCCCAAGGAAGAGACAAGGCAAGTGAAAGAATAAGCATTCCTCCCCAGGAAGCTTATGTGCCTAACTCCACTGAACCATACACCTCTTCTTCTATGTATCGGTATTCACGAGAATTCCTACGAGAAATTCAAGACGAGAAGTGGGCTAAGGAAAGTGAAGCTCCTCCTCCCATTGAACTTGTGGATGAAGTGCATGATCAATTCCCACAAGACATTCTTCCATTTATGGAGAGAAGGAGAGTGCCCAATCTCATGAGAGATTAGAATTTGAGTCTAATTCCTTACAAGAACTACCCCATTTCACCGGCCCATGGGAAGCTAAGTCTACTTGTATGAGAGCACCCACGGTCATGGTAAGAAACGAAGACTCAGTCATACCTAGGAACACAGAGGTAGTGAAAAAACACTAAAGTGCAGTGCAATCTCACTTTAGAGGAGCTACTCAAGGTTAGGCCAGAACTATGGAAACATGTAGTGAATCAAGTTCCAGAAGTAGCAAAACCTTGTTCCCAGGTAGGATCTCATAGAACAGTGCCAGAAATACCATTGGACAAGATAGGCAACATGACCGAAGGAGAAGAAGAAAACACCTATCTTCCCATTACCCATCAAGGATACACAACCAAGGCAATTTTGGACTCAGGTGCAGGTGTTGCAATTGCTACCACTTCCCTATGGAAGTGTTGGGGCCAGCCAGCACTCAGGCCAATGAGAATGAAATTGCAGATGGTCGATGGTCACATTGAGAGACCCTTAGGGTTGCTAGAAGGAATAACTCTCACTACATGTGGCGTAGAGTTTGAGCATACTTTTGCTATATGTGACTTTAGCAAAAATCAGGCCTATGAGATGATTTTGGGAAGACCATTTATGTGGCAGTTGCAAGTGGTACAAGATTGCGGAACCAATTCTTTGTATTTGCAACACTTAGGTGTCACAAGCAAAGACAATCTCAAGGATTACTCTCACATAGACGTACCCCCATCCAATGGAATCCCATCCATAGAGCCAAGGATGATACTGAGTCAGTGCATTCCATAGGATCAGGATCCTCATGGATGCATGAAGATACCCACTTATGGATGTGTAAAGTAGCAGTAGAAGAAGAGAAGAGAGAAAAAGCCAGAGAGGTAGGTGCAAAAGAAACCCATAGATCAGTTCAAGACCCAGCCTATGCATCGGTAGTATTTCCTGACGAAGAATTTGAACCTCATGGTTGGGCGGAGATTTTAGCAACAATGGATGTAGCCATCAATGAAGAACAATGGACACCCCACTGTGACGAGGATGGCTATGACATTTCAGTCTTCACAATAGAGCCAATTATGTATGATTCGGTTACAGAAGAATGCGAACCTAGTACTAATGCATTCGAGTATGCGAGTGACTCCGATCTAGAGTCAATCATTATGGACCCACCTTTTGCATCATATGAGGAATATTTCTACGAAGTAGAAGTTCATCCTCAGAGACATGAAGAGCTTACGAATGATGTGAGCTTAACCACACAAGTAACCACTAAGAATGAGGGCAAGAAGAGGAAGAAGAGAGAGGTCACACCAGAGGAGGAAGAATCTTTGTTTGAGGTCACTGATAATTTTAAGAAGTATGAGATAGAAGATAGGAGAGTCATGGTAAGAATGCCTAAACGTGATGCACAATCCAGAGAGGCCTATGATAACAAAGAAACCACCAAGAAAATTGTGGTAGCCATAGAAGAAGGAGAAGAAAGATGCACGTACATAGGACATGACCTAACTGACAAAGAGGAGCATGAGTTAATAGCCTTGCTAAGAGAATACAAAGATGTATTCACTTGGAGTTACAAGGATTTGAAAGGTGTAGACCCTTACATATGCTCACACACAATTCCCATGACCTCAGATGCCAAACCCTCCAAGCAAAAGCCATACACATATTACGATAACTATGTTGCTAAGATCAAAGAGGAGATAGATAGACTGGTGGAAGCTCGATTCATCTATGAAATGAGCACACATAGTGGGTATCCCCCATTGTAGTGGTGCCCAAGAAGAATGGAAAGTTACGTGTATGCATTAATTTGAAGAAGTTTAATGCAGCCACCATTCGAGATAACTATCCACTTCCTATTATGGAGCATCTCCTAGAAAGAGTGGCAGGCAAGGAAGTGTACAGCTTCCTTGATGGCTTCTCGGGTTACAATCAAGTAGCCATTGCATTAGAAGATTAGCATAAGACGGCTTTTGCGACAGAGTGGGGCATATTTGCTTTTTGGGTAATGCCATTTGGTCTAACCAATGCACTTGCAACCTTCCAGAGACTGATGTGCCATGTGTTTAAAGAGTTCTTGAGGAAGAATTTGGAAGTCTATGTTGATGATCTCTGTGCACATTCCAACATTAGACAGACACATATACCTGAACTCAGGCAAATCTTTGACAAATGTAGAGAATATCAGGTCTGCTTGAACCCATAGAAGTGTGTTTTCATGGTCAGGCAAGGCAAGATTCTAGGACACATAGTGTCAAAGAATGGCATATCCACGGATGAACAGAAAGTGAGAGCTATCGCATAACTGCCTAGGCCAAAGAATGTCAAGGAAGTGCAAGCTTTCATGGGGCATTGTGGCTATTATCGATGTTTTATACACATGTACGCCTTCATTGCAAAGCCTCTGTACGGACTTTTGACCCATTTTGAGTGGACGGATGAATGTGAGAACACCTTCAACGAGCTTAAACAGCAATTATGTTCAGCACCAATCTTGAGTACACCGAATTGGAACAAGCCATTCCATGTCCATGTGGATGCATCCAATTATGCTATTGGGTGTGTATTGGCACAACCTACTAGTGAAGGTAATATGGATCTTCCAATTGCCTATGCTAGTAGACAGCTCACTACAGCTGATTGAAACTATACAACCACCGAACGAGAAGGATTAGGCATCGTATATGCAGTTAAAAAGTTTAGGCACTATTTTCTTGCAAATAAGTTTAATATTTTTACTGGTCATCAAGCACTGTTGTACGTGGTAAACAAGCCATGCAATACAGGAAGATTAGTAAGATGTTTCCTCTTACTAATGGAATATGACTTTGAGGTTGTGGTGAGGAAAGGCAAGACTCATTTGAGAGTAGACCATCTCTCTAGGCTCAAATCGGTAGAGACCCCACAAGGAGTATCAGATGAGCTTCCTGATGCTTACTTGTTTAATTTGGAAGTTGTTCCTCAGTGGGCTAAGACATTAGTGCTAGTATTGACATTCGGACCCAAACACCCAGTAATGAATACTCAAGATAGGGAGGTACTAAAAGCCCAAAAGTACCATATTATGGCAGGAAGTATGTACAAGCACATAGATCAAGGGATATTAGCTTGTTGTGTGGAGGAGGATGAGTACGCGAAATGGTTGCAATTAGCACATGTAGGTGCATTAGAGCAACACTATCCAAGGCAAAGAACTTTACAGACACTAAGGAGACTCGGAGTGCAATGGCCAACTATGGAAGCAGATGTCCATAAACTGTGTAAGGAATGCCCAGTCTGTTGTATTAGACCACCTGTGGAGCATGCTGCATTGTACCAAGTGTCTCTAATACTAGATTGGAGTGAATCATTAGTAGCCTTTCTGAGGATGAAAATATTCCCTCTAGATATGACCCTCGCTAGGTGAAGAAGTTTGGAACAAGAAGCCCTAGACTACTCACTCATTGGAGATAACTTATACAAGCGTGGTAAAGATGCTTACCTCAGATTATGTGTCCATGAGAGTGAATATCTTAAGATCTTGGAAATTGCTCACCAAGGTGTAGCAGGAGGACACTTTGGACCAGACTGTGTGATTAAGGCAATCCTATTTGCAGGCTTGTGGTGGCCAACTCTTCACATGGATGCGAACTCAGTATTCTATATGGAAAAATGAGATGCCTTTGAAATCTATGATGGGTGGACGTGCATTCTCTAAGTGGGGAATAGACTTTGTCGGTCCTATTAGCCCCCTAGCTAAGGGTTCCCATGTTGAATACATTATTGTGGCCACTGATTATCTAACAAAGTGGGTAGAGGTAAAAGCTACGACAAAGAATGATGCTCAGATGACAGCTAAGTTCTTATTTGAGAATGTGTTCACTCGATATGGGCTACCTATAGAGCTAGTAAGTGATAGAGGCACTCACTTCTTGAATGAAGTCATTAAAAATTTGCTCCAAGAGTTCTTGGTGATACACAAGAAGTCTGCCCCCTATCATCCACAAGCTGATGGGCAAGCCAAAAGCAACAATAAAATTCTATGCAATGTGCTGACCAAATTAGTGAATAATAAACGCTCTGATTGGGACAAATAGCTACACCATGTTGTTTGGGCATATAGGGTTGCCTATAAAACGGTACTCCAAGCCACTCCCTTTCATATGGAGTTTGGCCAGAATGCAATGCTACCATTGGACTTCTTGATACCTACACTAAAAGTAGCACAGGAGCACGAATGGACAGGTCATGAACTCTCTTCGAGGATCTTTGATCTTGAACGGCTAGGTGAAACCAGATTGAGAGCTGTCGCAAGGATTTATGCAGCGAAGAAAAGACAAAAGGCATACTTTGATGCCCATGTGAAGGATAAAGGCTTGAAAACTGGAGACTTAGTTTTGGTGTATACCCTGAAATAACATGCTAGAAAGCTAGAGAAGCGTGGCTATGGACCCATGATTATTAATATAATATCAACAAGTGGAGCAATCCAAAACAACTGAATCAATACAGCCAAGGAACGCAGAGAAGAGGAAAAACGAATTCGAGAAGAAGCGCAGGCAGAAGCCTTGGAACACATCCGAAGAATGAAATTGAGAAGACAGGGTAGAGATCAGCCTAGGACAGAGGCTTATGCAGCTCCAGGGTATCACATGGCTATGTGTGAAGTCTCAGGTGTAAGTTCCCATAGAATAATTGATCGACGTCCTTTTGTAACCTTAGAGATAGGATAAGGAAATAGTGCAAGGATTGTACGGGCTTTGATTGACTCAGGTGCAGCCACTAGTGTTGTTAAACTTTCTTACTATCAAGAATTGAACTTAAATGTCAATCCTATAGAACCATACCTCATAGGATTGGGAGGTTTGGAAACCCCTTGCATGGGCGAGGTGGAACTTCCGTTCTACATTCAAGATACTATCATGACAGTTAAGGTGCTAGTGTGTCAAGACGAGGATCTCACTGAACCTCCTATCTTGGGGCAAGATAGGATCTACGATCATGCAGTCAACCTAAACCTAAGAAGTGGACTTCTTCAAGTCTAGGTAAATCAGAATCCCATTATAATCAAGTTAGAAAATGAAGCACTCAAGGAACTAGGAAAGGCACTAACTCCTGGTCCTTCCAGGAGTACACATGAAGATGACGATGCTATTCTTGTCCAAAACTATGTGATGCAGAGGGATGATCTTCTCAACAAAGAAGTCAAGGATACGATGGAACTCCCTTCTTTTCCAAAAGTGATAGGGATACGACAACCAAAGGAGTACCAAATGCAGAAGAAGACAACCTATGCTTGAAGCCACAGGAAAGTACAAAGCAAGGTGTCTCAGCCACCAAAACAAGTATGGGTACGGAAAGGCAAGCATCCTGTTGCGATCAAGTTACAACCACTGACCAAATGTCATACTAGTGATCAGTGACAAGACACAAATAAGCAGTCTTTCAAAAATTCTTCTACGGAAGTAAAGTCCATCTAGGTACCCAAGAAGTCAATGAAGGCCGACCCACAATTAAGACACATTTGGGTGCCTAAGGCTTGCTTGCGGGCTCAAATGGCCACCCTTAAGCTTCATGAGACAAAGCTCCACTCACACACAATCACACATGTTCCAAACGGCACTAATAGGTACACTTGTAAATGGGTCCCTAAAAAGCCTCATTTTCAAGTAGTCACTTTTGTAGAGTCTCCCATAGCCCACCGATGATCACATTGTAAAACCATGCATTACATTTGGCGACAAAACGCTTGTAATAGACCCCTCAACCCCAATTTGTAAATTCATCTCCACCTACTAATTGCATCATCCTCACACTGCATCGTTCCACTTAGCTCATCGGACTATTTGTTCACTAACTACACATGCAATCATTGAGCACCAATTGACTCACTAACTCGTCACGGTGCCTCATGTTAATGTTGTAATGGGGACAAATTGTCATATCTTGTCCACTACAATGTTAACATGTGCTTCTATATTCTCACAGAATCGGCAAGCAAGAAGTAACATGGCAGAAGCAATAGGAACCAGTTCCCAGGCGCGATTCAGTACCCAAATAGTGGACATTGAAACTCTCCTCCTCGAACCACAACTAATCGAGAGGCCTCAGGAACTCACGGCAGTGCATGTCCTTCCAATTCAGGACCCTCCGTAGGGGCACACATCACAGGTCGGCAAACATGCACATTGGTTCAGTGACGTCGCAGGTCCATTAGGGGAGGGCACATACTTTTGGGAAGCTAAACTAGAATTTAATGGCAAGTGGGGAAGGTACCATTTCTTCACTCATGAGTTCAAAAATTATCAGAATGTAGAAGTGATGAGATCAATATGGAGCAAAGCTGGCTAGATAGCTACTTCAGAGCACAATTGCCTAAACCTGATTTTTTGCGTTGTTCCTACCTGATCGACACTATCACCCTTAGCAAAGCCAAAGGAGGTGATAGTACCTTTGTGCTTCCCTCATTAATGCCAGGCCATGAGCTAAAAAGATTCAAACTTACCCTCAACTTAGTATGGGAGGCCCTGGATATGAAGGGTATGCACATCCCCACAGAGAAAGAAACATTGATTCCGAGGAGAATGAAACACAAAGATCTCAACAAACTGAAAGATATGGTAGCAATGACATTGATCATCACCCTCCATTTGCGCACAATCATGCAACACTTTGCCTTCCCAGCTCAAGAACGCTTCACCATGCCACCAAAAAGAATTTGGTTTAGCTTGTACTTGGCTGAGACAGAAAATCTCACACTCAATCTACCCCACTGGATCATTGATCAAATTCACTTAGCTCATCAGTGCTGGAACAAGAAACATAAGAATCTGCTTCATGGATGTTGCGCACTTACAAGGATCATTTATAGGTGCCTAGCTTATGATGTGCCCATTCAAAGAGCATTGGTGTGGTCCCGAACCCAAGAGTTCTAACAACAGGGCCACCATCTAAGAAAATGAGAGGAGCAGTCCAAATACCTTGTGCCCAAGCAATGGGTGCCACCCTCATACCAGAAGTGACACCACCTCAAACAAGATGTGTTCGCCCATTTACTATTCGCTTACCCAGGCTAAGTGCAGAAGGGCCCAATCTTGTTTTTCCTCCGATTCCTAACTTGGAGTTCCCATAGGGCTACACTCTAGAAGATTTAATAGATGAAGAAATTGCCAGGATGATTAATGAGGCTAATCTTGAGACGAAGGAAGAGCAGGCCCGAGGACCGCAACCAACCACAGGGACTTCAGCTCCTACCCAACCTGAAATAGTGGATGTAGACAAAGATGAAGAAGAGACCGATGAAGCGGAATCAGACACAAAACACAACCAAGAGCACGAGGAAACTTCAGAACTAGCAGGTGCCCCAACCTAAGATCAAAAGATTGTATGAGACCATGAAACGAGTCTAGGAGCATCACAAGTTGTCACTGGAAACAGGGAAGATGCTTATAAGTCAAATGTTAGGAGAAGAAGGGGTAGATGAACAGTTTATTGAATCATTGAACCTGCATGCAGATGCGCTTGGCTTGGATGAAGCCATTCATTCAGCTCTTGCCTACATTCATCACTTTGAGCAACGAGTGCCTACCTGCCCCTTCGCTCCCAGAAGCAAATTCACATAGATGTATCGACACAGGAGACACCACACAGACGGTAGAACACCATGAGGCACTGCTATCACCACATTCCTCACCTCTCACTGCACACTTCACTTCTCCCCAAGACACCACAACCCTAATCTCCACCACCACCAGACATGTTGTAGGAATTCCTCCTTCCTCTCGCACCCAACTTGAAGGGGTTACCATACCTACATTCACAACACTGTTCACTGACATCACATCCACCCCACCCTCCATTCCCATTTACGTAGTCACACATACTTTTGACACTATGGAAACATCACCAGCCACAACCCCCACTCCCTCCCCCCACACTACCACAATCTCCCATACCCCCTCCCCCCACATCACCTCTTGTTTCCACTTCATTCACTATCCCTTTCTCCTTCCCCATTCGCCCTGCATCCTCCACTTTCCCAGCAGCCTAAATGTAAATAATATGTTTTCTACATTACATCAATGTGTAAATCAGCTGCAGAATGAATATCAGACCCTAGAAGATCGTCATCGCCAAATAACTAAGGACCACCAGCAAGTACAGAAGCGGATTGCATCCCTAGAAGAAGAGAACGTCGACCTCAATCAATGTTATACTATGCTTGAACATGCCC
Organism: Ceratopteris richardii; assembly: GCA_020310875.1. NCBI lineage: Eukaryota > Viridiplantae > Streptophyta > Polypodiopsida > Polypodiales > Pteridaceae > Ceratopteris > Ceratopteris richardii. The sequence goes on from CM035408.1 coordinate 52,605,227, forward strand.
ACTAGATCCTATTGGAAGCTCCCCAGCAATCAGAATCATCCGACGTTAAAAAATTAAGAGCGTTACTTGAACTTTATGAGTCCGAGAATGTCAAAGTCCATCGTAATCTGACGTTACTAAGGAAGCACATGGCCACGGCTCTAGAAGAAAACAAACGACTTCAAAAGTAGAACGAAGAAAACCTAGAGGCAGTGATGGAAGGCTCCCCTCATGAGATCGGCCTAGAAAAGTTTAAGGCAGTCCCTTCAGAGACTATGAAAACAATCCTTGAAAGCTATGCTGACCTGCTGGAAGCGCACGACGATTTAGGGAAAGAGTGGGATACTCTTTGCCAACAGCTAAGGACGCAAGAAGAATAAACAAAGATCACAGATTCTACCACAACTACAGAAGAGGTGAATGCACTAAGGCAACAATGCCAACTTGCAAGGAAAATTACTTCAGTATGAAAGACAGCCCTCCTCGATCATAGAACCAGAACCAAATGAGTTGGTTCCCATAGAAGTAGATGATTCATATGAGGAACCATATGTTCCTATGCCGATGTCGGGTGGCCAACAAACCTCTGAAGGATTGGACACACTTGACGTAGAAGCCCCAGAATGGTTGCAGACGCTCGAAAAAAGGGCCAATACGCTGATGATAGAGTAGTGGTACAAATTCAGTCAATGTCTAAAGTTGAGGATACCATTATAAAATCAGAATACTTCCGACACATGTCTCATCACCGATGGATAGGCACAAATGACGATCAATATGTGCCCTATTGTGTGCTCTTAGCCAATTATAATACAGAAATTCAACGACGATGTGGCAAGGCTCCAAATTTCGCTACCCAATTCGGTCCTAATGACATACTTGAAAGAGCTACACAAGGATCCATCTTCCAACCTACTTGGCGACTGCGTCTCCTAGAAACCTATCCAAAAATGGTTCGTACATGGAATAATATGCCACTATTCATCAAGTACAATCCATGCTACATTCCAGTACTGAGAAGATGCACATGGCCTAACTTTTCCATCACTGTAAAGAATGTTAATGTGCAAAATGGCTAAATTACGTGTACCTTGCACCACCACGAGGACCGGCAATAGTGGCATGCATGATATCAACCATCCACCACTAGGGAGTCAAACTGCACAATGTACCTGACGTGATGGTAGAGATGTGTATTAAAATATTGGAATTGATGCTGGTCACGTTTCGAACCTTCAAGAACATCAAAGATCCGCATTTCTCAGGAGTCGGATTCACTGCAGGCAATCTCAACTTAGTATATGACATGAGGACATCCCCCTCCATTAAGGTGATATATGCATGGCATGCAAGAATCAAATACCTCCCAGACTGCTACATGCAAACATTTGAGGAGATGTTCATTACAGGGTTCTGGGAATACCATTCTGAAATATTCGTTCCCTGACCCTCACATCTCCTCCAACTCTTTGCTATCGAGAGAACCTTACACTCCGAACAATTGTGTCTACCACATCCAGACTTTCCAGGGCCAGTTGATTGGGATGCCCTACTAACAGATTTGGCAAAGGGATTGAGGTTGGAAGAGCACCACTTAGCTACTGATGTCATCGAATATTATGTGAAACGTTCAGCCTAACAAGGGTCTGTCAAAGACGACAGACGTGAGAGAGGGGGGTGTTGGTAGCATTCAGGGCACTCAAAGACCTACACGACAGGGAAGCCAATGAAGGGAGTCAGAACAAAGAGAAGGAACAAGTAGGCAAGGCAGTCAACGAAGATCCGACAGGTAGGCCATTCAATTTTTTTCCCAACTTAACCTCTTTGTAAAAATGATTTTCATCACTTCATGAACATTGTAAATATTGTTTTTGGTTGCTTTGACTCCATTTTGTTTAAGCCGAGGAGTCCTCGAGCGTGAGGAGCATTAAAAGTATTTATGTATCAATTTTCATGATTTTTAGAGCTCGTTTGGACCTCCAAAATAGCTTAGGAACCTAATTTTTAACTAGGCCAGACACTATGTCTGGACAGGACCAAAGCTAGTCAAAAACTATAAAAAGAGCTAGAGAGCTCATTTTTGGGGTTTGCTTGTTAGTGATTTGAGCTTGTACATGAGACCTTTTGAGTAATCTAAAGAACTCCATTGTTTCTCTCTTTGTTCTTGCCTTGTGTGCGTGTGTGTGTATGTGTGTGCATGTTTGTGTGCTTCTCACTCACACGCTTGTGCCATCACTTGTTCCAGGTCTTCATACCATCCTCATGTCTTCTCGAATTGACATTAAAGGAGATGCTTCTCATCATTGAGCTACACAAGGTCACAACAATTTTTATCAAGAGAGCATTAAATGGGTTTCTTATCAAACAGACCTTGAATGTTGTAAGGCCCACTGGGTAGAGACCCTTCAAGAGTTTGATTATGAGCTTAGGTGTAAGAAGGGAAAGTATATTATGATCAGTTGATTGAGTTTTACTCAAATCACTAGGAGCTACTTGAGTCCACTAGAGGGAAATGTAGGCTTGATCCTGCATATACCGAGATTTGGGAAGCCATAGAGAAATGGATCTTGTTACACAGATTTTTAATGAGGATGGAATATCGATGGGTACTCAAGAAGGATTCAAGTGGAAGAGTTATAGTATCCATGATGGATATCTATTATATAACAGTAAGTTGTGTGTCCCTAAAGATTTTGAGATGAGATGACATATATTGCATGAGTGTCATGAGACACCTCGTGCGGGACACCTAAGAGTTAACAAGACTTATGATCTTGTTAGGAGGCAATTTTAGTGGCCTAGACTTCATAAGTAAGTCCTAGAATATGTGCTTAAATGCACAAAATGCCAAGTCAATAAAGTTGAGAGATTGAGATATTCCCAATGGGAAGTGGGAGATTATCTCCATGGATTTTATAGTAGGATTACCTAAGACACAGAGAGGGAATGACTAAGTCTAGGAAATCATAGATAGGTTAACCAAAATGGCTAGGTTTATTTTGACACATATTACAATGAGGCACCTAAGTTGGCTATGTTCTTTGTTGAGAACATATACTGGTTATATAGTCTTTCATTAGATGTTGTTTGAGATCAAGATAGTTTACTAGCCACTTTTGGAGAGCAGTCTTCAAAAGGTTGGATACTAAACTTAGCATGAGCATGGATGAGCATCCGCAAATGGATGGGAAATAGAGAGGGTTAACCAAATCCTAGAAGATAGACTTTGAGCATATATAAACTAAGGTCAAACTAACTAGGAAGAGAACTTACCTATAATAGAGTTTGCATATAGTAGCTCCAAGCACTCTTCTAGTGGGCATACCCCATTTATCCAAGAGCTCCTTATGTTATTGCAACATGAGAACGTCCAAGTTGCAAAGGAATTCTTGGAACATATGAAGGATATGCTTAGGCTTGTAAAGGACAACATTAGGAGATCTCAAGATAGGGCTAGAGCCTAATATGTTGATTCTCAAAGGAGAGAAATCAACTTTGATCTAGGAGAGCAAGTCTATCTTAGAGTTCCCTCTAGGTCTAAAACCATGAAGATGGGACCTTTCCAAAACTATCTCCTAGGTATTGTGGATCATTCCCAATACTCAAGAGAATCGGAAAAATGGCTTAGGAGCTCCAACTTCCAGAGAATAGCTAGATCAATTCAACATTTCATGTTAGTTGGTTTAAGAAGAGGTTGGATGAATATGACAACCTCACCCCAAATAGTGAGGTCGTGGATCCTATTTCTATTCAATTTATTCCACATGAGTCTGAGAGCATACTACGCACTCATGAGAAACAGACTAGGGGTCACCTATATAAAGAGTGCCTAGTAAAGAGGAAAAATAATTTGGAAGATAGTGCTACATGGGAGGGATTTAGCATCCAACTTCCGAGATGGTTTCCCAATTGTATGTTTCCTTCCCAAGGGTCTTCTTAAGGGGAAGGATGTGGGGAAACACCACAGTGTATGACCATGTACACTAGATACATGGGGTTCAGTTCTATAGTCTTTCTCTCTTTCCTTAGGACCTTCCAACACCATTTTTGAGGACAAAAAATGGAACTAATGTGAAGGAAATGTTATATGATTATTTTGGGAACTTGGGGAGTGGGTGTGTGAACCCACCCCTTTGAGTAGGGTATATGTGGGCTCTCACATGAGTGCCTTGTGGCACCCATGGGAGAGCGTGATTTGGTAGTTCCCTTGATGAGAGAGAGAGAGAGAGAGAGAGAATTTATGAGATACGTGTCTTGGAGGAATAACCATGAACAATCTTCATGCGTTTGTGAGAGTAGCCGAGTCTTCATCTACATGGATCATCATATTCATTGATTGCCCAAGAAAAATGGATGGGATCATTAGGCGTGTGACGTGATAGAGAGTCTGCATCCGAGTTGGCAAACCGATTAGATGGGGTCACTACAATAGTCGATTGAGGCAAGTGGGGATGAGGGGTTAGCCGGTGTTCGGGCCTGACCTTGGTAAATCCTCCTCGTCAACCACTGGCAAGTCTGGAGGGGCAACTAAGGATGCCTAAGGCTTCTGGAGGGGACAATCTTCTGAAGGGCAATTGAAAATCTTTCAAAGGCTTTCCAAGATGTCCATAGCCATTGGACATCGTCCAACATCGTCCATTGGACATCGTCCAACATTGATTTGGAGAGTGTTGAGCAGAGTATCCAATGGGATATGTTAAATCCCATTTATCATTGACATCAATGAAGACACGTGGATGTTATGTCATTTAGTTAACCCAAAGAATTTTATTCTGTATTGAAAGGTACTTTCTTCTCTTTTTATCATTATTAGCTTCTTTTTTAACATCTTCACATGCAATGTATCATATATTTCATGGAGGGCTATTCCAATGGGCATATCTCTTTTTGGCATGTTTTGATGCAATGTATCATACATTTCATATGAGACATGTACTATTTCAACTACCATATTTATCATTAAATACATGAGATATTATATTTCATTTCTATTAGTCTCAAGTTTATGCACATTATGTTTATGATATTGAATATGATGTTCAATTTTCATGTTTATGGTTATGTTTATGAAGGTCATTGTTTACATATATAATTATGTTTATGCAATTTATGACTATGATGTTATTGTAGTACGTGATTATATACATATATATATATATATATATATATATATATATATATATATATATATATATATATATATATATATATATATATATATATATATATATATATATATATATTAATGTTCGATATTTTATGTACATTTATGCAGCTTATGGTTACATTTATGTGATCTTATTGTGATAGGCGACTTTGCATGTTATAAATATATTGATTTTTTAAAAATATAAATAATATTTTTTTGGTTTGTTCTGATTCTGATGCATATATAAACAATCACACTAAAGTGTATACCAACGGACACATATAAATTCTCTTATTTGTTTATTTATGTATTTTTCTAGACAAGCATGTTGGCACATGTATCGACGATCATACTGACATACCTATCGATGGAACCATTGAGCCATTGAACCGTTGAACCATTGAACTTCAAAAATTGTCGATTCTATTATACTGTGTTAACTTAAATTAGTTTAAATATGTAACAGAGTGCACTTTTTTTTTAAGCAACAAGAAAGTATTAAACTAAATGAAGGAGTGTCCATAAAGTACACAGGGAAAGAAAAAGCCCACCTACTGGGAAGACATAAATCCTATAATCACATGGGGGCTGAAAGCAAAACAAACTATTACAGAATGGCAAGGACCATCATAAATCTTTTCTGGGAGTACAAAGATAGGAGATAAGGTCTCTCGTTACAAGGTTTAATGATCTAAAGGGTTGTAGACAATACAAATTCATATGAAGGAGAGTCTTGAGGATTATCGTTTTATAGGAGAAGAAGAAATCTTTTTTCCTTGAGTTGAAAACTTGTTGGTTTTTGCTGACCCAAATGTTCCAAAAAAATAGTGGCTCTCCACAGTCGCCAAATGACTAAATCCTGACTATTATAGACACCTACTGCGCTTTGTCATAATAGAATGGACACTGCCAATCCATGTGGCATTATGAACAATCAGCCATTGAAGGATAGACTCTTTTCCACTAGTGAGCCGAGATGCAAGAAAATGTGTACTTCCATTGATTAGGGTTCCAAGATAGGTTCCACCTTTTATTATTCAAATTCAAAATAAAAATCCAACTTAGGATACCTATCTGGGATGTTTAATTTAGTTACTTGGTTCTAACTGGCTAACCCTCAACTTTTGTAGAAAGAATCAGATACCATATCTAAGTCAAATCCAAAAGATTTGGAGAGCGGAAAGAGAGAACTAAAACTTTGTTCAACCAATTCAGACTTCGAAGAGACATAAACTTGCCATGAGTCAAAGTCTAGATAACTCAAGACTTTAATTTCTCAAACATCTGTTTCAATAAAATATTCATGCATTTTTTCTATTATTAAGAGAAATACTCTAGATTCTCAAAAAGATTCAGAGCAAATCTAAAACATCATCCAACCACAAGATACTAGTGTGGTAACCAACATCAGTGTGTCGACCCACTAAGGTTCTATTGATGAGTTTTTACTCAAGTAATGCTTCACTTGAGACTAAGTTCATGCCTATATTCAATCTTTATGATTCCTTACTAGGAATGCAATTTATTGAATTTACCAAGTTACACTAGGAACTTAGTGATTGACTTAGTCAGTCTTTTTCTATCAAAATCATTTCAATGTCAAAGTCTTCCTTGTTCAAAAATTTATCAAATATTTCTGAATCAACACTTTATCTTGAAGTGTTTCAAGAAGATCTTGGAAGTTACTTACTTCATATCTTTAGTTTTCTTGATCTTGAAGTTATCTTGAAGTATCTTGAGATACTACTTTTATCCTTCTTGAATCAAAAACTCCTTCTTTGAAGTTTTAATTCCCTTGAGGATCAAACCTATCTTCAAGATCCAATCTAAGACTAAAAAATAATTATCATCCCAGGGTCTGATGTCCCATACCATCTTTCATACATCAATCTGAGTATAAAAATATGGTGTCCCATACCACCCTATTTTATATTCACATTAATGTGTGGGTGATACTTATTCTAAATTCTAAACACATCTTGATAGAGTACCTTTTTAGGCATTACCTCTAACTTGATATTCTAGGTTTTGATTCCATCACATGATTGTCTCACAATCACTACTTTGCCTTGGAAACTTGAAAACCTCTTGATAGAATATCCATTGCTCTTTGCTAGGGTTTCAAATGAAAACTAATTAGAATTCCAAGTACTTGAATTTCCACAGATTCAAGTTCAATTGGTCTATTCTTGACCATTTTGTGATGACAAGAGCTTTTGATTTCTTGTCTTTCGATTCCCTTTTTATTGATGGTTTTAGGTACCTACTCAGGACAGGAGTTTACAGAAATCTCTCTACTACTTAAGTCTAAGCATCCGCTCATGCTTTCTGGATTTGTACCAAAATCTCTTTAAGGATAGGCAAAATTTAAGTTTTACCTTCCACAGACTTAAGTACCATCTTCACAATTGCAGACTACATTCTTGGAATTCCTTCACTCTGTTTAGACTTGGAATAGCTTACTCTTTTCACAAATTTCCATTGGATAAATGGAACCTGAGTGAATAAATCCCAAAAGGAATTTTATTGCCAATACTTGAGCAATCTTCATAGTAGTTCCAATCGCACGTTCTTGGACAATCATGGCCAAGCTTGATCAAGTTTGATTGACCTTGAGACTAGAATAAAGACTTAGTCTTTATTATTAAGATCTCTTAAGGTAACTAAAGCATCTTCCCTTACCCATGGGATTTTTAAAGATCTTTTCTTCAACCTAAGTCCAAGCATACACTGATGTCTCTCAGATTCCAAAGCTAAGAATCTTTGATATAGCTTTAGGTTATATCAATATTTAGACTTAAGTACCAATTCTGGTGGTTTGGAACTTGTTGGGAACTACTTGCTATTAAATTTACTTGAAAGATTCCAGTCTCACATCTAGGGAAATTTTTTTCTTTCAAGAACTTTAGATTCCTGCCAAGGAATCAAGTAATACTAAGACAATGATTCATCTTGGAATCTTTTGCTTTCTAGTCCAATGATTCATCTTGTAATATTTTTCTTTGCTAGAATGATCTTCAAAAGAAATTCTTGACTTTTGGACAAGACCAAGACTTAAAGCTTTATTGCTTGTCCAAAAGATATTCCTTTTAACTAATGAAATGGTTAACCAAACGATTTCATTTTATTGGCTTATCTTTAGGAAGTAGCTTAATTCCCAAAGATTACTTTGACGTATCTTTTAGGAAATATATTGATTCCCAAAGATTACTTTGACTTGGGGTTCTTCTTTAATATCTAATTAGCTTAAACAACACCAAGCATAATTTTCCCATCCTCAAAAAAGTGTGTAATAAAGTTTCCATACATTTTGAAAACTTCACATCTTGACTAGAGATGCAATCATGGAACCTTGCATCCAACTATTGAACACTAAAGTTCAAGTGATGCTAAAGCTTATTCACCTCTTTGAGGTTCATCACTCATCCGGATGAAATCAAAGAAAAAACTTCAAAGGTTCCATGATTTTTTCAAATTTGGAATATATCAACTATCCTTTGAACTTGAAAGTTCAATTGATTTAAGTTCCATTTGATTTTATTTGATTCTTATCACGTCTTGGGATAGAATCTGATAAAACTTCCAAAGGAGATGTTATCAACCTACTTGGATGCATGATGTCTCAAATCCAAGCTAACGATTACATCTAGGCTTGTCATTAGGATTCTCTAAGTTTTCTCCTAAACCTAGAGTCATCATGGAAATTTTCAAACAACCCTATTTTCATGCCATTCCAATAAGCAAGAAAATTGAACACTTTACTTTCAAAGGGCCTACTTTTCCTAATCAAGAATCTTAATTTGTGATACCTAAGTATCACGTTTGGGAAAAACAAACTAGCTATTTGAGTTTCATTGCAGCCAAGAGCCTTGCAACTACCTAGTTTGCTATTTTTCCTAGCTATCTAAGTCGAGTTAGAAAAAGGAGGTAACGAAACTATAAGTATTCAACTATTTAGAAAACAATCATGCATATGCAAATGCATGTTCTTGCATGCAAATGCATGTTCTTGCATGCAAAAGCATGTGAGTGCATGCATGTGTTGGCATTCTCCTTTCACGCACCAAACATAAATCAAGCAATTCTTGAGCTTGAAAATGCATGTTCCCAATTATCCATGCACAAACATTCTACTTGCTAGAATTTTGAAAAGATATAATCGTTCATGTGCATAAACTTGAGCATTAACTATCTTTTCGAGCAAGAAGAAAATGTGTTTTGTGCATGAAAACATTCCTTGCAAAGGAGAAATGCACCAATATTCTTTCTTGGGTGCATGCTAGTGCTTGATGTATTTCCCAATACTGTTATGTCTGTTTAGCTTTCAAGGAATTCGTAGCATTTACGTTATCATTATAAAAAAATGAAGACTGCTATCATGCTTCAATAATATTTAAATGCAATCTACATGAAAGCAACAAATAAAGCAAGTATTGAAATGAGAACATCAACTTGTACAATACTTATCTCCCAATTAAGCTATGTCCTTCCCTTGATCCATGAGAAGAGCCAATCTTCATCTTCATGAGCATCATGGATCATCTTGAAACATGTCCTTCATAATAGTCACCAAATGTCGAGTGCTTGTGAAAGAATCCTTTGCTTCCTCTGTCTTTTGAAGAAATGAAGCCTTCGTGGTCAATTGTGAATCTCTCAAAAGCTTAAGAATTTCAAGGTTGGAAGAAACTTGAACATTCCTTCATATTGGATAAATCATCTGCTCCAAGTAATAAATTTGAATCCCAATCGATGCTCCTCAGAGACTTTTTTGTGATGCAGGCTTTACATATTAGAGTTATTTCTATAGGTAAATAATGTCTATCTGTAAATCTCGGGTAGCATGAATAGCTGAGTGGGTGAGCGGGTGATGTTCACAAGTTGACCGGTTTGATTCCCATTTGGACCCACCCATTGCCTCCTTTTGCATGTGATGAAGAAACTTGATAGTGTTGTGCTTTGCCGCGATGGATAAAGGAAAAGCTTTTGCAATGCAAGGTCTCGAGGTCGAGTCCCGACTACCACCACTTCAGACTGAAATGTTCATGTTCCAATCTCTAATCATAGATCTTCATCGAGTGGCAATTTTGCCTTGCGGACGTTATGGTCCGCTTTTTACCACAATTAGCTTTCAATTTTAGATATCAAATTGAATAAATAAGCAAAAATTATGGGGCACTAGTGCTAAGACAATCTGCAACATGACCGAGGGTTTATGGGCTCGATGGACATCTGCCACACCCACTGACATAGTGCCATTTTTTCTTTTTGTTTGGTGTTCTTTGAAGCTTCATAGCAGTCGTTCATAGATTGCAGTTAATCTGCAATGCTTCAACCATCCCGCCTTGATTTGGTGGCATTTGTGAGCTCAACCCCCGCTAGCCGCCTTTTGCAAGTCTACCTCCGCCTGGTTTTTTCTTGCAAGCTTCTAGAATAGATACAAATATAAAAAGTGGAGAAATGCAGCCATAAAAATGACTTGCTCTCTTGCTTAAGAGGAAGACACCTCCCCGAGGAGGTTGTGGGTTCGAGCGAAGTAATGAAGATGATGAAGATCATGTGGAGGTCTCCATGTGAACTTAAGAAGAAGATGATGATTCCCCACAAGGTCTCCATGGAAGGTTGCCTAGAGCTCTGATACCAATGCAAGATTATGACCACCACATGCTAGAGAGATGATTCTCCTCCCAACCATATGCCTCCATATATAGCTCTCTCGAGGGGACTGCCTTCTTGGACAGGTGGATACTAACCATCCATGTGTCCCATGTAACTACATGTGCATCAAGTGTCCCAGTCAACTCAAATTATTTCAAGTGGGTGCTTCTAGAAGGCTCTAGATCTCTTTGGGCAAAATACTCTCCCCATGTGCCCCATGGGGATTGAACCTAATACCTCGTCCTTCACACCCTTGAGACTTAATCACTAAGCTAAGTGGATCACTTGTTCACAAGACCACAAGACCTCTTAGTAAGTCTAGACTCGAGATTTTTGGTCATACACATAGGTGACCAAACGGTGTCAAGATTTCAGATCCATCTAAATGGACTGGACCCTTAGATCATAAACTTACTTTATTATAGATTGTACCCAATATGGTGTCAAGTATCTTGTCTCTTTCTATTCTCTGAGTACTTTTGTGTGATTTTGTTTCTCTACTATTCTCTACGTACGTATGCGGGATCCGAAGGTCAACAGACACAAAGCCATTACACCATCAACTTGCATAAACTGAATGCCCAAATAATGATGCAAATGCCCCAAATCAAAAATCTTAAATGAGGCATGCAAATCAGCCTTAGAATCAACAATATGCTTCTCATGAGGACCAGTGAGTAGCATGTCATCAACATACACAACAATGATCAGAAGCACATCATTTGCATGCTTAACCTATAAGGCGCTTTCAGTTGGATTGTTCTCAAAACCATGTGCAATCAGATAGGCATGTATCTTTTCATACTAAGCATGTGGTCCTTGCTTCAAACCATATAATGCCTTCTTTAACCTGCACACCTAGTTTTCATGCCCTTTAATCCATGAGGACTACATTTCACTATAGCTCAACTCACATGAGGAAGTATGTGGGAACACTTGCTTATGTTTTTCACATTATTACCATAGATAAATGGTAAAGGCAAAAACTAGAACAATCTTGTGGTTATAGGAGAAGCCAAGCCCCGAATTTTTTGTTGAGAGAATCAATTCAATCACCCCTAAAGTGTAGGAACACTTTTAGGCATGGGAAGATTCAAAATTCAAATCACTTACATGCGTATATATACATTACTCTCTAGTCGTGCAGTAATGAGCTACAATGGAGAGCTATTGAGCTGCACATTTATGCATACCTTAAGCTCTACTATTGTAAGAATGGTCATCTAAATTTCCCATGTATCATATGTGCATTATCACTTACTAATTGATACATTTCTTCATGATCATTTCTATGTATTGCTGTCCGTCAACTTTCCATTATTTCAGTGATTTTGCAAAAGCAAGTGCTCTACGTATACTCGATCATTCGATGCACTTTAACTTGCTATAGGTAGAGTGAAGTTTCTACTTTGTGCGTACAAAGTTTCATTAACCTTGGTTCAGAAAATCTTGAGATATGTGTTCATGAAGCAACCTATGTCTGCACTTCTTCTTGCTCCTGAAATGTCAGGGTGGCCCCCTGAGGTTGTTAAACTTATTGCTCAGTGTGTAGTTGTTCTAAATTCATGAAATAACTTGTGTTATTTAGCTAAACACTTGAATCAGATGTGTGCAAAAGCTCACTGGATAATTCATAGCAAGTTGTCAGCTCTGAACAAAACTCTGAGTACCTATAATCCCAAGATAGAAAGTTTTCTCACAAGTCTAGTACATGCAAGTTATCTGTTTTGGCATAAACATTTGTGAATGATGTTCCAAAGCACATAGCAGTTCTAAATACATATTTGAGAAGCTAAAGGTGTCTACCAAGGTTCCCTGAAGTCACATTGGTAGGTGTAGAGCAGGTTTTGTGCAACACCAGTCCATCTTTGGAGTGTATCCAACCATCTCCTCATAGTGGTATTAGAGCAACAATGACTCAACATGGGAGATGGATTTCCATCATCCATTGAAAAATTAGATCAAGGCAATTACTCAGCATGATCACTTAGAATGGAGGCATATCTTCAAGGGAGAATCTCTTTGGCTACATTTCTGGAGATGAGATGATGCCAATCCTCAAAAGCAAAGGACAACAAACTCTAGAAGAACAAGAGAGGTTAACCACATGGTGCTCAAAGGATGATCTAGCCAGGTATTACATAGAGTTGCAAAACTTCACAAGAGACATGGAATGCTCTTGAATCATTCTTTTCATCAAGCACAAAAGCCAAGAAGAATCAACTATGGATGGAGTTTACAACACTCAAGAAGATGCCTAAGCAAAATGTGACTAGTTTTGTCACCAAAATGAAGGACCTAGCTGACCAACTTGGGAGCATTGGAGAATTCATAGATGAAGAGCAAATAGTGAGACAAGTGATCAATGGAACAAAGGCAAATGACAAATGGGAAGCCTTCACCATAGCCATGGACCTATACATGGATATCCAGGTCCCTGATTTCAACACCCTGATGGGACAATTATTCACACATGAGGCAAAAATTATGAAGAATGGAGAGAGCTCAAAAGGTAATCAATCATTTGCCCCATATATAGATAAGAACAAGAATAAGGATGGTAAAAGCAAAGGCAAAGAATCTGATGATGTACCTCTCAAGCAAACTTTGTAGGTAGAGGTAGGGGTTCAAGATGAAGAGGTAGAGGAGGAAGAAAAAGTAGGGGGAGATCACAAAGCTCCTCTTCATGTGTCCTATGTGGCTTGACTAACCACATTACTGCAAATTGTTTCAAGAATCCTAGGAATCAAAGAAGAAGAGGCTATAACAGAGGTGGATATGGAAGCTCAAGGGGAAGATTCAACAACAACAATGGCTAAAACAATAATTCATACAATAACAATGATTGCCAAGGAGGATATAGAGGAAGGAGAATATACAACAACTATGCAGATGATCTATCTCAAGAAGACTTACTACTTCTGATGAATATGACTATGAAGCAAGGTAAAATGGATGAACATGTTTTCTACATAGACTCAAGTTGTTCAAATTATGTAGCAGGCAATGTAGCTCAACTCTCATATTTGAAAGATCCAAGAAATAGGCATGAAGTACAAACAGGAGATGACACAAGGCATCCAGTGGAGAAGATCGGAAATGTGGAGACTCCATATGGAAATATGAACCTATTACGCAAGGTATTGTATGTGCCGAGTGGCCAGATTGTGGAGAAAGGTCTACACGTCAGATTCACAAAGCATGGAGCATATGTTGAGGATCCACATCAAGGATTCAAGAGGATAGCAAAAGGAGAAAAATCAGGTAGATTATTTACATTTGAGCTCCAAGTCACTAGGAACATTGCATTGTTCAATTATGGAAGCCAAACATTATCGAAATTGAAGATGTGGCACAAAAGGCTAGCTCATAGGAGGAAGGGCCTTGAGACAAATCAAAAGGGATCAAAGTGTTCTTGGCTTACCTAATATCTCAAAGCAACATATGATCTACCAATGCAGTGCCTGTCAATTTGGAAAATCTCATAGACAACCATTCACCAAGAAGGGATACATCCATGGAGACCTTTTGGAATTAGTCCATACACATGTATGGGGTCCAAGCAAGGATCCATCTATCTCTAGATCAAGGTACTATGTGTCTTTCATTGATGATTGTAGCAGATGGACAATACTCTATTTTATGAAGCATAAAGATGAACTATTCACTTGTTTCAAAAAGTATCTTGCACTTGTTGAGAACCAAATAGGTAAAACCTTGAAGAGGCTAAGGTTAAGAGGGGGAGAATATTTCTCCCATGAATTTGATGCCTATCTCCAAGAGAGGGGTATCAAAAGAGAGATTACAACAAGATATACTCTAGAGCGAAATGGAGTCGCAGAAAGGAGGAATAGAACCATAGTAAAAGCTACAAGGTCAATGCTAAATGAGAAGAGATTACCAAACTACCTATGGAAATAGGCTATATCTAAAGCCACCTACCTAATCAATAGGCTTCCATCCAAAGAATTGGATGGAATGACACCATATGAAGCATGGAATTGAAGAAGACCTAGCCTTGACCATTGTAGGATTTTTGGGTGCATTACATATGCACACATACCTTCACAAATCAGAGACAAGATGGATCCAAAGGCAAAGAAGTGTATATTCATTGGCTATGATCTCAATTAGAAAGGCTATAGATTATATAATCCAAGTAATAAAGGTTTCATAATTAGTAGAGATGTTGTCTTTGATGAGAATAACTCTTGGTTTGAAGATGATTGAAAGAAAGTTAAGCTAGCCTATGACTTAGAGGAGGATTTCCAAGATTGCAGAAGGTAAATGATCACCTACATGAAGATTCAAATGATTCTGATGATGATTAGAAGACACCAAGAAGGACTTGAGGGATGTTGCAGAATCATCACAACAAACCATAAGAAGCTCAACCAGAGAGAAGAAGAAGCGAGAAAGTTATGGCTATGAGACATCTTTATTCAATAAGCATTCAATTTACATTGCTCAAGATGCAAACTCAAAAGAACCATCAACAAATTTGATGAGGCCAAGGAGAAGCCGAGTGGAGAGATGTTATGGAAGAAGAAATTGAAGCTCTTTAGGAGAATCATAATTGGGAAGTGGTTCCCAAGAAACCATCCATGAAGGTCATTGGATCTAGATGGATCTATAAGGTAAAGAAGAACTCAGATGGATCAATAAATAGGTACAAAGCAAGACTTGTGGCAAAAGGGTTTTCACAAACCCAAGGTATAGATTATGAAGAAAATTTTGGCAAAGATGCCTACCATCAGAGTACTCATGAGTATAACATCTTCTAAAAATTGGAATATCTATCAAATGGATGTTAAAAATGCTTTTCTTAATAGTTGGATTTCAGAGGAAGTTTACATGGCACAGCCACCTGGATTTGAAGACAAATCATACCCAGAATATGTATGCAAGTTGAAGAAAGCCGTGTATGCCTTGAACCAAACCCCTAGGGCTTGGAATCATAGGTTAGTTACCTACTTGCAAGACAAAGGATTCATGATAAGCAAGGCAGATCCTTCCTTCTTCATAAAGAGGCAACATTCAAAGGTCATATACCTCTGTGTATATGTGGATGATATTATCATTATAGGTAATGATGTAGATGGAATCAAGAAGATAAAAGCACATATGAAAGAAGAGTTCAAGATAACTAATCTTGGCCTACTCACTTACTTCCTAGGATTGGAAGTAGTATATATAGAAGGTGTTATGTTTCTAACTCAAAGGAAGTATATTAGAGACATGCTAAGGAAAACACAAAGGTTGTAGGTACTCCAATGGAAGTAAATCACAAGCGAAGTGCTCATGAAGGTGAACTAATTGAGGATGTGACCAGCTATCAAAGTCTTGTAGGGAGTTTGAATTATGCTACCCTAACAAAGGTTGATATATGTCATGGATTTAGTGTGCTAAGTCAATTCATGCACACTCCAAGGAAGCCCCACATGGAAGCAGCCAAAAGTATCTTGAAGTACTTGAAGGGTACAATTGATGAAGGGTTATACTATCCTTATATCTCTGATTTAGATATCAAGTTGTTCTCTGATGCGGATTGGGTAGGTTCCAAAGATGATAGGAGAAGCACCTCAGGCTATCTCACATTTGCAGGTACAAAATTGATTTCTTGGTCATCAAGAAGCAACCTACAGTTGCTCCTTCATAAACTGAAGGTGAATACAAAGTTCTTGCAAATGCAACTCATGAAGCTATGTGGATAAAGACTATATACTCTCATTTAGGGTTAATATTTCAACCCCTCACATTTTTTGGAGACAACATTAGTTCATTGCATCTTGCTGCCAATCCTATCTACCATGCTAGGACTAATCACATTGAAGTACATTACCATTATACTAGAGAAAAGATCATTAGCAAGGAGATACAACTTTCATATGTATCTACACATCAACAATGTGCAGACATGATGACAAAAGCATTGGATGGAACCAAAATAAGTAGGTTCAATCTATGATTGGTTTGCAGGAGATTATAAAGAACTGAAGACTCAAGCATCTTAGCCTTGAGGGGGAGCTACTGGTACATTTGGCAAGCCTAAGTGCTTCGCCAAATCCATGAGGACTGCATTTCACCATAGCTTAACTCACATGAGGAAGTATGTGGGAACACTTGCTTATGTTTTTCACATTATTACCATAGATAAATGGTAAAGGCATAAAATAGGAGAATCTCATGGTTATGGGAGAAGCCAAGAGCCAACTCGTGTGTTGAGAGAATCAATTCAATCACCCCTAAAGTGTAGGAACACTTTTAGGAGTGGGAACATTCAAAATTCAAATCACTTACATGTGTATATATACAGTATTCTCTAGTCGTGGAGTAATGAACTACAATGGAGAGCTATTGAGCTGCAAATTTGGCCATACCTTGAGCTCTACTACTATAAGAGTAGTCCTCTACATTTCCCATGTATCATATGTGCATTATCACTTACTAATTGATACATTTCTTCATGATAATTTTTGTGTATTGTTGTCTGTCAACTTTCCATTATTTCAATGATTTTGCAAAAGCAAGTTCTCTATGTATACTCAATCATTTGATGCACTTTCACTTGGTATAGCTAGAGCGAGTTATCTAGCTTTTTGCTACAAAGTTTCATTAACTTTGGTTCAGTACATCTCGAGATATGTGTTCATGAAGTAACCTATGTCTACACTTCTTCTTGCTCCTGAAATGTCGGGATGACCCCCCTGAGGTTGTTAAACTTATTGCTCAGTGTGTAGTCCCTATAAACTCATGAAGAACTTGTTTTAGTTAGCTAAAAACTTGAATTAAATGTGTGCAAAAGCTCACTGGTCGATTCATTACGACTTGTAAGCTCTGAGCAAAACTCTGAGTACCTATAATCCAAAAATAGAAAGTTTTCTCACAATTCTAGTACATGCAAGTCACATTTGTAGGTGTAGTGCAGGTTTTGTGCAACACCAGTCCATCTTTGGAGTGTATCCAACCATCTCCTCACATGAAAAACATACACTTCTTCATGCATATCACCATCCAGAAATGCAATTTTAATGTCCAACTGATGTAGATTCTAACCACGATGAGCTGCAAGTGTAGAGATGCTATGAACATTAGTCATTCGGTAAGTAGGAGCAAAGGTCTCATCAAAATCAATGCCTCTTTCCTAATCATAACCCTTTGCAACAACCCTAGCCTTGTACCTTTCAATTGTTCCATTAGGCTTACACTTTAGCTTGTTTACCCACTTAGTACCAATGGACTTTTTGCCAAGAGGCAAGTCACACAAAGGCCACATACCATTCTTCATTATAGCATCATGTTTAGATTACATAGCAACCATCCAATTTTTTGAATTTTGTGCTTCATCAAACAAAATAGGCTCATTCCCATCACAAAGGCTAGAGGTAGCCATGGCATAGCAATTTGATGCAAAAGAGGCACTATGAGAGTGTGAATGAGTATGATACGATAGAGATGCATCTAATTTGTTGTCATGCAAAGTCTGTACCAACCATTTTTGGCATAGTTTTTGCCTCCTCAATATTAGCTCTCTCATCAACAAGTGCATCATGTAAATTTGCATCAGAAATGGAATGATCTACATCATCACATGAAACTTGTAAAGGCTAAGAAGTTGCCTCATTAGGACCAACACTAGGCTGTCCACCTATCAAAAGAGGCAGCAAAGTGTCATACATGTCTTTGGAGCTAACAGATGTCTCCTTAGTACATGAAAGTAATGGTTGAATAGCATCTTCCACAAAAACAACATTGTGGCTAACCAAAATGCGTGTAATCTGTGGATGATAGAGACGATAGCCTTTGCTTTCAGAATTGTACCCAACAAAAATACATTTTGCTACTTTATCATCCAATTTCCTACGTTGTTGTTCATGCACTAATGCATATGCCAGACAACCAAAAACATGCAGGTGAGCAACATATGTCTTACGACCATGCCAAACCTCATATGGAGTGATAGACTACAATGCTACTAAGTACATATGTTGCACACATAACAACTTTAAGTCAGAAACTATTTGGTAAAGCCTGACTCTTGACCATACACCTTGCCATCTCCATGAGTGAATTGTTCTTCCATTCAACAACTCCATTCTATTGAGGTGTATACAGCACTGTACACTAATGTTTTATCCCATGTTCAACCAAAAATGCATTAAAGTCAGAATACATATATTCCCCCCTCGATGAGAACGAAGGGTGCCCATTTTACATGTTGATAGATTTTCAACCAAAACCAAAAACTATTTGAAGCACATAAACACTTTGGACTTTGCTTTCAATGGATATACCCATGCATGCCTGGAAAAATCATCAATGAAAGTCACAAAGTAAAGATAGTTTCCAAAAGAGGGTGTCTACATAGGACCACAGACATCACTGTGAGCAAGCTGCATTTTCTAAGTAGCTCAAACTAAACCATCTTTTGGGAATGAGGAACGCTATATTTTGCCCAAAATAGAACCTTCATAGACATGTTTACCAGGTGCCTCAATTTTGGGTAGAGAACACCATTTCAAATTTTCATAGGCATAACAAACTAGCGAAATTCAGATGACCAAAGCATGCCTGCCAAAGCTTTGCATCTGACAAAGCTTGAGAATCATGTACTACACATGCAGAATCATTCACAGATTTTTCATATTCTATGAGCTTATACAGCTCAGACATAAGATGCCAGACGTAATAATGACATCGCTATTGGACATATCATGAACTACACATGTTTCATCAACAAATTTCACAACCAAGACAATCTTGGCTAAAGCTGAAACTGATAATAGATTCTTCTTGATCCCTAGCACAAATAAAGCATACGACAATGTAAAAGAACTACCATCAGTAGTAGTCATAATGATCTTACCAACTCCCATAATAGGATAAGATTGGCACATGTAATAGTATTCCATGTAGGGGCAAGCTCAAGTGAAGTGAGAAATTGCACCGTGAGGTAATATGTTTGGTCGCCCCACTATCAAAGTACCAAACATCTGAGTCTACAATAGACATACACTATTCATGAGAAGATGGGCCATAACTGCAAACAATGGTAAATGCCCATTCTTCATTCTGCACAAGATTAGCAGACTCTGCTTTGGGTGTAGAGGCCTCTGCAACAACCATTCCAGCCTCTTTCTTCCTTGCCTCTTTAGTAGCCAGTTTTGGATAGCTCTTTATGACATGATCATTTCCTTTACAGTATTTGCAAAACAATTTCTACTTTTCTGTTTTCTTTTCATCTCTGTCTTCCTTCTTTAATTGTGCAGAATTAGCAGATTTCTGCTTACTAGTAGAAGAGCTCCATTTACTTTTGCCCTTCTGACTATCCACGAAAGCTTGCTCTGTAACATGCATAATGGTTCTGTTATGCCTAGATTGATCGTCCTACAATAAAATAGAGACTAACTCCTCAAATGTTAAGTCATTTGGATTGCCTTTCATCATCAAACGAAGAGCAGAAGCAAAACTCTAATATGAGTCAGGAAGACCATTCAGAATAGTCTGCACAAGTGAACTATCAGGCAAGACTTCATCAGCAGAATTCAAATGTTCCTTCAAATCTTTGATCTTTATCAAAAAACTGTCCATGGAATCTCCTTCATCCATGTGCTCACTCTCCAACTGTCTTCGGAGGTAAGCAACACGAGCCTCATTCCTTGCCTAGTATAAAGTGTCCAAGCATCCTTAGTTGTTTTGCAAGATCGAATGTGAGGAATAATGGCACATTTGACATACAAGGCTATCAATGCATGTGTGTGAGTATCTTTTCCATCCCAACAAACTTTTTCTGTAGTAGGTGTAGTAGGAACCACAACACGAATAGGAACATGAAGAATATCACCATCTTCAACGCCATCTACATCACCTTCAGCAATTGTGTTTGCCAGGTGAAATAGGACATTTTTCAACACCCTGCACAATATTCCATAGTCCTTTTGCAACCAATACATGATGCATCATATAAGTCCATAATGGGTAATTGGCACCGTCCAAATTCTCCTCAACAACCAATATACGGAATACACCACTGCTTTCAGACATGGCCACTAACTAAAATACCTTGATGCTGAAAAATGATTGTATCTGAAAAAGTTGAATAGAACTACCTTGATGAGTTTTGATAAACCTATACCAGACTTCGAGGCGCTTATACTAGCAAACCAAAACCTGTATATATCTTTGGCACAAAAAGATAAAATTGCCTACACAAGCACTATGATAGTGTGTTCAGAGGCTGAAATGAGCTCAAATCGTAGTTTTGGCACGATAAAACAAAGCAATTTTGATCTCCTAATCACCCTGAGTATGTGCACCAAATTTGATGCGATTC
The DNA here is from genome assembly GCA_020310875.1 of Ceratopteris richardii. Classification (NCBI taxonomy): domain Eukaryota; kingdom Viridiplantae; phylum Streptophyta; class Polypodiopsida; order Polypodiales; family Pteridaceae; genus Ceratopteris; species Ceratopteris richardii. The sequence goes on from CM035408.1 coordinate 52,626,343, forward strand.
TGAGACTATGACAGGAGGGGTGTCAAAAACTCCTTAGATGAGGTGGCGACGTGCTCGAATACCAATTGTTGGGGTTCGAGGTCTACAAAGGCACATGGACAACACAAGGAAGAAGAAGAAGAAGCTTGGGGCACAACACACAATACTGAATGTATTACCACTAGAAAATGTACAAAGAGATGTGACCCATTAGGGCTATAGGCATATATACAAGCCAGGGGAAAAAACCTCCTAAAGAGGGAAAAAAGTGCTCCGATGGTCCAAGAGTGTTCACACACATTACTACCTAAATATATCAACTTCATTTTGATGGGGACGTGCAACAAACTAGATGCCCTTTTAGTGAATTCGCACCATCGCTTGCTACAACACATAAAGAATTACTTCATTTGTTCCTCCTAGCCATTGAGCTATCTCTACCCAATCATACTCACATAAAAATCTTGGTTTGATATACAATATAATACACTCTTTAGTTCTCTACCATATGATATAAGTCCAAATAGGTGCCATGTGGCATCTCTACCACGTCAGTCAAGAGGTGTGACACATGACCTCCATGATGTGATATTTCCTTCCTCTTAGAAGCATTTTTGTCCTCAAAAATGTAGATGAAATGTATGTAATGGTAGAAGAAAGTGTTCAAACTTCACTGAACCCCATGTACTCTATGTACATGGGCATCTCTATGTATTGTTTCCCCATATCCCTCCCCTGAAGAAGTCGCATATGATATCATCTTAAAGGTGGGAAACTGCTAGTACCTAATATCTCCCATTTACACTCAACTTGTAAAGCATCACTCCCTTGACATATAACATCATCAAAATGACCTAGTCCATATGGTGTATCCTCTATGAAGTAATAGTATAAAAAGCAAGTGTAAACTCCTCTGATCTAGTGAGACATGCCTCCATGAATGATGAGTCCTTTTCTCCCTGGTCATAGAAGAAGAGTGCTCAAAGTAAGTCATATCCATCATCCCATACAAGTGGAATCTTCTTCCAATTCATGGTGTCATAGCTCCACTAAACCTAATGTATATTCCATACATATGTTATGGAATATGTAGGTGGAATCTAATGAATCCCATATCCTCAACTCATATAGGTGGACTCAAATGAATCCCAGATCCTCGAACTAGTTTAGTTTGGTTATAGGCAACATGTGACAGTGGATATCCCTTTCTATTCCAAACTAACTTGTTCCTAGGTACCAAAACTAAGTCTAGGTACGTCTCTCTAGATCCCAACATACATATATGTATTGGGTACCCCAAACATTCCTGAGTGAAGGATCTATGCTCTAAGCTATAGAGCTAGTGCAAAAAATATGGCCTTCGTAACCATCACTCAAATCACATCAATATACATCGATGCTCTCTTATGAAACCCATCTCTATGATCCCTTCTAATTGGTTTCCTTATTAGTGTAGCAAAAATGCTTCACTCCTTATTCAAGTGATGTGCATGAGTGAAACCAGTCACTCTTTGGGTATTCCTCATGATACCCCAAAGTCTCCTAATCATAATACTGTGAGACTCTTTTAAAGGTAAGTATACCTTCAATACATTGGATATTACTGTAAATGTATCTCCTGTGCCTCTATGCAAACTCTTATAACCTATAGGATTGCTTGTGCACATTCCTAATTGTGAAGGTATATCTCATTCCCTTCACAACATTAGGGGAAAAAGTGAGCCCTGCATGGGCCTTGTAAGGATCCCTAATTTTTAGGGATTAAAATTAAGATTCTACGTGATTAAGGGGATGGATAATACCAGGGTGGTTTTCTCTATTAAAATATACAAGAAAAAGAAACCTCAACTAGATGCTCAGTCGAATTAGATTCAAGCCATTAGATTTTTCCCATTGAATGGCTAGGATTAAAACAAAAAGGAAAGACCACATTGAATGCGTGCTATTTCCCCAAGTAGCATAGTAGAGAGAGAAGATATTTCGGTAGCACAGTAGAGAGATGACAAATTCGTGTTGAATCTAGGCCTTTCAACCTCCAACATCTAATGGACCTTAAAAATTGGCGCTGATCCGTCAGTGCAGTCACTCACATCCATCGGATGGCTCATATGATCCAACGGTGCTGTGCATTTCAAGCTGATCCCTTTTATCATTCAATGTGCATCATCCGATGGAGCTCAGATCATATGCTTTAGAATGAATGGCGCCTTTCCATACAAATGTTAATCGACAACCCTTTGATCTTGGAACGATCAAACGATGCAGAAGAAAATGTGCCATTTAAAATGTAGATTAACCTTGAGCCCTTTGATCAATAGGTGAAATCCAACGGTGGAGGAGCTTCTGCGCATTTCTTTATCTCATTTCAAAGGGAACCGTCAGATATACACATGATCCAATGGCCTAGCTTTAAGGAAGCCTTGACTTTTGCAATATAACACATATCTTGGATTGTTTGGACCATCCAATGGTCATGATTCAAAGTTTTGAAATCGAAATCCACTCTCTCCACAAAACCCATGAATTCATGGTGGTTTTAGAAACTTTGACTATCACAAACCAAGGGAAGCCTACTCCTAGTCTAGTGAAAAAGGAATCTAGACTGTTTCCACCAACCTCTTCTCATTGGTCCATCCTTAATCACTCCTTAATCTAAAAGGCCTATGCAGGGTTCATTTTTTCCCCTAATGATCCTATGGTCTAAATCCATAAGGATTATGTGTAGGGATCCAATTACTAGTAAAGCTACCTTAACTATAATGCTTTGATGGTACTAACTCAATAATGTACATACTTACAAGCATGCTTTCACTTTATTGATGTTCGTAGAGAAGGTATATTTCTATGCCATAAAATTCTTACCTAAAGGTATGTTAGTCGGCCGTCGGATTGGCAATTGTAAAGTCTGCCCTTTTTCATATTCCACATGAACCGAAAGGTCATTGCGTAAACGATGTAACCTTTTATATAAATCAATGAAAAAGACACTTTCGGTGACGATCAGTTGGATCACCAGACTGCCTGTCTGGGTGATTGATCTGTAACGTTACTGTGGTGTGGGTTTGAGTAATTCTGAGTATTCTGATCCCGTTCCTGTCTTGTTGTTTATCAGTACTTGTTCGATAAAGATTGTGTTGTGATAATATTCAGAGTAAGTTAAGTGTTGAATTACTGTTTCGCTGAGTGTATTACTGTGAGTCTGTGTACGGTAATGTTTACCTTATGCATCGATTACTGAAAGAGTTTTAATCTATGTATGAGTCGGTACTCTGTGAGTGAACTGTCATGTGAGTAAGTCTGGCAAGGAAGAACCAGAGTTTTTTGTTAGAAAGTGGTATTAGCAGAGTTGTTTGGACGAACTGTCTTGTGAGTGAGTTGAGTTGATTTGGGAAAATCAAGTATAGGGCCTCTGTTTAATAGACCCCTTCCACTCCCAAGAACCCGAATAGATGTTTAAACGCGTCTCTGACGGCAAGACTCGCGTTTAACACTGGCGCCGTCTGTGGGAAAGTGGCACCAGATTGTTGCCATTTATCTGTGGGAAAGTGGCACCAGATTGTTACCATTTATCTGTGGGAAAGTGGCAGCAGATTGTTGCAACTTAAATATTGGAAAGTAGCAATAGAGTGTTGCAGAGTGATTGTGGAAAGAAAGATTGTGAAGCGACAATAGTACGCAAAGTATTGCAAACGTGATATATGCCGGTTACTCGTTCTGGTGAGTCATACCCGAAGTATAGAAGAAACCAACAGTCTTGGGCGATACCTAATTTGCTACGGACGCCTCCAGGGAGTAGAAGCGCAGATAAGTTTAACCCAGTTGTCAAGGAAGTGAAGAACGTTAGTAGTAATTCCGGTAGCATTCCGGTAGAACGCACTGCAATTTCGGGCAGATTCCGATGCGATTTTGGCACAGTCTGTCAAAGATATAGTAACTCCAGAGTCTACCAGAACACAGTATATAGTTAACTTAACACCACCTGGTCAAGATTCGAATTTGTCTGAGGATAGAAGTGTGTTGGCCAACGAAATCAGTGAAAGTGAAACAGTACCTTGTTTTGGTGAAAATACGACCAATTTCAGTGATATTTTGGTCCCCGTTATAGAGAATTCACAGTCTCCCGGTGACAGTTTACCATTTCCTGGTGAATCTTCATTCCGGTCACCACTATTCAGAGTAAGCTTTCCTACATTTGATATCAAGGAGGAAGGTAGCTTATTTGAAGCTGAAATCCGGAAGAGACTAAACGATATTATCAAGCCGGAGAGTGCACAGGTTGACGATACAAATTCCGACAGTCAAGAAATTCAACCTCAGAATTCAAGAGATAATAACAATACAACAGCAACCATGAGTGGGCAACACCAACAACAACAACACCAACAACAACAACACCAACAACAACAACACCAACAACAACAACAACAGTAGCAGCAGCAACAACATCTACTTCCACCTCGTCCGGTTCCGACAGGAGTTACCTACACAAAATTTGGTGGATTTCCAGGTGATGATCCTGATGCTCATGTACGAACCTTTGCAATTAGTTATGCAGTACTTAATCATCCTCCTGATCCGACATACAAGGCCATAGTATTCCAGTCGACCCTAGTTAATGAAGCCGCCAGATGGCTTACAGAATATGATATCAATCATTTCGGCACCTATGAAGCGGTAAGAGATGCGTTTCTACAGAGATTCCGGTTAAAGAAGAACCCGGCCGAAATTTTTGATTACCTGCAGAACAACAAACAGAAGATGCACCAAACTGTGCAGGAATATGCTACTCTGTTTCACACTCATTTGAGGCAATTACCACCAGCCCATGCCAATCTGCCAGATGACGTTATTACTCAATGATTTATTAATGGGTTAACTCCGCAGCTCAGACAGATTATGATCATCCGCTGCATGGGAGCTATGACCCTAGATGTGGTTATTACAATGGTTTTACAGCTCGAGAATAAGGTTGGAGGTTTTACCGAAGATCTGGAATGGTTAAAAGCCAACAAAAATGTTGTAGAAGATCCAGTTAGGCAGATGTACTGCACCACGTGCAAGAATTCACGGCATACCAGTGCCACTTGTGCTCTCAATCAGTTGTTTTGCGCTATCTGCAATACGACCGGACATTCCACCAAGAACTGTGCATACAACGCCAAAGTGCAGGGAACAGCTATAGTAAATGCAATTATACAGGAACCGGGGCAGCCTGCCACTCACTATGTACCTCCTCAGATGGGAAACAATCAGCAGCAAGGGTACATAAATTATCGAGGCCAGAGGAATACAAATTTCAATGCAAATCGCTGGCAGGCAGGACCATCACAGGAAGGAACTAATTTTCCCCCACCTCGCTGCCATTTTTGCGGTGAGTTTGGTCATATCAGAAGATTCTGTAAAGATGCAGCTGAATACGATCAGAGGAAGAAAGAATGCCAGAACCCGATGACAAATATGGTTCATATCACACCAATAGAAACACAAGCTGCAGTAGTTCAAACCAGATCCGGTAAGCCACTGCAACCAGCAGCTGAAATATTTGAACCAGGCATCCGAGAACAACAAAGAATGTATGACAAAGCTAGTCAGTGGACCACCACAGAACCTCCAGTGTTCCCAATTCCTATTCCGGTGACACAAGTTCCGTTGTCAAAAGAAACTGCACAAGAGCAAGAGTCAATCCCAGTAACCGACGCATCGTCTTCAAAATCGGTAAAAAGTACAAATCAAGCAGATCAAGCATGGGAAATTTTATCTAAAGCATCCATTACTCTCCCTCTTGGCTACTTGCATTAGTCTAGGAGTTCGGCAACAGTTTCAGCAACAGTTCAGCCCTGAGTCTGCCTGCATTCCAGCAACAGCAACGGTACAACCGAAAACTGACTCTACGGTGGATCATTCGGTCCCATTAATTACGGTATGGTACAAAATTCATAAGATTAATCAAGTACTAATTGATGGAGGGTCTGGTGTAAATATAGCCACTGCAGCTTTTTGTAAGAAGTTAGGATGGACGGAAATTGAGCCTGTGCAGTTTTTTGTTAGAATGGCGGACCAATCCAGAGTCCATCCAGTAGGACTCGTACGGAATGTGCCAATCACTTTGCAGGGAACAACTTTTAAGATGACTTTCGTAGTTTTAGAACTACCGGAGTCTAGTCTTGATTATAATCTTCTCTTCGGCCGTCCTTGGTTGAAACAAGCGAAGGTTATACAGGATTGGTCAGCACAACAACTCACTTTCAAAGACAATAACCGTAAATATGTTGTAAAATTAGATGCTATTCAACCTTGTGAATTACATGCTAGACCTTATGTAGAAGAACCAGTCCATATGTTGGATGGTTTATCCGATGATGAAGAAGAAGAATTTTTGAAGAATAACATTGATTTTATTTCCTTAGGCACTGTTGATCTACAATCTGTTGTAGATAACTGGAGTCCTCAGCATGTACGGTGATACCTGTAACTGAAAGGGTAGAAACAGAAGATAGTGATGCTGAGGATGCAGCCACTTTGCAACAAACGCTACAGTCTGATGATGGTCCCGTAAAGCCTAGTCAATTTTATGTTCTAGAAGATCAGTTGAAAACCTATAATTTAGGAGATGAAGTAAATCAATGACCTGTCAAGATTAAGGAAGGATTGTCTGACGAGTTTCAAACTGATCTGATCCAGCTTCTTCGTGAGTATTCAGATGTTTTTGCATGGGATTACCGTGATATGAAGGGTTTGGACCCTCGTCTCTATCAACATAGGGTCATGCTAAAACCAGAAGCTAAACCAATCAAACAACCCAGCTACCGGATGAATCCTAACTATGCAGCACAGGTAAAGGCAGAGCTTGATAGATTATTAAAAGTCGGATTCATCGTACCAATAGAACATGCAGAATGGATATCTCCAATTGTTATTGTTCCTAAGAAAAACAAGCAACTACGAATATGTGTGGATTACCGGAAACTCAACGCAGCTACAGTGCCTGATCCGTTTCCTCTTCCATTTCTTGACACAATGCTTGATAGAGTAGCAGGACATGAAATGTACTCATTCTTAGATGGATACAGTGGGTATAATCAGGTCAGAATGGCCGAGCAAGATATACTGAAAACCACTTTTATCACCAATTGGCGTGTTTTTGCTTGCACAGTTATGTGGTTTGGATTAAGAAATGCTCCTAGCACTTTTCAAAGATGTATGTAGGAAATATTCTCCCCTTATCTTACTTCTTTTATGCAATTATACCTGTATCATTTACGGTGTTGCTTTGAGAAATGCCGAGAATATCGACTCTGCCTGAACCCCAACAAATCTATTTTTGCGGTTTCTTGTGGTAAGCTCCTTGGCCATATTGTATCTGCACAGGGTATTCAAGTTGATCCAGATAAAGTTGCCGCTGTGTTAGAAGCACCTGTACCTACTACGCCAAAGGAAGTAATGCGCTTCATGGGTCAAGTGAGATAGCATGGTCGTCATTTACGGTGGCTCGCTCATTTAGCCATTCCACTCAATCATTTAATCATGAGTACTCCTAAACAGTTTGATTGGACTCAGGAATGTCAAATTGCTTTTGATCGACTAAAGGGATTATTAACACAGGTTCCAATTTTACAACCTCCTAATTGGGAACGTCCATTTCATGTTTTTGTTGAAGCATCTGATATCGCCATTGGAAGTGTCTTAATGCAACAGACTGATAAGTGGTTTCGGCCTGTTTATTATGCAAGTAGAAGTCTTGCTCCTGTCGAAAAGAGTTATTCAGTCACTGAAAGAGAATGTCTTGGTTTGGTATATTCTGTAAAGAAATTTCGGCACTATTTACTTGGCCGTAAATTTACTTTTCATGTCGATCATGTTGCACTTGTCTATCTGGTACGACAGCAGCATTTAGGTGGTCGTATAGCGCGTTGGGTTCTACTTTTACAAGAATTTGATTATGAAGTAATTTATCGACCCGGAACTGCACATGCATTAGCAGATTTCCTTTCTAGGTTGGATTCCGGTAAAGCTCTGGTCGGTGTTGATGACACCACACCTGCAATTTATGTTACTGACCCTACTAATGATGAATCTGCAGAAACCCCTGTGACACTTAATTACTATGATCAACTATTAACTTTTCTTACTGATGGATATCTTCCTGCTCAGACTTCTCTTGCAATGCGTAGGAAAATTGCAATTTACAGTTGCAGATTCCGGTTAATTGCTGGAGAATTGTACTATATGGATCACACTGGAGTTTTACTTCGTTGTATTCCTCCACATGAAGTAAACTCAGTTATAGCTCTGGCACATTCAATACCTTCCGGTGGACATTTTGCAGCAGATTTAACGCACCGGAAAATTCTGCAAAGTGGACTTTGGTGGCCTACTATGTACAGAGATATATCTCAGTTTGTTAAAAACTATGACAATTGTCAGCGATCTGGACAGCCGTTACAACGCCACTTCTTCCCTCTACAACCTGTCTTACCTTTAGAACCTTTCCAGAAGTGGGGCCTTGACTTTATTGGGCCAATTACACCTCCAGCCATACTCAATAATAATCGTTATATTCTGACATGTACAGATTATGCTACCAGATGGGCAGAAGCTTGGGCTTTACGGTCTGCTACAACTATTTCGGTAGCAAAGTGTCTAATGAAGGATGTATTTCCAAGATTTGGATTACCTCTGGAGCTTGTGACAGATCAAGGCACACATTTTGTTAATATTTAATGAAAGTACTCACACACTCTTTTCAGATTATGCATAAGTTCAGTTCACCGTATTATCCTCGTGCAAATGGCTTAGCTGAAAGTACAAACAAGACTTTGTTGAATATGCTTCGTAAACTGATTCTGGAATCATTGGAAAGATGGGATCAACTGTTACCTGCAGTAATATGGGCATACCGGACTACATACAAGGTAGCAACAGGACTAACCCCTTTCAAACTGGCTTACGGACTGGAAGCCATAGCTCCAATGGAAGTTGTTATTCCTAGTTTACGTGTGGCCATCACTCAGAAGTTGTTACCGGAAGAATCCTTGCCATTTCGGTTGGACACACTCAGAGAACTAGATGAGCATCACTGGGAAAGTTTTCTGACTATTCAGGAAGTGCAGTTAAGACAAGCTCGTACTCATGACCGGTATCTTAAAACTCCAGTTTTTACAGTAGGACAGCTTGTGTTATTTTATAATCCAAAATCAAATTGCTCGGTTGGAAAATTCAAATTGGGGAGCAAATTAGCATGCAAGAAGGGAGGATTTAGAAAGGTGAAAATATGCCAAATCATCTTCATATATTAATCTCTGAGATTACGGAGAGAAATATAAAATTTGTTTGATGCAAGAATGCCTTTGGGCACTTCAAAGAGCACATTTCCACACTTTTTTTCCAACACCTCCACCAGTCCACTAGTTTGACATGTTATGTTTGTAGAGGCCATATCTTGGGCTAGAAAACTCCAAATTGGGCATGCTCAATAGAAATTTTAGAAATTATGTATTTTTTCAATTTTGTGCAATTCTACAAAGCCTGAACAGTTTTTGACAACTACCTTCTAGAAGCCATAAAATACCTTGTGATCAAGGAAGGTGATTGAAGTAATTTCACTTTGAGGCGCTTGCACATAATGTATATTGCAATGTATGATTATTTGCAGGTCTTAAAAGATTTTTTGAAGGTCTAGAGATGGATTACATATGCATTTGATTTTTTGTATATTTACATTATTATGGTAATCATTTGACCATGCTTCATGTTTTGGGAACTTCAAAGTTTTTTTTAGCACCTGGTGAGGAAAGTGCAGACATCTTGAAGCTCATAAAAAAGGCTTGAGATGCATGCAATTTTGACATCAAACCGTTCAGGGATGTATGGCTTATGTTAATAGGCATTATGGTTTATGTTTTGGGCATGTTTTGGTATATATATGCATGGATATATGATTAGAATGCATACATCAAAGTTGCTCGTTATGTTGATTTTAAAAGATTGATCAAATTTTTAGGTATACACTTTTTGATGGTTTGTAGGAAATAGTTGTAGGAAGTGCAAGGTTATGCAACCAAGATGTGGTTGCTAGCATTTTATGTTTTTTGTAGGTTTTGGAGTTCATATATGAGTATAGGGCTTGTATGCCATAGGCTTGCTAAAGCCTATGCTATAGTAAATGGCATGTGTGCCATTGGCCTAGAATGCCTATGTTTCATCTTATGGTTAAATTTTCCTTAAACTCCATTTCCATGGGGAAATGTTATCAAAATTTTTCCCACCACATGGTGTTATATACACACTTACTGTTAAACGTGAGTCTTGCCATCAGAGACGCGTTTAAACATCTATTCGGGTTCTTGGGAGTGGAAGGGGTCTGTTAAACAGAGGCCCTATACTTGATTTTCCCAAATCAACCCAACTCACTCACAAGACAGTTCGTCCAAACAACTCTGCTAATACCACTTTCTAACAGAAAACTCTGGTTCTTCCTTGCCAGGCTTTCTCACATGACAGTTCACTCACAGAGTACCGACTCATACATAGATTAAGACTCTTTCAGTAATCGATGCATAAGGTAAACATTACCGTACACAGACTCACAGTAATACACTCAACGAAACAGTAATTCAACACTTAACTTACTCTGAATATTATCACAACACAATCTTTACCGAACAAGTACTGATAAACAACAAGACAGGAACGGGATCAGAATACTCAGAATTACTCAAACGCACACCATAATAACGTTACAGATCAATCACCTAGACAGGCAGTTTGGTGATCCAACTGATCGTCATCGAAAGTGTCTTTTTCATTGATTTATATAAAAGTTTACATTGTTTACGCAATGACCTTTCGGTTCATGCGGAATATGAAAAAGGGCAGACTTTACAATTGCCAATCCGGCGGCCAACTAACACTGGCACGCACGATGGACTCGAACCCGCAGGTTTACAGAAAATCTTAAGGCTCGTCAACTATACCTTCTAGATACATAGATCTTGCTAATCTAAAAGTCTGGGCAATTTTCTTCTTCAGTGATTCTAACATCTGCTTCAAAATGTCTGGTTCTACAAGCTGGGCATCTGTGTGTACTGAACTTAAGGAAATGACCTGAGTCATCAAAACTTCTACTTGTGTCTGCAGAAAAGCTTCCTGTAAATAAAACTCGTTTGACAGAGCTGCATCTCGAGTTACCTTCATATCTGCAATCTGCTTTTCAATTTTGGAGAGTCTTTCTTTCTATACATCCAGTTGATACTCCCGTCTTTCCAATTCTTGATTTTGAAACTGTATTGTTTTGTAATAAACATCCCTTTCTCTTTTGATCCCTGATATCTCTTTTTGTAATTGAGCTTTCATGGTTAATTTGCGTTTAAGAATATTGTTTACTTCAAATAAATCAGACTTGCTTCTCTGGAGTTCTTCATTGGTCTTCTTAACCAAATCGTGCATCTCTTGCCTGCGTTGTACCACTTCTTCAAGTTGCTGACGAGTTTCTTCTAACAAATTTCCTATTGCTATTCAGGCATCCTCTTTATCTTGGAGTATCTGATTCAACTTGACTAATTTGGCATCTGCAACACTCAATAACTCATCTTTCTTTCGGACTTCAGCCAGTGCCGCATCTCGTTGACTGGTTATTGTTTGTTGTTCTGCAAGTTTGGCTTGGAGATGAGTAATCTGGTAGTGCAGCTGATGATTTTCTGTTTTGACCGCATCTATCTCTTCCTGTAGAGGAGTGATGTCAGCTTCCAGGACATCAACCTTGTGTTGTAATTCATCCCGGATGTTATCAGTGACCTCTTTCATCTGTACTGGTAATTGCTGCGATAGCTGAATCAGCAATTGACCCATGGTTGCAAGCTCAAAAATCATGGGAATTGAAGGAAGCGGAAGATGAGGACGAGGTTGAGATGAAGATGCTATGAGGAGCTGATGGGAATTTGGTGGAGAATAGTTCGGTGAAGAGGAAGATGAGTCGGGTGCGTCAGGTACAATGGGTGGAATGGGAATAAGAGGCTTGAGTGGAGGTTCAGGTGGAGGAGTGGGTTGCAGAGTAGTAGTGTCGAGTACCTTTTCATTGAGTTGTTGCGTATCATCAGCATTGGCGACTGCAGATTCTACTGTCTTGATCATTTCATCAAAAATTTCTTTTATAATATGTTGTTGGTCTTCTTGCTTTTCCTGCTCTGATTGCTGTCGAGATTCCTCTTTAGTAGAACTATCTCTAGAGCTGGCGGTAGCATCATGTTCTTGTTGCTACTCCGAAGAGGATTGTGCTGATGAATTAGGATGCATGGATGATGCTGTATCGTGGAAAGTTTCTTCTTCATGTCCTTCTTCTTCTTTGTCATCTGCTTTATTACCTGCGGCAGACCCTTGTACCTGACTATCCGATGAACTAATTCTGATTCTTTTCGGGCGGAGGAGGTGGAAAATCTCTTCGTCATCCTCTTCATCATCTTCCAATATCTGTGCAGACTCTTCATGGTGCAGAACGGGTCCTCGGGGTGGTGGTTGTGCTGCTTGGATGACCGAAAATAGGAAACTGAGAATATGCGGTAACCTTGATCGTGGCATATCTCCCTTGTTGACCTGTTTGATGATTGAAATGCATTCTCTGTGAATGCGACGGAAAAAGTATGAGGCAAAGTTTACAGGCTCTCGAGCAGCTACATCTATTGCTGAGTAGAAAGGACGCGAAATGCCATATGTGCGTTTCTGCAGGTTTAAGATAGCGACTAGGAATTGCAGGGCTGATCTTTCAGGCTCGGGGCGACAGAGGATAGCGTATTCGTTGGAAGAGTGCCTAGGGAATAATTGGTTCATTGTGGCTAATGGCAGATTAGGGCCATTCTCCCGACCTTGCGGAGAGAGCCGAAATGCATCAACAAAGGTTTGGAGGGTAATTACGGTACGAGAGGGCAGGGAAGTGATAGGCCAACTCTGCTCCGTAGCAGGTGTGGCAGCGATGATTTGTGCATAGAAAGGGTGGCAATCCACTGAATGCCAAGGCAATTCAGCGAAATTGGCCAACCCACGGACACGCAGGAACTCACCTACATCAACAGGGAGTCCTTCACGGAAGGCGGCGAAGTTGGCCAGAGCTTCCATGATACACAGACAATAGCAAGCACGAGAACACAATTGCGCAGGGTTTACAGAGAGCACAAACACACAAATCACACAGACACAATAGCAGTTAACAGTTGAAAAAAGAAGATCAAGTAGATAGTCGGCAGCGAGAAGCAATTGAATTCGATAATCATCACGCGATATTGATATGATAACCTTCATAACTTTGGTGTGCATGCATGAGCAGAATGATAATTCAAGGCTGCTGTTGAACATAATTAGGTAGCAAAACGAGGATATTTACAGACTTATTTTATTAATCACGCAAAAACAAAATAAATAACACGCGAAAAAAACTGAAGAACACGTCAGCGAGAGTCAGATGCTTGATGATACGGCCGCAACATACTAAAGTTGAATGGGAGATTTTAGCAAGCTTTTAATCCACTCCTAATGTGGTTTTTTCCTCCTTTACTTATTATTTCATGAATCTAATGATTCTATAGGGAATTCCATTTGAATATTCTCAGTATATATATTTTTTCCCATCCATCCATACCTAACCTCTTTTTCCCTCCCTGAAAATGGGAATTTATTAAATTTTGGTGCTAACATTTTTCTCAAACAATGATGGAATGGGGTTTCGTGGAGCTTCAAAATACCATCATACTAGACCAATTTCTTTCAAATCCATAAAGAAAAAACAAAATTGTTCATCATCCCATGGGTATGGTAGGTTGGTTGAGCTAGGCTCCTTCTACCCAAGTGATAGAGGTTCGAATCCCACCTTCTACACCTATGCAAGGGTCGTCTAACCATGCTCTAATACCAATGTCAAAATCATTCCTTTTGATGGGGACATGCAACAAACTAGATGCCCTTTTGGTGAACTCATGCAATCGCTTGCTACCACACACATAAAATTACTTTGTTCATTCCTCCCTACCATTGAGCTATCTCTGCCCAATCATAATCACATAAGAATCCTGTTGTGATATATGATATAATACACTCTTTAGTTCTCTATCATATGACATGACTCCAAATAGGTGCAATGTGGTATCTTTGCTACCTCACCCAAGAGGTGTGACACATTACCTCCATGATGTGACAATACTTCTCCTACCCATTTCTAGTCTTCCCACTCGAGATGGATCTATCCTCAATTCTAGTCACCATGTTAAATTCTCCAAAAACCAAGAGAGGCCCATCAAGTTTAGAAAAATCATTCCATTAGGCCGATCTTATATTGCAACAGTTAGAGACGAAGACACTAACTATAGTAATGTTAAAAGGATCTTTCAGTGTAACAACCACCCACTAGTGAGTGAACCTACACATCGAATCAAAAAAGGAAATAAGGGGACAGAGGCCAATCTTTTAACCAAATAGAAAAAGCTTTAGTGCTAACCGAATCAATTAAACTTTTAATATTCAATGAAACATAGTTCATAGAATTCATGAAAAAACAAATAAAGAATAAGTGCATAGTAACAAGAAGTCCTCAGTACAACACAACACAAGAAGAATCTAGGTTTCACAGATATGATCACAAAAAAAAAAATCATTTTTTGCATTTCTTTGATGGCTTGATGGAGGATCAAGAGATCCTCATAGCCTCCTTTCTTTTGTCTTTAGAGTTAACCATGTTTGGGTGTCATTGGTACATCACTATTATAGTCATGGTCATGAATCATCCCTTCAACCTTTTCTTTTATCATGTTTTTCAAGCTGCATTTTGAAAGTTGTATTAGAATCCAAAGGAGCTTGCTTATTTATGGAAGAATCATAAGATTTTTTACCAACACCAACATATGTCCATCCTTCCTCAGAGTTGGACTTTTACATTGTGTTATCCATGACTTTAGCAAAGAACATATGTAGCTTCAGGCTCAACATTAGGATTCACATTTTCTTTTTCCAACTCCATATTGTCAGTGTCATTATGCAAAAGAGCTTCATCAAATGGGTTAAAAACATTAACAAGAAGAGCATCAAAATGATTGTAAATTTTAATATTCCTCTTTTTAGGTTGTCAGATAGGGGTTTTCCAAGCAGGAGGGATAGGATTACCTTGAGCGACCTAACTATTGATATAAGGGTTCTCAGAAGACAGAGTCCCACCATTGTGTTTGCTTAGCTCTTGATTCAAGAGAGGGCAGTCCTTAACCCAATGCCCTACTTTGTAACAACTAAAACACACATTAGGTAGGTTTCTCTAAGAAACTTTCTGAATGTGTAAGTTCTTACACTCTGAGTCTTTAATGAGAAGGGATGTTTTGACTAGTTTAGAAATGTCAACATCAATGAGGATTTGGGGATCCCACTTTGGTTTGATCCCCCCCTTGACTATTGACCTAAAACTTTCCAAATGAGGGAACCAAGGGGGTCCAACCAAGGGTAATAATCCATGAGTAAGTTCAGAAAGTCTACCCAGACTAGGACTTTAGAAGGCTTTGGGCCTCTAGGGTTAAACCTGGAGGATCACTTAAAAGACAAAAAGGGTGTGTTCTTGAATATCCATTGACCATCAGTAATTATGTGCAATGCATTATTCAAATCCTCAAAAAAATGGAAGTAAATGAGAGGGATGCGGTCCATGACATAAACTAATGATAACCCTATCATAGAGTTGGGCATGCCAACTGTCTGATGACCCTTTACGAATAAGCAGAGTCGCCTCATCCCTATTACATTAAAAAAAGGGAAGTAATTGTTTGTAAGGTATTGAATGTGCTTAACGAATAGAGCCCTTGACTCTGAATTATGTTTGATCCAAGATTTAAGGTTTTCCTGAGACGGATGCAGTCCATGACATAAACTAATGATAACCCTATCATAGAGTTGGGCATGCCAGCTGTCTAATGACCCTTTATCAATAACCAGAGTCGCCTCATCCCTATTACCTTCTTCTGGGTTGAGACATATATCATGCAAATTCAAGCATTCAGCAAGCTTGTTCTTTCCTTTGAAACGATGAGCATAAGGTTCATAAGACATACTTGGCTTGTCCATTATAGAGAACAATAGGTTGTAGAAGTTACCTCCCAACCTTGCGGCTCTAGTGAATGATTTCCGAGGGATCCTTCCTTAGCTTGATGGTCGATTATTCGAGAATCTTCACCATGTTGTGTGAGATGCCGCATTCCATCTCTAAGCATGTCATGGAGAGCCATGCTCCCCCTTTTTTGGGAGATGCAAGTGAGGGAGAAGAAGAGAATGAAGTGGGCAAAAATCTGGGATGAAAAGTCCAAGTGAGAAGGAGAAGGTGAAGGGTGACTTGGG